>BSBK01003517.1:0-600000 GCA_027943335.1 Chamaecyparis obtusa | reverse complement strand
GTATTAAGGGGAGCACCCTTCATCAATACCTCATCCATGCCATTAGTGCTAGTAAAGGCTATGGATGGGATTGGGAGAAGGTACCTATGCCTAGGTATGATTGAATGGCATTTGTCTGTATGAAAGGTATTCGATTCCACATGTGCCTACTTGGGGGTCGGGGCCCAGAGTGGCTAGTAATAGGACAACCCAAGAGGTGAGGGCTATGCAATGACACTCACTTAGCTTGTTGCTTAGAGTTTCTACCAAGCCTTAGAACCTTTGGGAAAAGATTTATACTTTGATCTTCTTTTCATTTGCTATTTGGGAAAGGTTACCCAACCCTAGGTATGGCCTAGCTATCCCTTCTTTTTGGACCTTGGTGTTTATCTCCTAGCACAGGGGAGTGGGATTTTTTGTATCCATGTGGTTGGGTGGTAAATCTTTTTATCGAGATACCTTTTGCAGATGCAATGCTTAAAGATTCATGCTTGCATAATGTTCTAGTTTTTAAGAATGAAGACTTGTATTTATCTTTCATGATATAAAATTATTGTTACCTCCCAAGAGGAGATGAATGTAATGTAATCATTAATTTATTTCAAAATGATGTATTTGGAATGGGTAGACTTAGGAAAAAGGAAAAAGGAAAGCACGAACTTTATGTATATGATGTATGTTGGAAAAGAAAGGGATTTTGTAAGATTTCAAGTAAAGTAGTATGTTTCTCATTATTGATGATTAAGAGAAAATCTAGTAAAACAAATATAATATTTGCAATGTATCAAATGTTTAGACAATTCTATTATATGGTATTAATGCTTTAAATGTTATATTGTTCATAAAGGATGCTTAGGAATATAGATGGATTTAAATGGAAAATTGAAACGAAAGTACTTTATATTTCTTTATAAAGAATCTACAAATGTTGTGATGTAGTTTTCTTAAGAAGTAAATCAAGTTGCTAGTACACTAAATGGACTTAAATGAATTGTGCATTAAATAAGAAGGGAACCTTGGAGGAATCTAAGTTAAACTATGTTTTGTTTATGTAATTTTTTTAAAAAATTTTAAAAATTCATAAATCATTACTTAGGTTTTTCTTTTCCAAAGAGAATCTTTGTTCTCTTCCCCGGTTCCCTTATGGGGCATGACACTTTCTTTTTCCTTGTTACTTTCTCTTGCTTTTCTCTAACTTTCTCATACTTCTCCCTATATGTTCCCCATCTTTCTTGGATAGGGTCTTTTTCTGCTGCCAGTACATGCTCTACTTGCATAGTTAGGATTTCAGCACTTACCTCATATCCCATAGGATAGCACCACTTCATTCTTGGCTCAACTACCTCAAAGTAGACACAATCAGTTTCAACCAAGAAATAGATAGTGTCCTCATATTTTTACTCTAATTTCTTTGGTATTTTGTACCTCTCTTTCATCTGCCTGTGCAGTATCTTAATCATGCCAAATAATTCTCCATCTACCCAATCCTTCTTCTATCTTCTATATTACTCTGAGATCTAAAGTCCAGTGGGCTCATTATCTTTCCATGCTCTAGGATGCATGCTAGGAAACTTGTGAATGATATGAATGTACATATGAATTAGCAATGATCCAAACCTAAATGTCTTAGATTTGTCCTTCTTTATAGCTTTTACATTATCAATAAACTATTGAGCTAGGATTTCATAGAGATTATACTTCTTGTTTTCTTTCACCATTTTGTATGCCATCATGATGACCCTAGCAGATATAGAATTAGGTCTGCTACTGTTAAATAACTTGTAGCCTAGCAACATTGCTACCAATATAACATCCTACAAATAAATATCATTAACTATCATTTCCCTCTTTTCCCACTTTGAATGTGTTAGGGTTTCTACCATATTCCTTACATTCTTTTTTGGTACAGGTAGGGATCCTTCATTATCAAGGCATGTGATCTCATGAATCAACTATGCACATATTTTCATAGGTTGTTCACCAATCCAAAAAAACTAGTCATGAACTCTGCTAAGAATTATCTTAAACCATTCAACTTTTATGAATTTTGTGATTGGGGTTAACTTAAGGATTGAATGATCTTTTAGGTGCTTAAATTACTCTAGCATGGATCCATTAGCTTCTACCATACTATCCAATTCACTGTAGATGTTAACCTCACCAATGTTTTCATACTTAGAGTGTATGTATGCCCTAATCTCTTCTATGCACAACACGCCTATGGGGGTTTCTAAAAAAGTTCCCTCTGGATCATCCTCACAAGATTTGAATGGATGCATCTTGAACTTATACCTAGGTCTATCTACAAAATCATAAACTACTGGTGCATCCATGACTTCTTTAAGATATTAGGTCTAAATACCTTAAACATGCCCAAATTTGATGCTTTTCTTCATGTGATCACGTAATCACTCTGCCAGATGACTGATAATCATCTCTACTCTATTCTCCTTAACCATTGATCAAAAAATGGTGTAGATTTGAGGTCTTTTAAATCCTTTTATCCATTGTAAGTTGAGTATGTGTATTAAACATAGGTAGATCAACTTCGCATGCCATCCAATTGATATAAAACTCGTGAACACAGAAGATGAATCTCCAAGTGCTTCACTCTCATCCACAGACTCGTCAGTGTCTATACACATCATGCATAAGATTGCATGAGCTTACTCCATATATACAAGGGATGGATATTGTCTATTCACTGCATCCAATGTTCTCCATAAGGCCATGCGGCCTTCTAGGTCGATGCATCAAAGAACTCATCATGCAAAGACACAGTATCATCAACTGTCTCTCCTTGAACCACTGCTTTGTTTGAAACTTTCACCTTCCATATATGATCATCCTCCTTGCTCTCTAATTTCTTGAAATGATTCTAAAATTCATCCATGTACTCATTAAGACTCTTACCACTATCACCAACATTTTTCCTTATAACCACAGGAGGTGGTCCTCTTGGTTCACTAGATCTTCTTGGTTCACTAGATTTAATTTTAGTTCGCCATTCTCATCCTTCATTTTATCCATATCTTCAAGTGCAGCTTCAAAGTTCTCTTACAAATCTCCTGAAAACATTCTAATCTCCCTTAAGTTGTTAGGCTTTCTCTCCAAGGACCAATAGCTCTGATAACAATTGTTAGGATTAGGTAATACTGAGAGGGGGGGTGAATTAGTATTACAGAACTTTGATTTCAACTTTAAACAATTATAAACAATCCAAAGTAATGCAGAAATGAAAAGAACATACAAGTGTAACACATTACTCATGACACCATGATTTGTTCTCGAGGCAACCCTAGACATGGGAAAACCCCGGTGGGGATGGTACCCACAAATATGCACTAAAATATAATATCCTTGTTAGGAGTTGATTGGTACATAGTACATTTCCTTGTTAGATGAATACAAAACCCTATTAGGGGTATATAAAATACCTAGTTAAAGGTGGTGAGTACACTTTCTCTTACAATCAAAAACTGTCTCAAAAGAGTTCTCCAAAATGTTAATAATACAAGAACTTATCTTGTTTAGATAGTTCCAGTTATAGCTTGGCCTCTTACTGATCTCACATTGATCTCTACTCTCAGATTCACAATATTTCTTCATTATCATAACATAACTATACATCACTTTCACAAAATCATTCTATACTTATACAAAATCAGCCTTCAAGTCAGCTTCACTAATACCATATAAAACATAATAATAACTTATGCAAATGATAATTATGGAGTCGGCGATCTTATATTACCAAGGATTTGGAAATATACTCTATTTTCTTGTCTTAGCACATTACCATCTCCACTATACTCTCCTTGATCTTTGCAAATGTTCATATACCTTGTTATATTGTTTTACTATCTTCGCATACCTTCTAAACACTGTATCTCATAGATCTAGTAGCCAAAACTCATGTGCTCTTAACTAAAGCATGTATACATCCCAAAATACCTTTAGTTAACTTCACAAACCTTAATACCTCATATATCTTCATCACTGACCAAAAATGTAGCAATGTACCTTGTTATCCTGATTTCAAACTTAGTCATTTTCATTACTGTGCCTCCAATGGAAATCTTCTCAACATGTGATCACCCCAATCATAAGTGTTGTCATAAATGACAACCCTCAAGTGATCCCTAGTTGTCCAAAACATCACTTGCCAATAGTGAGGTGTCTGTTCTAAAACACCAACCATGTTAAAAATTTATAATTAGGCTAAAAAAAATTTCTCCAAACCCTTTTCCAACAAGGTACCCAACAACACCATAGAGCATCCTAGCAATCTCCCTGTAACCAAAGGCAATAAAGGATTTACCATTTAGGTTAGGGCCCCATGAAAGCTTATCCCTATCCACATAAGAGTTGCAAACCCTACCAGAAAAGATAGTAGCAAGCTCCTGGTGCTCCTCCACAAACACTCTAGGGGGGCATTCATGTGGCTCTTTCCAACTAAAAACATTAACTTTCCCTAGGTGTCAAGAGGCCTTATAGTCTACCACCTTAGTCCAACTTACCTCCACAAAAACATTACTCAAAGGTCAAAGATGAGGATACATAGAGAGAAAATGTGGAAACCATCCCATGAATCTATCCAGAATAAAGCCTTATAACCCTTATTGCAAATCCAAAATAGTTGTTGTTTGATTAACTTGGCTCCTCTTTTGAGGGTTCTCCAGATAAAAGATCTTCTACCTTCAATATTGTATCTAAAGACATCTCTATCCTCAATACCACCCAAGTATTTTGCAATAATCATTATGGCCTAGTCTTGATCTTGATGACAACACCTCCTCCTATACAACTTTTCCACCAAAGCTTGGCCCATTAATCTAGTCTTTTGAATCCGAAGGCCCCCTTCATTCCTTGTTGTGTAGACTAAGTCCCACTTAACTAGACTCCATTTCCTAGAAAGAAGATTACTAGGCCATAAGAATTTTCATGACATGGACTCAAATTCCTAAATAAAGCTAGGAGTAGCCTACACAAAGTACCTAGAGAGAGAAAGAGAGAGAGCTTGAATAATAGACTTTAAGAGAATCACTCTCCTAGACCAGGATAACCATCTGTAAGTCCAATGAGAAACCTTCATGAAAAACTTATCAAGGACTTCTTTCCAGAACCTTCTTGGTAATGAGCCAATTGTAATAGGAATACCAAGGTACATAAAAGGAAATACCTCAGTTTGGAAGTGTATAATTATAGAAATTATAATCTGGATAAGCTTGGGATTTTTAGGTTTTAGGTCCTAGGTTTCAGTTTCAACATGATTTTGAAGTGGCCATTTTAAGGTGTTCCCAAAATCTGCATGTAGTGTGTTTCCTAATTTTCACTGAGTAGTCCACTTTGGAGGTCTGCATCTTTTTCCCTATGATTGATAATTGCATGTTGGTTGTTGCATCATACTATAGGCATGAGAGAGAGTGTTCATGTGAATTTTTAGCCCCCCATGTGCCCATTTGTCCTATTTTCCAGAGCCATTCCATTTGTAGATTGTCAAAATTCTCTGAGTGTGCATTATCTAGTTTTCTAAGTAGCCTACTTTGAGGCCTTGTAGTTTGTACCTAGTTCAGGGTGTTATGTATGTGGAGCCTAATCAGACGTATCCATGGGGTCAAGGGGAAGAGCCCCTTGCGGGGTCCTGGGGCAGTGCCACAAGCAGGGTCAAGGGGCAGAGCTTAGGGTTTGAGATTGAATGTATGAGGGATTATTGTAGCTTCCTACGGTGGTATTGAGTTGCAGGTTTCAGATTGTAATCACTGGATAATAATAAAGATATTGGACTCGTTGTTGGTGGATGTAGCCCATGGATTGGGTGAACCACGTTAAATTCTATGTTATTGTGTTCTCTCTTGTTTGTTAATATTTACATTTTTTGCTTATTCTCCTAACATGGGGTCGAGAATAATTGAGAGTGGTTTCATATTGTGGACTTGGGAGTGTACTTTCCTATAAAAAATTGAGTCTCTGCCAATCCATTTGACCACTTTCCCAAGCCAGTTCCAAACCCAATTTCTGCTTATTTCACTGTTCTATTCCAAAATGTTTTTAACAAGCCGACTTTGGTGTTTGACTGAATTTTGTCATGAGATCTTTCTGGCAATTTAGTTATGGATTCATATTCCTTGTTTGAGGGTGACTCATTTCCCAAGTTGTCAATTCATGAAAGTTTCAGTGGGTTAGTTTTTAAAGATGCTTCCAAAGGAAACTTATGTGATTTTGGCTATGTCATGAGATCCGGTTTTCAAGTGGCCATGTTTGATCGTTAATAATTTTGGACTCAATTTTTTATGAGCTTTTTCCTTTGCCGAGTGTATTGTTATGTCGGAGGTGATCTTGTGTTCATGATGGCATGCTCCTATGGGGCCCTTTGGTCAGTTTTTGAAGCCACTCCCAGACGCCAGCTGGTGTTATCTGGTCAGCTTTGTAGAAGTGTGAAAAGTGAACTGTGTGATTAAATTTTGATGCACGGCATGGTTTGTTTCCACTTGAGGGTTACATTTTGGATGAGATGAGGCTTCTCTATTACATTTTGGATAGCAGCTATGATGATCAAGTTGAATGATATTTTGTTCAAGCAAACAACTTTGAAGGGTGAATGAAATATTTCAATTCTTATCGACATCATATTGGTTTTTGTCATCCATATGGTTGGAATTTATTGGTGGTACAAGAATGTTGATCTACTATATCCACTAGTTATGCTTCCTTATAAAAAATTAAATACCACTATTCTGGCATGCAGTGTTCATCATTGTGGTAGATGATACAATGGTGTGGCATGCTGCAATGGTTGCAAAGTTTGGCCTTTTAATCTATTATAAAAATAGCAGAGGTCGTAATGATCGCAAGCAGGGTTAGATGTTGGCTCTAGTTGAATACATTATACCACTCTATCGAGCATCACTTCTTACTCCTATCCGGTACCAGTTTTTATTGAACAAAGATTTTGGTAGCTTATTTTCTTCTCTAATGACAGGATTATATCTTACATTTAAACTCACATCATTTGTTGAGAAGGTTCAATCTTTCTTTGCTGCATTGAAAGCATTGTCTAGCAAAGAAGTTCAGTATGGGTCATGTGCTAGTATGGAGGAGGTTCTTGCAGCTGGAGATTTGTGCAAGCTTCCAGAGAGAACAAAATGTGGTGAGCACGTAAATGGTTAAAGAACCATTATTTTATTTTATTTTAAAAGGTGAAAGTTTGCATGAGCAGCTTTCAAACATAAGAGGTCTTGCGTAAGTATGGATGCAGCTAGTCAATAGGAAGGTCGTGCATTAAGTGCAAAGGCATTGTAAATTACAGAGGCTGCCAAGAAAAAACATTGCATGAGCATCTTATGAATAGGAGGATGCGTGAATGATGAGCCTGCACATTGTTTTAGCAGCCAATGGAAAGTGGTTGTTTGCACATTTTAAAAGGTTGCATGGAGTGAATAAATTTTCCAGTCTAAACCATGTGCATAGGGCCTACTAACATGGTGTACATTTTATATGGGAGTGTTACGCACTTCCTCGTGGAAGTTGCAGGTGTGATTTTGAGCAGGTGTAAGCACAAGGGAGTTGGGTGTGTGCATGCTTCCTCAAGGATTATGCGTAACCAATGTTGGTGTGTGCCCATAAGAGAGATGTAAAGGAGGTTGGTGCATGGGTGTATAAAGAACTAGCATGATGAAAATAGCCAACGCGATGGTGGCTC
The DNA here is from genome assembly GCA_027943335.1 of Chamaecyparis obtusa. NCBI lineage: Eukaryota > Viridiplantae > Streptophyta > Pinopsida > Cupressales > Cupressaceae > Chamaecyparis > Chamaecyparis obtusa. The sequence continues at coordinate 592,319 of BSBK01003517.1, read as the reverse complement.
ATGCATGGAACAAAGGATGCATAGCATGCAAATTACCTTGCGCAATAAAAGGCAAATAGAGTAAAGCAAAAAGGAGGCCGCAAAGAGTAGTGGCTCACACACCAAGTAACATAGTGAAAGACAAGAGGGAGACTCACGCATTTGTGAGAAAGAGCTCATGCGAGTAAATTGTGAGCTTAGAAAGCCTTACTCAAGTGAAGGAGGTGCTGCCAACACACACATATCAAACAAGGAGATGGGTGTGTGGTTTCTTTTGGAAGTATGGAGGGGCCCACATTTGCTACCACTCACATAAACCAAATAGAAATGCAAATGTTGAATGAAGTTTTTATGAGCAGGTAAATGCAAATGGCTGGAGTATGGTCAAACAAGGAGCCTCACACAAAACTATTGAGGGTCAGCGTGAGGTTAAATACATACATTGCCAAAGGGAAGAGGCATGCAAGGTAAGTTAAAAACAAAGGATAGAACATGCATACCTGTAGAAACAAGGACAATAAAGATCTGGGCACAAAGGAAAATAGAGTAAAGCAAAGGAAGGTGAAATGTGAGAGGGTGTGCATGTGGGTTTATCCCACATGCACACTGATGTGGTATTTTAAAATCTTTATAACCAAAGAACCATAAATCAAAGGCAAGTGAACATAAGGAGTGGGGCATGCTTGCTTATTCCTTGTGAGCTAGTGTGGAAATGTGTACCAGCTGGGCATTGTAGTGGACATTTTAATGAAACATTTAAAATACTCTAAAAGTTTACTCCCACATTGCTCCAAAAATGAGCAATTCTGGTGTTTATATGGAATAGTGCTCACATAATGAAATAGATTGAAGAGCGGAGGCTCTATGCACATGACCACTTGGAGGCCACCTCAAGATGCATGCTAGCGGGCCCATAGGTAAGAATATTTTGTAGACAATCGAAGATGATGAGATGGATAGAGAAGACATGTGGCACCTTATCACAAGGTTGCGAGATTAAGTGGTGATTAAGGCTAATATCTGGCAACCTGGTGGGCAGTTAGTTGCCAAGTCACAGTAGTCAAGGCTAGCATCATGAGATCTAGTGGGCAGTTAGTTGCCAGGTCTTGTAATGTTGGTAGTTAGGTTGCTAAAATCTGGAGATTTAGAGACTAGTGCAATCGTGAGGTCGCTTGATCTTGGTAGTTAGTGATGAAACATTCTGAGACTCAGAGACTGAGGTGGTCACCAGTTCTCTAGATTTAACTGGAGGTCAGCAAGTTCATTCAGAGACTTGGAGACTGGCTTAGTCGCTAGTTCTCCAGAAATAACCATGGTTAAGAGTTTCATCCAGAGACCTGGAGAACAAGTATAGTCACCCAATCTCCCAATTAGTGGTCAAAGGCTTGGGTTAACCTAGTGGCCAATCGACTGGTGACAAGTGTCACAGTCTGGTGCCTCTTGGGCAAAAAATGCAGAAATAATAAAGGAAAAGCTAGAATATGCATATTTCAAAAGATTTAAAAAATTGACATAGTTCAGACTATAGGATAAAGCCCAAAAATTTATATGATGAACCTAATCAGAGATTTAATGTCTGGAGGCTTGATTTTTATCAAAACATAGGCTTATAATATGTTTTTAGAAACGGGAGAAGATGAGCAATCTAGTGGAGGTGATTATTTTTAGTTTCAAGGCAATAGGAAAGAGCAGTAAGAGGTTTTGATTTCAAGATCAAATTGATTTGTAGAGTTAAAGGCAGTTAAAGGGGATCAGTTTGAACAGGATGCAAATTTGGAGGGAAAAATGACTGTAAAGATGGAGGAAGTTGCAGAAAGAAAGAAATTGGAGAGAATTATAAGATATTTTGATGAGAATTGATAGGTGCCAGTTGGTTGAAATTGGCTCTCTTTTGCCTTTATCTCTTTTTCTTCTCCATTTTTCAAAGGAGGAGATTTCCAAGTCCGGTAAAAAAAAGCTTGTAGTCTAAATTCTCTATTGTTTTTCTGAACTAGTTCCATGAGTGGTTCTTTTCTATAATATTGCCCTCTTCTAGTCATATAGGGTGTTCTTGATCCTCTCTGGTTTTTTAAACAGATATGTGTGTAATAGTTTATCTTGTGAATAGGATTGCATCACTATTTTTACTCCTATCATACTTTCTCCATTTTCTTCCTAAATTTATTGGTTAAAGCATCTAGGGTATTTAGTTTTTCTGTTGTGAGTTCACAATAGATTTATTTCATTGAAATAACTGAGTTCAGGATTCATTTTCAGGCGTGTATGAATTGAGATATCAATATCTGCCTTCTGAGTTTCTTCTTCAATTATTTCAAGGTCATTGAATAATACATCAATGTTGTCAAACATCTCTTCAACAACTGTCACACTAGTGGAAGGGATGGGTTCTTCTTCAATTATAGGTGCATAATCATGATATCTTTCTTGAACCATAAACCTTTCATCAATCTTAACATGAGCACTTTCAATGATCTTCTTAATCTTAAATTAAAACATCTATAAGCTTTGCTTTTAGTATAGTAACCAAGTAAAATACCTTCATCTCTTCTTGCATCAAACTTTCCTATTGCTTCATCCCTCTTGATGTAGCACTTTCTTCCAAAGATTCTGAAGTATTTTACTATGGGAACATTACCAAACCATAACTCATAAGGTGTCTTGTCTGCACCAGGCCTCAATTGTATTCTATTGATGGTATAGACTATTGTGTTGGCCACATCTCTCCAATAGGTGTGTGAAACTTTTCCTTCAATCATGATGGTGCACGCTATATCAAGGATGATCCTATTCCTTCTCTCTACAATCCCATTATGCTGAGGGGTTCTAGGTGCACTCAACTATCTCTTTATGCCATGTTCTTTGTAGTACTCATATAATCTGTCAGAGGTGAATTCTCCTCCTCTATCTGATCTTAGACACTTTATCTTTATTCCAAATTCATTCTCAACCTTAGCTTTAAATTTCTTAAATGCTTCTGACTTATCTTTCAAGAACGCAACCCACATCATTCTAGAATAATCATCAACAAACAAAATAAAATACCTTTCACCATAGTATGATCTTGTTTGAGTTGGGCCACATAGATCTGTATGAATTAGATCCAACTTGTTCTCTATTGAATTATGCTTGCTTCTAAATGAATTCCTCACATGCTTTCCCATCACACATTCCCTGCAAATATTATCAACTAACTTTGCTATGCTAGGTAGATCTCTTACTGCCTTTACATTGCTTATCTTTACTATGTTATCAAAAATGATGTGACAATCTTTTATGCCATAACCAGCTGTCATCTACTTTTGCAACAAAACAAATTGCTTCTGAATTAAGCTAAAAAACATTACCTTTATTCTTTGAACCTAATGCAATCATTACACCATCCTTGTTGTTAATGATTCACATGTTGTCTTTGAACTCCAATTGATACCCTTTTTCAAGCAAATGCCCAACACCAAGAAGGTTATGCTGCAAACCATCTACATAAAGAACATCATTAGTATTGTTCTTTCCATCCAATGTGATATCTCCTCTACCTATAATAGGTTTAGGAGTGTTATCTCCAAATCTAACCATGCCACCTTTGTATTTGTCTAGATGAATAAATCTATCCTTATCACCTATCATGTGATGTGACCAACTACTATCTATAATCCAATCTGTTCTTATGTCTGCTTGTGAAATCAATGCTAGCTCTTGTTCCTTTTTCTCATCTTCACGATCCATCTCATCATACATCTTCTCCATAAGAGCAATAAATCCAATTTCATCTTCAACTGAATCATCATCAAAAACTCCATCACCAGCATAGTAACATTCTTTTGTATACTTAGGCTTGTAGTTAGTACTGAATTTCTTAATTCTTGTAGGACACTTAGATGCAAAGTGACCAATCTTATTACATGAGAAACATTTGAATGGTAACTGACCTTCATAATTTCCTTTTCATTTTCTTTCTTTCTTAGCAATCATAGCAATAATAGCATCTATCTCTTTATCTTCATCTCCATCATCAAAATTACCAGAATTGTTTAAAGATTTCTTACCATGGACTGATGCTTTGAAGGCTATCTCACTTTTAGGCTCTATCTTCAATCTTGAAATCTCAAAAGCTAAAAAAAATTTGATCAAGGTCTCTCTCTTGAAATTTTTTTTGAGCTACATGGTTTCATCAAGGATTTTGATCTTTTTTTCATACTCTATTGTAAGAGTAGTCATCAACTTATCCATAATGTCTTCCTCTGAGATCTCTCCACCATTGTTCCTGGTTCCAACAACTGCTTCATTAATCCTTTGGTTGTAAGCTCTGATATCTTCTTCAGGTAGCATCTCTAATGCATTGTATCTTTTCTTCCATGTCTTTCTACATGCATTCTTTACTTGTATATCTCATTCAAATATGTCTTCTAGGTGCTTCCATATCTTGTAAGTTGTGTCTACTTTCTTTATCTCTGAAAACTCACTATTAGATAAGGTGCTGATAAGGGCTTCTTTGGCTATTGCATTCTAATGGAACAACTCCTTTTGTTTGCTAGTAGCATCATCCTTTGCAAGATCTGCAAGAGAGGGTATCTTAACTTCTTTGATAGTTACTTCAAAAACTTCAAAAGCAATGCAGTACAAATGTGTCACCAGTTTGTTCTTCCAATCAAGATAGTTATCTCTATCAAACTTAGGACTGTCTTTTCTAAAAAATGCCATCTGATCAACCTCAAGCTATTAAAATTTTTTTCTGAGGCACTTGGCTCTGATACCAATTGTTAGGAATAGTAGAGGGGGGGGTGAATCAGTTATCTACAAGTTTCAATTCTTTATCCAATTAAGTATACTTAAACTTTAAGCTTAAACACAATGAAAGAAAACTTGAACACAACACCAATATTTTGGTTACGGGGAAACCCAAATAGGTAAAATCCCTAGTGGGAATTAACACCCACTAATAAACTGCACTAGTGTATAATGATCCTTGTTAGAAGATCTTACAACCCTGTTAGGAGTTAATCTTTACAATGCAATAAGTATAGTGACCTAGTCAAAGGTTAGACCCTATTAGGATTCTTTTATGATTGACCCTGTTAGGGGTGAGGACGCACTATCTGAGAGCTCACTGCTCAAAGGGGTGAAGGCTGCAACCTTCTGAATAATAGATACACACTATATCTAGATCTTGGTGAACTACAAGGTAGACCTATTTTCTTGATTAGTTCCAATGAATAGCACACTTTATCTTCTTTTTCACATAGACCTCTTCTTGATGACATAATACTTCGCACTCTCTGTTCTACTCTAATCTTTTATCTCCATGTCATACTACTAGTGATCATAAATGACCGGCTATAAGTATCTTTCCTCTAAATGATATAATCAAGTCGGCCTATTAGAACCACCTTGAAATCATATTAGAGAAAAAATAACACTCTCCAATAACATCTTTGTTAGCTCTACTAAGCAAGCAACACAAACTGGGACCTGTCCAAATTAATAAGTGTAGATGCATGCTACACACTGTCGGCTCTACCAAATTAATTGATACTTTCCCCTCAAGTTGATTTACATCATGCACTCTTAACCAAATATTCTTAGCTCTTCTCTAATCACTAATCCAAGCACACATACCAAAATGATAGGCGTAACTCCTATACCAATATAATCTCTATCGGCTCTTCTAGATAAACATAGGAAACTACAACTGGTGAATAGCGACTTCATAACTTCACTTCTACTACATATCAGACTCTGCATCCATGAATGGAGCAACACTAACATGTCTCCATCATATATCCAAATGCGCAAGGCTCCATGATAATTGTACAGACAATTATTCATAGACCATTGCCTATAACTCTGTCAGAAACATTGTTGATAACATGTCCATGCTACATATACTCAAATCTTACTGCATAAGTCTTTCACACATGCTACTTACCATATGTTTTCATCAATGACAAACATATAGTCAACACTAGCTTGTTGGAAAATCTCCAACAGAAAACCCTAGTTAATATTTGTCTTTCCATGGAATGTCATGAGCTTGAATAGATGCATTGAGTGCATGCTTCACCTACTAGTTGGCTATGTTGGTAGCCCTTTTGTAAGAACCCTTGGGGGTTTCACTTTCAACTAATTAACATTTTTCAGTTCTGGAAACTTCAAACTAAAATTTCAAGACAATGATATCAATAGTAAAACTAAATACCTAAATATCAAAGAGAACTTTAATTTCAGACTTGAAATTTAGTTTACAAAATAGGTGCTTCAGCTAAAACAAAAATATAGGACTATCGGTGAAACTGGATGGAAGCAGGATAATAAGAAGTGAATACTTTCCAAATACTCTAAGGCATGAACCCTTAGAGAAAAGACATTCTAATCATCCTAAACAAGAGAAGGGCCTAGTTTGGAATCTTCTTGTATAGGCTATTGTAGCTAATCAATGTATGATCCAGGTCTTAAATCATCCTTGAAGGGGTGGTTGTAGGTGGTCAGTGCTTTTGTATGGGTCTGAAAATACCTTTTTAATGTGTTGCTGTAGGTAATCAACATTTGTGTCAACTCCTCACAACTCTAGATGCAAGTCCTCAGCCCTGTAAGGATTGCATTCCCTCATGTCTATTGTTGGGTGGTCCTAAAAGATTGGGTCTGTAGATGACTAGGATGCTAATGTAGGTGCCTTCAAGCAATTTAAATCTAGGTAGTTGTTGATATGATGATTCTGAAGTCCCCCGAAGACAACAATCTTGGCATGGATCTAATATGTTTGTTGACTCACTGACACTGGATCTATGTTAAATAATTATTTATCCAAATATTCCTTCAATTTGGTGCTGTCAATTTCTAAGTAGGTAGAATGTTGTTCCCAAGTTAAGTAACGGATCAAAATAGTGAGAAAAATACTAAGAGTGGGAGTTTTTCCCGACCTTAGGTAAGCTGTAAACTAGGGCTTTTGTCCCAGCTTACAGATTGGAATTGGGAAACAAACAATAATTTTGAACTCTCTAGATGCCCTCACCCACCCAGCTCAAAACATATTTATGCAATTTTAAAATTTAGCGCCTAAAGAAAAATCCAAGTCAGCTCAAATTGATATTAAATAATTTAAAATTGGTGCCCAAAATTCAAAATTAGGTTGTTTGCCAAAGATTTTTTATTTTATTTGTTTATAAAAATAATTAATATTATTATTTGTACTATTAATGCTTAAAAACATTTTTATTATAAAAAATACGTACATTTTTTAATTTGCAATGACCTTTCATTTCTTTTGTTTTACAAGTAACTATTATGACCTTTGTCACTGTATCAGTTCTGTAACTAAACTTATTTCTTTCTTCTTTTGGTACTAGGTTGGTCATCAAATTTATGTTGAAGTGCTATTTTTTGGAATATTCAAGTTCAACATGAAGCATAATGCTTCTTACGAAAAAATATTTATTTACATATTTGTGCTTTAGTAGTATTCTCTGTGTTGGTATGTGTGGAAGCTCAGAGTAATACTAATTTTATTTTTTATCTTTCAATGTAAGCCAAATTTATTCAGCATCAAAAGCTCTTACCAACCCCTAATTTACAACTCATTGAACAAAACATTTAATTGATTCAACAAGATGTGCTTATAGTTCTTTAAAGGGAGTCCAGCATCCATTATGAAAGAAATAGTGATTTAATATGTCATTGTCATCAAAATAGATGTCAAGAATAATCCCATTTGACTAATCATGCAAAGAATCATTGCTCTTCCATGTGTGAATATTCTTTCGACAACAATAAAATTTAGTCAAAGTTCGATAAGGGTAAAAAATTTGGAAAAAAATAAATGTGCCATAAAAATCAACAATCTATGAGCATCTCTCCCGAATGTGGCACTCAAGAATAGGGTTAAATCCTAGGCAAATTGTCAACAGTCCACTAAGAGAAACCACCTCCAATGGTGGGTGAGTCATGTCTACATCACTAATGATGATGACTGATAACTGGACTTACCATGCAAGGAAAAGTTTTAGATGCACAAAACATGTTGCATGAGATGTTGAAGGCAGGTTTCATGCCAAATGATGTAACCTACACAATGGTTATTGATGGACACTGCAAAAATGATGATTTAGAAATGGATTTGAAGCTATTCAAGGAAATGCAGCATAGTGGAGTGGTGCTAGGTGTGATCCATTATAATGCTATTATCAATGGACTTTGCAAGAAAGGCCAGACATAGAAGGAAAACATTCTTTTGAAAACAATGATTGAAAGAGGCTTAGTGCTAGATGATATTACCTATAACACTTTAATTCATGAACTTTGCAAGATAAAAAAACTCATAAGTATCTAGGAAGTTACATGATGAGACTGGTTTTATTTCAGACTTTGGAACTTACACATCACTAATGGATGAACTTGAAAGCAAATCAGAATTTACAAGAGAATGATACCCTCATTTTCCATTTGTCAAGGAAAACCCAAAATTGCATCAAGAACCAATCAAATAAATAGATATTGAAGACAGGGAAGAAAAATGGATAGAATTAATATTGAGGTTTTGATCAAAGGAATAAAATTCACTTTCTTTCCCAAAAGATACTACATTGTGTCTCAATATAACTATTTCATGCTAGTATTCATGAGGTAACATATCATTTACACTATTTATCATTCAAAAATCTTAGGATAACATCCTTTGTGCTAATGTCTAATTTCAAGCGTTATGTACTCTCTCTCTGGATTTAACATTATTTTTAGAATAGAGATATCAATACAAGTCATGGTTCTAAAAGCATGTCTCAACATTGGAAGGATGACCAAGGCTAATATTTTTTTCTTGGGCGATGATTTTTTTTATATTAGTAGTCGTAAAGTCATAGCTTATAGTTATAATGCTAATAACCTAGTGATAGTGGTAGCAGATGAAAAGATATAGCTTAGGGTTCCAACTTTTGATAGTCATTTTGTGTTCATATTTAGAAACTATCTCATCTAAAGAGATTTTTGGCATGTTGTGCAACATTAATGTCTAAGTCAACACACTTGTGAGATAGATTCCATTTCTTGTCACCATCTCATTGTAATCAAGTTTTTTATGTGACAAGAGATCATAATAGCTAGTTGGGGTCTAGGAGTGGAGATCCTGATTGGTTTGAGGGTTGGAGTCCCTCGTGGAGGTCTGAAGGGAACACCCCCAATTTCTTCAAGGGTCAACAACCCTCATGGGGGTATTTAGAAAATTCCTCTAGTGGGGCCAAGGAGTAGCACACACATCACCAAACCCAAATTAAGGCCTTCGAAACCACACAAACTTTTACAGTGCATGTCATTTTTACAAATATATCTCTTAAGGGTGAAATTAGATATTTGACACTTTCTATTTGTAAAAATATATATTTTTTGTTTTTCTTTAGATGGTCCTTGGTTCCCCTTGGGTTCACCCTAGTTTGGCCTAGGTTTTTCCAAGGTTGCACTCAAGCACGTGGTCCTTTGAAGAACCCAAAAGAAACTTGAGGTATTTGGGTAGGACTTATGGAAAACCTAGTGGAGAACTAGCCTCAGCCTTGGTCTTGTACCAAACCCATAAAGGCATGGTGAGGAAGGGTGTCTTTAATAACTAGATAACATAGGCCATATACTTTTAGTTTTTGTTGGGTAGAGTCGGCAAATAACATAATTATATTCTCAAGTGTTTATTACTTTATTTTTGGATGACTAGAGATTATTAAGGTAGTTAATTTTTTATGAATATTGGAACTCTGGGGCTCTATTCACATACAAAGGGCTCTTAATAAGGCCTTTGGTGAGATAAGATGGTGAACTTGTTCTAGTTTTTTCCTAAGTGTTTTCTTGTAGACTAATAAATAGATATGAAGTTAGTTATGGCTCTATGGTAAGTTGTGATGGGTTTTAGATGTTTTATTTTAGCATGGAGACTTGTCTAAGTCTTGTGTCACTATTGTTGCAATTGCAAGTCATTTGGAGGAGAAGAATTAATTGCATAATTGTTTAACTTACTTGAGTGTTTATGACGGTGCACATGTTTGTGCATTGTTAATGGATTATATGTAGTGATGTTTAGGTGCATGGTGACCTTATAGGACATTCTCAAAGGTATTGTAAGTAGCTAGAAGTGATCAGGTGCTTGTGTTTGTTACCACAAGCCATGGATGGTGTTTGGTTGTGGTGTAGGAAGACATGTATGCAGCTTAGTTGAAGATGATAAATAGCCTTTGACCAATTGCAAGAAATGATGACTCCCTATTTGCAATGATTATCTATGCGACTAATTCAAGCTTGACATGATGTGCAATATGCTAATGTCCATGTATGGTCATGTTTTGGTTGTATGACTATTGGTATTTTATATGGTAGTTAGATATTTTAGATGGTTGGTATTCCATGAGAATGTCTTGCTACCTATATCTATTTGCATGTACAGATGGAATAAAGTTTGGTTAGATTCTAGTTGGAGGTTGTATGTTGTATTTTGTAGCTTGAGATTACCATTTGGTGTACTTTTCTTAATTGAGACAAAGAAATAGATTTTTTTGATCCTAGTGGCTGTAACTTTTGTTGCAAAGTCACAAGTCTAAGTTTAGTTTGTCTTTCACACTCTATCAAAGCACTTTGTGAAGCATGAAGATCATCTGGTGCTAACAGTCATTTATTTGTGACATTTTCATCTCAATATTTGTTGCCTTTGTATGACCATCAAGTTCTCCTCTATCTTCATGAAGCTTCTTCTCACATATTATCAGTCGCTTTTGCAGATCAACAACATTGAAACATTGGAGGTTCATATCATACCCTAAAGATATATACTCAGTTCATAATCATATATTATAGTGTAATTTATCATATCAGACTTGTCTAGGCCATAGAGTAATTTAGCAATCTACTCTACATTTAATCTTGTTGTCTTGGTGCATTGAAATATATTGTACTTCATTATATCTTCTCTCTCAACATTTTCTATCTAATTGGTGTCATTGATGACTTCTCATCACCTTCATGTCATTGTTTTTAATGTCACTGTTATGAATGAAAAACATCACCATTTTAATTCTTTTCATTCATTGGTGTCTTTCTATTGACAGTGAATACCACTATTTTTATCCTTGGCATCTTTGAGATTGTCCTTATATTTATGACATTGTTTTCATGCATTGTGTTGTTGTTGGAAAAATAGTTAGTGCTCCCCTTTGGATTTGTGACATGGCTTAACCACCTCTTGTGTCTTCTACAAGTCTAGTAGTTATATCAGGTATTAACAGGTCAATCTTTTGGTGCAACGGCAACCACTACTTATAACAAGTGGTATCAAAGCTTGGTTACAGGTTTGAATCCCCTCGGGTAACAGTAAGGGGGAGATTGTTGGAAAAATGGTTACTGCTCCCCTTGGAATTCATGACATGTCTTAACCACCTCATGTGTCTTCTATAAGTCTTGTCATTGTATTGGGCACTAACAAGTCAAGCTTTTGGTGCAATGGCAACCACTACTTATAACAGTTGTTGTCATTTATCTACTTGTAAACAGTTATCCTCTTTAAATAGATTAATATCAACTAGTTATCCTCAATGTCAGGTGTTACAAATGTGTTATTTTCTGATTGGTTGTTGAGGTGGATGATATGGAAGGTCTTTTTCAAAGGCTTTGTTGATCGTTCTACCAATTTATATGAACCGCATGATGTGTCGGGAAAGATGGAGATCAATGACTGTGTTTTAAACCTGGGTGATAATCATTGTGTTTTAAAACTTTGAAATTCTGCTAGGGTTTTTCAATAGAAAATAAAGCCAGTAAGTCAAGTTTTAAAAACTTAATCATATTTGATTCATTTTGTGATCATAAGTGACAAAGTTGAAGGCTTGAAAAGGGTCAAGGTCGGTGAAAATTGATGTAGATCAAATTCTTTCTCAAAACTGATCCGACCTAACAGAAATATCTACAATAAAGGACTAGTTCTTAAATGCAACAGCGGCCAATCTACTTGATATGATCTTGTTCACCGCCTAGAAATATTTTGAAATAATGCTTGCCCAAAAAGGTGTCCATGTCATGGAGAAGTGGATGAAACAATCATGTCATTTATTGTGCAGCCGAAAATAATAGAATTTTTTCATGGTGATATTTCCTATCCTTGTGGCATACGAGTTAGGTTTTTTCCTGAATTGAAGATCAAATTGGACCTGATTGCTCCTAGTTAGGTGGCATGTCTTTTTTGTAGTTTTTTGATTGATTGTAAGTGGTTGGAGAACCTAATTTTTCCCTAAATGATCAGATGCTTGTTGCAATCCGTGTGTATAAAAGGATTTTTCATGATCATTTGGAGGCATTGAGAATTAGGTGTTAATAGAGCATATTTTTTAAACCCTAGTCTCAATCGAGATTGTGAAATTTTGTATCATTTTTTCCAATGGAAGGTAGAAACTTGTAGGTTTTTGTTGTTATTTGCAAGCTTGTATTCTGAAGTGTGAATTGTATGGCAAGACTTAATAAAAATATTTGGTTCTTATCTCTCCTTTGTGTCAAGTTTTATGAATTTTGAACTTTCTAGTTCATCGCATAATTCTTTATGTGTGCATTCTCATTCCTAAGTTCTGATCAAGGATCAAATTAAACATTGTTTTGGGTGGGATATAATTTCATCTTGATTTGCATAAGGATTCTTTGTAAGGAGTGAGATTTTTTGGTGGATGTATTTATGGTTATGAATCTTTGATATCTTCTAGTCTTTGTATCCTATTTATTTCAGAGTTATTTCCCAATGGATAAGGCACTGGTCTGAGTGAGTATATCTCCTATTGGCACATATTGATCAAGGTTGTTACAATCTGCAAATTTGAAGTAAAAACCTGTTGAAATTTTTAAGTTTATGGTTGAGAAGTTGATTGTTCTTCCATAGCAATGGAGATTCAATGAATGCCTAGTTATCCTTTAGTACTTTCTTTCTTTCTTTCTATCTATTTGTTTCTTGAATCTAGTCTTGGTGTTTGTAGAGGTATTATATTTACTTGATTAGGTGCACCCACCTTGGTTTTGCAGAGCTAGAAGTGTAGAGGGAAATCTTGTCCCTATAGTTGGTCCAATTACCTTAATATCCTTTCATACATTTCAAATTAACCACTCCTAAATATCATTTTGAAGGTATATTGGTAGCCTTTGAGCGTAAGTCATTTTGAAACACCAACAAGATGGTGACTCTGTTGAGGAGAACATAACAAAGTAATAAAATCTATTAAGAATCTCTGGTTATATCACATATTATCAATATTATACTATCCAGATTGATTTGGCCCATCTGAGTCACCAACAAGATGGTGACTCTACTGGGGAGTTGTTATAACCATTCATAAATAATGCAAGTTCCAGTTGAGCTAGACTCTTGGCCTGCTTATTCCAAACTAGTAAGTTACCATTGATAACATAGAGTTATTATTTTCCTCTGTCTATCTTTTATTTTACAAAACTCATTGTGATACATATTATTGAAGAAATAGTGTTTTATAATTCCCAACATAGTTGGGTGGCGACTCAAAGAATCTCTACAGCAATGTTGGTCAGAAAATCATTTTACTCACATTTTTCAAAATGAGTTATAGAAATACTAGGTCTTGGAGGAAAGAACATCCGGAAGATAGACTGGAAGAAGGGATTCCAACTACTTCTAGACCCAGTCAAACAAGGAAGGAAAGAAATAATAAGGATATGTCTCATACATGGAAACAGAAGGAAAATACAAGACATGAAAGTCCAATCTAGGCTAGTCAGGAAGGAAATGCCTCAGAATATGAAGAGGGTGTTGATTTGGGATTAAACTAGTATGAGGATTATTATTCTCCTTTAGAGAGAGGAGGAGAAAGATCACAATATAAAAAGAGGATAGTCCCTGGTAAATATATTGAACAAGATAGGAGGTCAAGAAGCAAGAGTAGATTTAGGCAAGAATTTTACCCTCCTTTTACCCTTAGTAGTTCAGTACCCTGGGGCCTTCATGTCTCAGAAGATAAACATGATGAAATTCATGTTGAAGGTTCATAATCTGAAACAACTCTCCCAGAATCTAAAGAAATCTTTGAAGAAGTGTATGAATTGGAGAGAAGGATCCAAGAACAAGCTGCTATTAGACAACAAAGAGAAAAAGAAAAGAAAGATAAAATAAGACAAGCTATGATAAGAGTTCAACAATTAAAGAGGCATTTGTTAAACCTAGAAGAAAGAAATTATGTTCCAATACCTAAAAAAATAAAAGAACAGCCTGTTATCCAAGAAGTATGTGAAATAAGGAAACCCAAGGATAAGGGTAAACAAAGGGTTGTTGGAATTACAATCAATAAACCTATCAATGGTAAAGATCCCTTAGATCAAGTGTTGAGGTTAGATGTTGATCTTGAGAAGGCTAGAAGAGAGAAATAAATATTGGCTAAAGAGCTTGAGAAAGAAGAATTGGAAGCTACTGTCATGGAAATGAAAAAGAAGATTGAGTTTCTTAAATAGACTTTAGGACTTTCAAATGTTGTTGCTTCTTCTTTAGCACAAGGTGGAAATTTTGGGAATACTACAAGGCAAGAAACAAATATCCCACCACCAGCTGCCGCTAAAGTTTCTACTACATCAAACATAAGGGCATCTACATCCCAGGCTACTAGCCCATCACATGGAGGACCTATTCATCTTGAAAGGTACAAACAACTTACTTTTTATGGTATCCCTAGTTATCCTAATGTAATCCCTGATGAACTTGGAGAAAAGCTCCCTAAGTTTACTATAAATAATGTCATTACATGTGAAGAACATTTGAAAAAAATTATTGATATGATGGATGATTATAATGTTGAACCTGATGATGTGATTATGAAATTATTTGTACAATCTTTAACTGAAGATGTAAGGGATTGGTTCGAAGGGTTACCACATGCCAGTATAGGGTTTGGAATGAATTTAGAAAATGTTTTAAATAACAATATGGTGATAAGATAAATGATAGTTTTATGTTGAATGATTTCAATAACATTAAGAAAAATCAGAATGAAGACGTTATTGAATTCAATGTAAGATTCCAAAAGGCCATGCATAAGCTCTTGCAGGTTATTAGGTTGGATGACAAGATATGTCTTGTGACATATTTAAATGCCTATGATGCTAAAATGGGATACCTCTTAAGGGATAAGAACCCTAGAAGTCTTGGGGAGGCTTACAAATTGGCTATTAACATAGAAAGTAACAAAAGAATATCAGGAAAGTTGGGAAGAAGAGAGGATTGAAAAACTCAAGTGCCAAATGGGAAAGAACCAGGAAGGTCTTCAATTTCAAAGCCAAAAGAAGATGATAGCCTAAAATAGATCTTAAATTATTTGAAGGATCTAAATCCTAGTGATAATAAGAATAATAGGGCTGCAAGTAATGACAAGCCAGCTTTTAGCAATTTCAGCAAGCAGCCAAGAATACAAAATTACCCCTATAACACCAAATGGAAAGATGGGAGGCCCATCATTTCCCCAAAAGGGGATAAATCTGATGAAAAAACCTTTGACCCTCTGCAAAGGAGTTCATTTAATATGAATGATGATATCCCATGGTGTATTGTCTATCAATGCCCACATAGCCTGGAGTATTGTGTTATTTCTTTAAACATATCTGGAAATGAAGAACAAACTGAGCAATATGATGATAGTGGTTGTGCAATGACTTATTCACACCTTTGGGATGAGACTGATTCTATTGATGAAACATAAAATCAATATCTTATATTCATAAGTCAGAAATGAGGTGTACCATTGGCAGGTTTTCTCTGATGAGGAGGATGAGGAATTTGATAATGTTGGATGTAGTGCAGTGAAGGGTGAAGAGCCAGTTATTCTAAGGTGACCATCTGATGAAGAAATTTCTCAAATTACTACAGACATGGTCACTCTAGACAAGAATAATTATAACCTAAGGAATAGGAGAGTTGGTAATGCAAATGGTAAGTCAGCTGGCATGTTTATCAAAAAATAAAAAATGGACACTAAGCAGTCTCAGGAAAAGGTGGTTGATATTGTCAACAAAATTAAATTAAAGAAGAATGTCAGGCCAACCGGTCCTAGTATGGTGTATAAGGTAAAGAAAAAGGCATCAGAGGTAACTGTTCCTTCTCCCCAAAAGGATGGTAAGTTCCAACGCAAGGAGAAACCTAGCCTGACTGTCCATGTGGAAGATAAAGATGTTACTATTGTAAAGAAGGATATAGTTGATCAAAAATATATCCCAATTGACATGAGTAAGTTTCTCTCACAAATCACTATCAAGGTTCCACTATTGGAAATGATGAGAATAGAAGAACATAAGATGAAAGCCCTAGATTGGGTGAATAGTGTCACTTCCACAAATGTCTAACGGTTAGATAGAAATCATCAAATAGCATCTCTGGATGATATACTTAATAGTAAAGGTGAAGAAATTATTTCTAAGATTCCATAAATTTACTTGGATACAAATTTTGTTAATACTGCATCAGGAATGGTTGACCCTTTCTTTTTAACTTTGGTAATTAATGGAAAAATGCTAAAAATTTGTATGATTGATTCTGGGGCATCAAATATTGTCATGCCTACAAAAGTTATGAAGTCAATGGGATTGAATGTTGATAAACCTCATGGGAGGTGTCAAGCTATGGACTCAAGGGAAGTGCTAGTTATTGGCACCATTAAAGCTCTACCTTATAGGTTAGCAACATATACAAATAAACATCTAACTATGAGTTTCTTGGTGGTAGATATCCCCCCTCAATATGGGATGTTATTATCTAGAAAGTGGAGTGCTTTTCTGGGAGGAAGTATCCAGTGTGATTTGTCATTTTCTACATTTTACATTGAAGGGGAAGGTGTAAGGGTGTCTAGGGAAACCATAACTCCTCATATGATTGAGGAAAATGAAGAAGATAGTATGAACTATTTTCTAGACACTGATATTGGATCTTTCCAAGTTCAAGAGAAATAAATGGAGGAAAAGGCTAGACCTATCCTTTTAACTAAAGACAAAGGTAACCTAGTAGACCATGATGATCTATGGACTTTATATTTTGATGGATCAAGTTCAAAGGAAGGAGCTAGAGCATGAGTGCTGCTAATATCTCTAAACGGTAAGACCTTTAAGTTTTCCTTCACCCTATTATTTTCTTACACAAACAATGTTGTGGAATATAAAACCTTATTAATTGGATTGAGATTAGCATCAAGGCATGGGATAAAATTCCTTAAAGTAATTGGAGATTATGAGTTAGTAATTTCTCATATTAGGTCAAGATATGCATCAAAAAATTAGAGATTAAATAATACTGAAATGATGTTTGGGATGAGATTGAGAATTTCAATGCATTTGGTATTGATTGGATGGATAGGAGCCAAAATAGAATGGTTGATTTATTAGAAAATATAGCCTTAAGGCTAGAGGATATCACTTTTTTTGGGATATCCAAAATTGAGGTTCAGTCTAGGCCTTCAATCCCAAACAATATTGAAAACTGCCAGGTTTTCTCTGATGACCAAGACATATTAAGATTTGTATAATGTGAGTCCCATTTTGGTGACAAGGAAATGGATTTCAATACTTATGTAGACACCAATAATGGAAAAGAAACTATTTTTGGAAAGGAAGTCTTGCATTTAAAATCAAATAGGGTTCCTAAAGGGCTAGTTGCTCTTGAAAGAGCATTTGACAATAAAGATAAGGCTTTTTCTACCAAAGTTGTAAACAAGCTAGAAAATTTAGAAGAAATAAATCTGGGAATAACTATAGTACCAAAAAATGTTTACATTGGTAGGAGGTTTTCTCCCAAGGTCCGTAAGTTGTTGATTGATCTTCTCAAAAAAATTAGACATGTTTTTGCATGGTCTTATGATGAGTTGAAAGCCTAGAGAGAAGATTTGTTCTAACATGAGATTCCATTGAAGGAAGGCACCAAACCATTTAGATAGAAATTAAGTCCTGTGAACCCCACTCTAGCACCCAAAATGCAAGATGAATTAAAGACAATGATAGATGTTGGGATAATTAAGCCTATCATACATTCTACTTGGGTGTCCAATCTAGTTCCAGTAAGAAAGAAGAATGGTGACATTAGACTTTGTGTTGATTTTAGGAACCTGAATATTAATTTTTTAAAGGAAAATTATGGGTTGCCTAACATGGAAAATATGCTACAAAGAATTACTGGATCAGAATTGATATCTATGATGGATGGTTTCTTAGGTTACAATCAAGTAATGGTCAAGGAATCATAATAGTTTAAAACTACATTCACCACTCCATGGGGAACATATGTATATGTCAGAATGCCTTTTGGTCTAACTAATGTTGGTGCTACTTTCCAAAGAGCCATGGATGTGGCCTTTGTAGATCTCATAAACAAAATTTTGGCTATGTATTAGGATGATCTCATAGCATATTCAACTAAGGAAGATCAACATTGTGAACATATTGAGAAGGTTTTTGTCAGGGCCTTAGAGTATGGGGTTTCCTTGAATCCAAAAAAGTGTTATATTCATGTTGTGGAGGGAAAGCTTTTAGGACATATTGTGTCCAAGGATGGAGTAAGAATTGACCCTGAGAGGGTTGTGGCTATAGATGAGCTTTCCCAGCCCAAGAATGTTAAAGGTATTCAATCCTTTTTTGGACAAGTGAATTTTTTAATGAGATTTATTACTAATTTTGTTGAAACTAGTATCCCCATCTCTAAAATATTGAAGAAAGGAGAAAAAGTTGAGTGGAATGAAGAAGTAATTAAGGCTTTCCAAAATATTATACAAGCTATCAAGGATGCCCCTATTTTAAGGACACCTGATTATAGTAAGCCCATGCATATTTTTTCTTTTGCCTCTTGTCATACTATTGCGGCAATATTGTTATAAAAGAATGAAGAAGGATATGAGCAGCCCATATCATTTTTTATCAAGTCCTTACAAGCAACTGAATTGAAATATGATATTACTAAAAAATAGGCATATGCTCTAGTTAGGGCTATCAAATCTTTTAGATGCTATCTTGTAGGAACTATAGTGGTTGCATATGTTCCTAGTGCTGCATTCAAGGATATACTAGTTCAACAAGCCTCAGGGAGGAGATGTAGGTGGATCAACGGGATTCAAGAATTTAACATTGATATCTAGGTTACAAAATTGGTAAGAGGCCTAGGTCTTACAAAGATAATCGCCTAAAGAAACTTAGTTTCCAATCATATAAATATGCTAGAGGAAGAACAAAGGCCATATATTTTTAATATGGATTGTTGTGATTGGTACAAGGATATCATTGGTTACTTGAAAAAAATGACTCTTCCCCCTAAGATGAATGATAGTAAGAAGACTATCAAATTGCATGTTGTTAAGTATGCTATTGTAGGTGGTAAATTATGGTGGAAAAGCAATGAAGGAGTGTTTCTTAAATGTTTATACCAGGATAGATCCAAAACCTTGTTAGAAGAAATGCACAATGGTGTTTGTGGTGGCCATTACATGGAAAAAACTATAGCCCATAAGATTATTAGGTCTGGATTTTGGTGGCCTACACTTTTCAAAGATGCTCATCGATTTGTTAGAAAATGTGATGCTTGCCAAAGATTTGTTGGCAAGTTAAAGTTCAATGGGAATCTACCCCTTAAACATGTTACAGTTCAGACACCATTTCAGAAGTGGGGTTTGGATTTCATTGGTGAGATCCCTACCAAATCCAATGAGGACATTCTTGGATACTGGTAACAATAGATTATTTTACCAAGTGGGTGGAAGTTGTCCCCACTAGAAGAGCTACCAACAAGGTTGTAACAGATTTTGTAATACAAAATATTATTACCAGATTTGATTGTCCAGAGGTTATTATGGTAGATAATGCAATGTGTTTCAGATCACAGGAATTCAATGACTTTTGTCAATAGTATGGGATACAAATTTCATGTTCTTCCCCTTATCATCCATAGGGAAATGGCCAGGTAGAATATAGTAATAAAAGTTTGATTAAAATCCTCAAGAAGGTATTAGATGAAAATAAGAAGGCCTAGGATTCTAAGTTGCAGTTAGCATTGTGGGCTGATAGGGTGATTGTGAAAAAGGAAATAGGATGTTCCCCTTTTGATTTAATTTATGGAATAAATTCTAGGTTGACTCAGAATAATTTATTGCAGATGTATTAGTTTATTCAGGCATATGATGAAGATTTAGATGATGAGATGAGAGTAAGAATGAATGACTTGATACAATTAGAGGAGGTAAGGAGGGATGCACATGAAAGAAATCTAAAATTACAAACACAGTGCAAGATTTTGTATGATAGAAGAACCACCCTAAGGAGTTTTGAGGAGGGTGACCAGGTTTTAATGTGGAATGAAAGATTAGAAGACAAAGGAAAGCATGGTAAATTTGACCCAATCTGGTTAGGCCCATATCTTATTGAAAGCAATTGGGGAACAGATTCTTATACCTTGAAGGATTTAACTGGAGGTACTTTGGAATTGCATGTTCATGGAAAATTCCTAAAGTTTTACTTCTCTTGAAGTATTTTTCTTCCATGAGCAGTAGTTTGGGGTTTTCTTGTACATTTCTATATATAGTGTGTTTGTTTTCAGTCATGTTTTTTTTATGGCAGCCTACGTAACCAAGAGATTCTGAAGTTCTTGTTGTATCTACAAGAGATACACATCTCCAATTAGAGCCACTGTTAGGACTATTTTTTAAAAAATTTCCCTTGGTGTGAGGAAGAGCCCTAAAAAGTCCATGATTTCTCATAAACCCTAGTTCTTCCCATGCCAAAAACCCTAAATCCTTATCATTTGTACTAACTGATCATTTCTTTTTCAATCACTTAGGTTCCCCTTTGCAGCACATGTCTTAAGTCATCGTCAAGTGAGGCCAAATCTTCTAAAAAGTTTATTTTCCTAGCAGACCCTTTATTATTTCCTAAGTATAAAGCCCCGGTGCCCTTTCAATTTTTTCCTAAGTCCTAGTGTTTTATTAAAACTATTAAATTCTTTCGAGCCCAATCGGTATGCAATGCTAAGTCTGAAAGATGTAAGAAAAGAGAAATCTAAAAGCAGTATTAGGTATTTTGGGCCTAGTCGGTAAACAGTGCAAAACTTGATGATCATTGGATGCTTCAGCAAAAATCTTGGATAGTTAGTTGATTTTATCTAGCGACTTAGTGAAAAGGCTTTCTCCAAGTATCCCAGTACTTAGCAGTGATTTCTTAACCTTAAGCGATCTAGCACGGTGGTTTTCTCATTATCTCACAAGGTAGCAGTTAGGTCAAGAATCATCCAAAGATTTAGTGAAAAGGTGAAAGACTTGATAGTTCATGGTCATCTCTGATTTTCCAAGTGTCGGTGGTTAATGACTAAACATTCAGTGATTAAGAGACCATCGTCGATAAAGATAAGATCAATGACTATCACTGAATCTAAAGAAGTAACCTAGGTTAAGACAAACATCTAGTGACCCTGAGATATGTATTGGTCATTGAATCTCATGATGAGACTATGGTCAAAGATTAGGCAAATATTAAAGCACAATCAAATCAAGGAAGATCCAACAGTCAACACTATTCTGTGAAGAGGAGATGCCAGATATTTAGCCTTCATGGGATCACGCTTTGATGATGTGTGTCCTAATTTGTAAGTGGGCCCACATGTTTTTAAAAGTGTTAAGGGACCAATAGTTTCAAAGGAGGATCGACGGTGATTGTAATGCCTTAAAATAAAGATGCTCAAGGGATAGTGGTCACAAGATCATGCCTTTCCACCATGTGTCCATCCCGATGAAGATTTTTAAAAGGTGAGTCCTCAATGCCAGGTGTTGCAAATGTGTTATTTTCTGATTGGTTGCCAAGGTGCATAATATGGAAGGTATTTTTTGAAGGCTCTGTTCACCATTCTCCCAATTTATGTGAACCGCATGATGTGTCGAGAAAGATGGAGATCAACAACTATGTTTTAAACCTAGGTGATAACCATTGTGTTTTAAAACTTTGAAATTCTACTATGGTTTTTTAGCAAAAAATAAAGCTAGTAAGTCAGGTTTTAAAAACTTAATCATATCTGATTCATTTTTTTATCATAAGTGACAAATTTTTAGGCTTGAAAAGGGTCGAGGGAGGTGAAAATTGATGTAGATCAGATTCTTTCTCAAAACTGATCCGACCTAAAAAAAAAATTACAGTAAAGGATTGGTTCTTAAATGTAATGGAGACCAATCTACTTAATCTGATCATGTTCACCGCCTAGAAATATTTTGAAATAATACTTGCCCAAAAAGGTGTCCATGTCATGGAGAAGTGGATGAAACAATCATGCCATTTATTGTGCAACTGAAAACAATGAAAGTTTTTCATGGTGATATTTCCTATCCTTGTGGCATACCAGATAGGTTTTTGCCTAAATTGAAGATCAGATTGGACCTGGTTGCTCCTAGTTAGGTGGCATGTCTTTTCTATAGTTTTCTGATTGATTGTAAGTGGTTGGAAAACCTAATTTTTTCCTAAATGATCAGATGCTTGTTGCAATCCTTGTGTATAAAAGGATTTGTCATGATCATTTGGAGGCATTGAGAATTAGGTGTTAATAGAGCATATTTTGTAAACCCTAGTCTCAGTCGAGATTGTGAAATTTTGTATCATTTTGTTAATGTAAGGTAGAAAGTTGCAGGTTTTTGTTTTTATTTGCAAGCTTGTATTCTAAAGTGTGAATTGTATGGCAGGATTCATTATACTTAATACAAATATCTAGTTCTTATCTCTCCTTTGTGTCAAGTTTTATGAATTTTTAACTTTCTAGTTCATCACATAATTGTTTATGTGTGTATTCTCATTCCTAAGTTCTGATCAAGGATCAAATTAAACATTGCTTTGGGTGGGATATAAGTTCATCTTGATTTGCATAAGGATTCATTGTAAGCAATGAGAGTTTTGGGCAGATGTATTTATGGTTATGAATCTTTGATATCTTCTAGTCTTTGTATCCTATTTGTTTCAGAGTTATTGCCCAATGGATAAGGCACTAGTTTGAGTGAGTATATCTCCTATTGGCACATATTGATCAAGGTTGTTACAATCTATAAATTTGAAGTAGAAACCAGTTGAAATATTTAATTTTATGGTTGAGAAGTTGATTTTTCTTCCATAGCAATGGAGATTCAATGAATGCTTGGTTATCATTCAGTACTTTCTTACTATCTATCTGTTTCTTGATTCCAATCTTGGTGTTTGTAGAGGTATTATATTTACTGGATTAGGTGCACCCGCCTTAGTTTTGCAGAACCAGAAGTGTAGAGGGTAGTCTTGTCCCTATAGTTTGTCTAATTACCTTAATATCCTTTAATACATTTGGAATTAACCACTCCTAAATATCAGTTTGAAGGTATATTGGCATCCTTTGAGCATAAGTCATTTTGAAACACCAACACAATTGTTGATAAATCTACTATTCATAGAGCTTTGAATGAATACATTAGTATAGAAGATAAGGTAAACCTAAAGAATTCTTTCCTCTCATTGTAAATATGGAAAATATTGAATGTGCAATAACAAATGGTAAAAATTTCTCCAAGAACTGATTTATAACTTTGATGTAATTAAGACATCTGTGGCAGATGTGATTCAATGACTTTGGGGATCACTTCTTGTACGAATAATCTAGTACACAAGAGATGGCTCAAAGGTTGGAGCGACTTGTGTTATACATGACAATCGTAAGGTTTTTTATAATTTATCTTCTCATCTTAGTTCCTATATTTACTAAAGAAAAACTGTAATCATGATATGCAATATATAGCTGAAATATTATTTACAATGAAATGGTATTTTTTCTTTACATTTATCATTTATGTAATAGTTTAGTGTCTTGCATCATTGGATTTATTTATTGGGTATTCTTATTATGTCTTTGTTATGGTTTTAAATTTTTTACGTATTGAATTTTTCTTTTATGTTATATTAGTTGCTTCGTCATCTCTCCAATTAGCAATTGGGATCCCTGGATCTACTACTCATCTCGATTTATTTGGTGTTGGATGATGGGTAAGCTCAAAAGCTCTAACAAAATAGTGGATTTTGTACTAGACTATTCTGATTGCACCAATGATCATTCCAAGAAGCTAAAGGAAATTAACTATTGTATGTCATTCTAGTATGGAGGAAACTCTATAGTTAAGCGCACTCAAATTGGATTATTACTGGGATGGGTGACCTCCCGGGAAGTCTCGATGCTTCACCTCTGTGAGCATCACCTAGGTGCAATGGGTGCTAAGTGTTCCATTCATTCTCATGAGAGATGGGTTCTTGTGAACCACTACTCATGAAACATGGGTCAATAAGTTTTACTCAAACCAAAGATTAAGTAATAACTTATCTCACTAGTTCCAGACATAACATGAAATACTTTTTGATTCCTGCTTGAAAATCTGAAATCAAATACAATATCAGATATTGAAAATCTTTTTGAACTAAAATTAGACATCATGTGTTCTCTTAGCCATGAAAGTTTGATGGAAAGATACCATGATAATTTATTGACATAAATTAAAAAGTAGTCTAGATTGACTATTCTAGTTGGGCTCAAAGGATCCTAGATTGACTATTAAAAAGTATACATGGTATGATTATTCTTTAAAGGGTACTATCTCAATGGAAGAGCACCTACTTTACAAGTAGGAGGATGGTGGTTTGATTCCATCATGCCCTAATATGACTAAATATATGATTAAATTAATGACTAAATTAAGGACTAAATAAATGACTAAATAAATGACTAAATCAGTGACCAAATATATGACTAAATATATGATAATAAATGACTAAATCAATGACCAAATTAATGACTAAATCAATGACTAAATCAATGACCAAATCAATGACTAAAATAGTTTAGTCATAAATTTGGTCAAGAGATAAATGACCGGTAATAAACTACTAATGGTCACGTGATCAAAATTAGTCATTTATCTATCATTTTTAGTAATTTATTTAGTCATATATTGTTGTTTGTGTACTAGTGGTTTAGGATTGGGACTAGAGGGCAAGTGGGAGAATTGGGAGGATGTAATGGGAGGAGAGAGAATGAGTTGAGGGGATAATTGGTTAATCAAGGTTAATTAACTAATTAGAAGTGGTTAGTATGTGTGAATGGGTTGGGTTGGCTTGGGTTGGGTTGGAACTAGGAGTTAGGTGGTTAGGATAGGTTAGGTTAGGGTTAAAGTTGGGAGACGTGCTAAAAATTGATATTTAATTAAATAAGATTGATTTATTTAATTCTTTGGGACTATAGATGAAATGGGAAAAGGGGTTTAATTAAATTTGATTTAATTAATGGAAGAAGGGGGATTAATTAATTAAATAGAAAGAGTTTCTTTATTTAATAAGTTTGACTATAGTTAATTAATTAGACTAATTAACTAGGGGATAACATACATTAATTAATTAATAATTAATTAATTAATTAATAATGTCCTAAGAGAGAACTAAACTAGATTACATAATTGTGTTATCAAATTTAGGTGTTTACATTTTTCCCATCTTCGACATAGTGTTAGAATAACACTTATTTCGAAGATGTTTAAAATAGTAGATGGTACAAGGAAATTGTGGCAAATAAATTGTGGCAATGAAGTTGCCCTAGACTATGAGAATGAAAGAGTAGGTAGACTATATGATGCCCCCTCAAGAAGGTGATGGGGAGAGAAACAAGGACCCAAGCAACATCTCAAAAATAAATTTTGCCCCGATAGGAAAGAAAAATGAGGAACATTTGCAAAATCTTATGCATGAGTAGAAAGGATTATGGATGTTAGGATGTGTGGGGATTAGGATGGGGATTGATGGGTTTGGGATTTGGGTGGGAGATTATGATTTTGGGAATTGGTTTCTTTTGGATTTTTAGAGTTTTAGAGATTGGCTTTGCTTACTAGGATTTGTGGAATTTTTTATTTTTTTTAATTTATTTATTTTTACTTCTCTTTTTTTTTGTTTTAGTTTTGATAGAATTGTCTAGTTGAAGGATTTTGTTGTGATTTGGGGGATATGTTGCTAGGATTTTTATGGGGGGGGGATAGTTTTCTCTTGAAGCTTGAGCATGGAGTATTCCAAGAAGGAACACCATCATGTAGTTTGAGATTTTAGTTTTGATATAGAAATATTAGAGACCTGCCAAGGTTACTATGAACATCAATGCCTTGTCACCATCATTGCATAGGACTGACTCAAAAAAGACATGAAAGGATTGTCCTAGCATCACACATGAGTTGAAGAGGCTTCAAGGTGGAACCAATACTGGAGAACCCACAGACAAATGACATTTCCCAAGTGCACCATGAAATCAAAAGTGATCACATGTTTGGATATATAAGGGTCACATCTAACTGACTCACAGGCATAAAAAAGAAACAAAAAAGATCAAGACTTCACTCTTCGATTGCCCCATTCATAGCGCACCATGATATAAAGGATTGTGGTGACCTTGAGGAGGGATAGAATCAAATGGCTCAAAAAAAGATAATCAGGAACCAAAATTGAAATCCAAAATCAAAATAAGAGACCAAGAAAAATAACCTTTTTTCATAGAGATCAATAGGATGGGATACTGATTGGATAAGGTTGGACATAAGGAAGGATGCATCCTACAAGGACCTATTGGTGGAATTTTTAACTATGATATTATGGAAAAATTTGAGGATCTAGGATAACCATGATGACAAAATATCTTGTATAAGGACTTTCTGGAGCACATAGCTGGAAGAATGTATGACCTTGATTTGATGCAGATGACTATCATAAAAGCGGGGATATATTCAATGATACCAAGACTAACTATTGATTGTAGGGAATATGTACAAACTAACTGACCCAATATTTGCAAAGACTTTGTACAATACCTCAAGATGCGAAGATAGCAGACCTAATATAATATATCTAAAAATATAAGGATTCTAGATAGATACAATACAACATCTTGATATCTTTCCAATCATGCTATTTGGGATGGTAAGAACTTCTTTCATATGTGTGTGATGATGGAACATCATAAGAAATGTTAGAATGATTTTAGAATAACTAAGAGGGGGGTGAATCAGTTATCCTTAGGTTTGATGTACCAATTGTACTTTTAAATACTTCAAACAACTTAGACCTAATTAGTAATCCACTCAGTCTCTATAGAATATAATCAGTAACATAAACTTTCAGAATATAAAACATAACATGTCAAATAACATTCACATAAGTATGACACCATGATTTAACATGGAAACCCAATTTGGGAAAAACTATCAGTAACATACTACCAAATTTTCACTCTTTTGAAGTGAGCCTTGTGAGGAGCCAACCCTGTTAAAGGTTACAATACACACTGCTAGGTGTGACCTTGTTAAAGGATTTAATCACCCTATTAGGATTGACCTTGTTAGAGGGCTTAAGAACATCCCATTATAATGTCACCTTGAATAAAGGATTTACAAATGAATGTTAGGTTAACCTTGATTAAAGGATTTTGACTGATACAATGGTTAGAAAGTAATAGTAGGTTTTGATCTGAAATATACAACTCACTTTGCAAATATAGATCCAATAAGCTCATATGCTAATTTACTAACTGGCCTTCATTTTCATATCCATCTCTAATCTGGTCAAAAATCCCTTCAAGAAGTCACCACAACTCTTTTCATCTTTACAACTCTTCTCAACCTTCTTCTTAGGTTTGCCAATCAATAACATCAACCTCTTCCACACTTTTCATAACCTACAACTAGGTCATCCTTATACCTCTTTGATTAGGTAGCTTAATCTTTTGTCACTTAATCATCTTTGTAGATCTTAGGTTTAGGTCAGATTCATTGAATCCTTCCAACATTTCATTCTCCTCCTTCTTCTAGATACTTCTCAAAACTTCTCCTTGAATCCATAAGCAAATGGTTTACCATGCATTAAATGCTCTAGGTCATTCATGGTACTTTACTATATATAAACTATCTTACCAGTTAAGGTTTGACATCAATGACAATATAACAATTATTTCAATTGTATTTTACAACAATCTCCCTTTTTGGCATTGATGGAAACACCACATGCACTACCATAAACACCATATGCATAGTCACCATACAATCCAAAAAGTATGTAATGAAGAAACTTTTGTCAACTCTCTCTATGTATTAGATCTTCATTAATATCCTTAGCTTCATTCTAATTCTCATCCAAGTATGAGCTCCCTCTTAGATAGATTTCTTCCTTTGTATGTTCACCAATTTACTCAATCTCTCACTGAATCTCTCCCTCTTCGCTTATGAATCTCCTTCTGAATCTCTTATTGTATCTCTCCCTCTTTGACAAAAATGCCAAAGACATTCATCTTTTCCATGTAAATATCTTCATGTCATTTCTCTGAACTATATACTCCCTTTGTCATCTTGCTTATGACTGATCAACATCTTGTTCTTTACTCTTCACAACTTTAGGAAACTCTAAAAGTATGACCTCCTTTGCATCAATTTGTCAGATATTATGATTAGTACATTTGATGCAATGCTCCTGCTTGATTCTAGGTAGCCTTAGTTAGGGGAATCACCCCTAATTTACCTCTTAGATACTCATGAGCATCCTTTGGTAATTTTTTAGTGAATATATCTACTAACTGTTCCTTTGTATTCACATATTCTAGTCTCACTTCCTTGTCTTGAACTAGCTCTCTCAAGTAATGATACTTGATAGAAATATGCTTAGTCTTAGTGTGCATCATGGGATTCTTTGATATATTGATAGCACTTATGTTATCAAAGAAAATAATAATTGGCTTGGTGATTTCTTCCTTCATAACTTTCAACCATTTCTTGATCCACACTAGGTTTGAACAATTAATTGGTGCTGCTACATATTCAGCCTCTGATGTAGATTGAGAAATGCAATTCTATTTCTTGCTTATCCAAGAGAATAATCTCTTTCCTAGAAAGAATGCACCACCACTTGTACTCTTTCTATCATCCACATTTCCTACCCAATATGCATTAGTATAAACTTTAAGTTCAAACTTTTCATTCTTCTTGTAGTATAGTCCATAGTCCTTTTTTCCTTTCAGATATCTCAGTATCCTTTTCACTACCATCATGTGATTGTTTTTAGGATTGGAAAAAATCTTGCAACAATCCCAATTGCTAATGCAATATCTAGTCTATTGTGAACAACATATTGTAGCTTTCCAATCATAGACATCTCAAATTTAGTTTGCATCTCATTTGCAAATGTTTTGCATAGGGAATCTTGTCCTCCAAATATGATATCATCAACAAAGATTTTTTGTAACAATATTATTAGGAATGGTCCCAAGAGATAACTAAGAGGAGGTGATGAATTAGTTATTTAAAAGATTCAATTCTTTATCCAATTAAGTACAAAATAATATTAAGAATAGACACAATATAAGAACACTTAACACAACACCATAATTTTGGTAACGGGGAAACCCAAATAGGTAAAAACCCCGGTGGGAATTAGCATCCACTATAAACTGCACTAGAGTATTATGATCCCTATTAGAAGATCGTACAACCCTATTAGGATTTGATCTTTACAATGCATTAAGTATAGTGACTTGGTCAAGGGTCAAACCCTGTTAGGAGTCTTTTACAATTAACCCTATTAGGGGTGAGGATACATTGTCTAGGAGTACACTGCTCAAAGGGGTGAAGGTTGTAACCTTTTGTTTAACAGATACACACTATATATGGATCTTGGTGAACTTCAAGTTAGACCTATTGTCTTGATCAATTCTGATGGATAGAATACACTCTCTACTTTTTCACATAGACTTTCTACTGATGGCTCAACACTCTTCACCTTCTGCTATGCTCTTATCTTTCAACTATTTGCCATACTTAGCAATCACAAATGATTGCCTATAAATATCTTTCCTCTAAATGATATAATCAAGTCAGCCTATTAGAACCATCTTGAAATCATATTAGAGAAATAATATAACTCTCCAATAGCATCTCATTCAGCTATACTAAGCACGCAACACAAAATGGGACCGCCCAACTCAATATGAGTAGACGCGTCACTTCACACTGTCGGTTCCACCAAATTAACTAATACTTTCTTCTCATGTTGAATTGAATCATGCACTCTTAACAAAAAATTCTTAACTCTTCTACAAACACTAATCCAAGAATGCATGTCAAAATGATAGGTGCAACTACTACAACAATAAAAACAATGTCAGCTCTATCTAATAAACTCGGGAAACTATAACTGACTACTAGAAACTTCATAACTCAACCTATGCAACATATCTGACTATGCATCCATAAACATATCATCATACACATGTCTAAAACATAAATATAAATGTGCAAGGCTTCATTACAACCATACAATAAATCACATACAGAACTCTTCTTGGGACCTGTCAGGAACACTCACTGATACATACTACTATATTACTGTCTTCACTTAAAATCAACCTCTACATCTATGATATAATGTTGATAACATATCTAGGAAGCATATATTCAAGGCTCTCTCCATCAGGCTTCCATGCATTTTTCTTACCATATGTTGTCATCAATGACAAACATACAGTCAGCACTAGCTTGTTGGCAAATCTCCAACAATCTCCCCCTTTGGCATTGATGGAAACATATGGAATGAAAAACACCACCAATCCAAATGTATAATTATTTTATAATATTCTTCATTTCCTCAATAAAGGATGAATCCTCCATCTCTTACTATTTTGTTTCTTCTTGCTAAATACTCACTCTCCCTTTCTACAATTCTTTTATAACATTCTCCATTTCCTCAACAAAACTTCCTCAATGATGAATCCTCCATCTACTATTGAATATCAACTATTGTATCCTCTTGTTGTTTTGTTTTTCATGATTGTATACTTACTCCCCCTTTGACATCAATGGAAAAGGGCACCAATCAATTAAGCATTGGTACTACTCCTGAAGTAGATTAGTCAACCTTTCATCAGTCACTAAGGACTGATACACTCCTGCAAACTCTAATCAGATTTAGGGAAGGGAATTACTCCTAGCTTCTCCCTGAGATACTCAAATGTATCCTTAGGTAAAGGATTTTTGAATATGTTTGCTAGCTAATCTTTTGTGCTCACATAGTCCAGCTTTACTTCTTTCTCTACTACTTTCTCTCTTAGGAGGTGATATTTTATCTCAATGTATTTTGTCTTTGCATGCATCACAGGGTTCTTTGACATATTGATAGTTATGGTGTTATCACAATGAATAACAATAGGATAATCAATCTGAATACCAAAATCTTTTATCATCTTCTTGATCCACATAATTGTAGAGCAGTTTAATGCTACTGCAACATACTCTACTTCTATTGTGGACTGAGAAATATAATTTTTCTTCTTACTTGTTCAAGTAACAAGTCTATCTCCAAGAAATATTTCTCCTCCTGAGGTACTCTTCCTATCATCCATGTATCCTACCCAATCTGCATCTATATACACATGAAGTTCTACATTTTTTGAATTAGGATACCATAAACCATAGTCTATAGTTCCTCTCAAGTATCTAAATATCCTCTTTACTACCATGAGATGACTTTGTTTAGGATCTGCTGCAAATCTTCCAACATTACCAACTACATTGGAAATATTAGGTCTAGATTGAGTAAGATAGATTAGTTTACCAATCATAGAGTTATACAAGGTCATGTCTACTACTGTTGAATCATCTTCTTTTGAAAGTTTGCATCCTATTATCATAGGGGTACTTACTAGATTGCAATCATCCATCTTGAACTTCTTCAATCTCTTTTTCACATACTTAGATTGATTAATAAAAATACCTTTGTCTGTCTGCTGCACATTTAGTCCCAAAAAGTACTTGATAGGTCCAATCATTCTTATTTCAAATTCTCTATGCATCTCCTTAGCAAATTCAACACTAAGATTGTCATTAGCACCAAAGATAATGTCATCAACAAATATAGCAACTAACAATAATCCATCGGGTGTCTCTCTTATGAATAAGTTACAATCTGTTGCTCCTTTCTTGAATCCAATCTTTGTCAAGTATCCATCAAGTCTTTCATACCATGCTCTAGGGGCTTTCTTAAGTCCATAGAGGGCTTTCTTCAATATGCATACCATATCAAGTCTATCTAATAATGTAAATCCTTGAGGCTTCTCTATGTATACTTCTTCCTTCAACTCTCCATTCAAGAATGTTGACTTGACATCCATCTGGTATACCTTAAAGTCTTTGAATGTAGCATAGGCTAGAAACAAATTTATGGATTCCAATCTACTTATAGGGGAAAATGTATCAGAATAATCAATTCCTTCGCTTTGTGCATATCCTTTACATACTATTCTTGCATTGTTTCTTACCACTGTTCCATCTTCATTCATCTTATTTCTGAATATCCACTTGGTTCCAATCACATTCTTATCACTAGGCCTAGGGACCAATTTCCATATATCATTCTTAATTATCTGATCTAGCTCTTCTTTCATTGCTTCATGCTAATCTAAATCATTACATGCATCTTCAACACATAAGGGTTCAATCTATGATAGTAAACATACCTCTTCATTTGTTGTGGAACTCTTTGCTTTTGATCTTATCATGACTTTACTATTCTAATCTCCAATGATGTCTTCCTTTGAATGATATCTACACGTGAATTTAGGAACATTAGGTGTGATTCTTCTTCACTAGTTCAGGGTCATTGAATAATACATCAATGTTGTCAAACATTTCATCAACAATTGTTTCTCTAGGGGTAGGTCTAGGTTCTTCTTCAATCATAGGTGCATAATCATGATATCTTTCTTGAATCATAAACTTCTCATCAATCTTAACATGAGCACTTCAATGATCTTCTTCAATCTTAAATTAAAACATCTATAAGCTTTGATTTTAGTAGAGTAACCAAGAAAAATACCTTCATCACTTCTTGCATCAAACTTTCCTATAGCTTCATCTCTCTTGATGTATCACTTTCTTTCAAAGATTATGAATTATTTGACTATAGGTACATTCTCAAACCATAGCTCATAAGGTTTCATGTATGTGCCTGGCCTTAATTGAATTCTATTGACTGTATAGACTGCAGTATTGACCGCATCTCTCCAATAGATGTGTGTGACCTTTCCTTCAATTATGATGGTGCAAGTTGTATCAAGTATGATCCTATTCCTTCTTTATGCAATTCCATTTTGCTGAGGGGTTCTAGGAGCACTTATTTTTCTCTTTATCCCATGTTCTTTGCAATACTCATAAAATCTATTAGAGGTGAATTCTCCTCCTCTATCTGGTCTCAGACATTTAATCTTCAATTTAGACTCATTTTCAACCTTAGCCTTGAATATTTTTAACTTCTCAAATCCTTCTAATTTGTCTTTTAAGAATGCAACTCACATCATTCTAGAATAATCATCAACAAACAAAATAAAATACCTTTCACCATAGTATGATCTTGCTTGAGTTGGTCCACATAGGTATGTATGCACTAGATCCAATTTGTTCTCTACCGAATTATGCTTGCTTCTGAATGAATTCCTCACATGCTTACCCATCACACATTCCCTGCATATTGTATCAACTAGTTTTGTAATGCTAGGAAGGTCTCTTACTGCCTTTACATTGCTTATCTTTACTATGTTGTCAAAATTGATGTGACATAGTCTTTTGTGCCATAACCAACTATCATCTACTTTAACAATAAAACAACTTGCTTCAGGTTTAAGCTAAAAAACATTACCTTTAGTTTTTGAACCTGATGCAATCATTTCTCCTTCCTTGTTATTAATTATGCACTTTTTGTCTTTGAATTCCAACTGATATCCTTTGTGAAGAACTAGTCCAACACGTAGTAGGTTATGTTGCAAACCATCAACATAAAAAACATCACGAGTGTTGTTCTTTCCATCCAAGGTGATAGCTCCTCTACCTATGATAGGTTTAGGAGTGTTGTCTCCAAATCTACCCATGTCACCTTTGTATCTACCCACATGTACAAATCTATCCTTGTCTCATGTCATGTGATGTGAGCAACCGCTATCAATGATCCAATCTGTCCTGATGTCAGCTTGTGAAATCAGTGCTAACTCTTGTGCTTTCTTTTCATCTTCAAGGTCCATTTCATCAAACATTTTCTCCATTTCTTCAAGAGAAATGAATCCAATTTCATCTTCTTTTGACTCTTCATTTGATACTCCATCTCTAGCATAATAACATTCTTTTGTATACTTGGGCTTGTAGTTAGTTTTGAACTTCTTGACTCTAGTAGGACACTTAGATGCAAAGTGACCAATCTTGTTACATGAAAAGCATTTGAATGGTAACTGACCTTCATATTTCCCTTTTCCTTTCCTTTCTTTCTTGGCAATCAAAGCGATGAAATCATCTAGTTCTTTCTCTTCATCATCATCATCAAAATTACCAGAAGTGTTCAAGGATTTCTTACCATGGATTGAAGCTTTGAAGGTTGTCTCACTTTTAGGCTCTGTCTTCAAACTTGATATCTCAAAAGCTAAAATCTTGCTGATTAAGGTCTCTCTTTTGAAGTCTTTTGAAAATTTCAGAGTCTCATCTAGGATGTTTATTTTGCTCTCATATTGTGGTGTCAAAGTAGTCATCAATTTATCCATTATGTCTTCTTCAGAAATCTCTCCACCATTGTTTCTGATTCCTGCAACTGCTTCATTAATCCTTTGATTATAGGCTCTAATATTCTCTTCAAGTAGCATCTCCAATGTATTGTACTTTTTCTTCCATGTCTTTATGCATGCATTCTTGTCTTGGACATCTCCTTCAAACATGGTTTCTAGATACTTCCATATCTTGTAGGCTTTATCTACTTTCTTGATCTCTAAAAACTCACTGTCAGACAATGC
Source organism: Chamaecyparis obtusa (assembly GCA_027943335.1). Lineage (NCBI taxonomy): Eukaryota > Viridiplantae > Streptophyta > Pinopsida > Cupressales > Cupressaceae > Chamaecyparis > Chamaecyparis obtusa. The sequence continues at coordinate 557,482 of BSBK01003517.1, read as the reverse complement.
GTTGATAAGGGATTCTTTGGCAATAGAATTTTGAGTGAACATCTCCTTCTTCTTAAGATTTTCATCTTCCTTTGCAAGATCTGCTAGAGAGGGAATCTAAACTTCTTTGGTAGCTACTTCAAAAATCTCAAAGGCAATGCACTACAAGTGTGTCATCATTTTGTTCTTCCAATCTAGATAGTTCTATCCATCAAACTTAGAACTTTCTTTTCTAAATAATGTCATTTGATCAACCTCAAGCTATTAAACCTTCTCTCTGAGGAACTTGGCTCTGATACCAATTGTTAGCAATAGTCCCAAGAGATAACTGAGAAGGGGGGTGAATCAGTTATCTAAAAGATTCAATTCTTTATCCAATTAAGTATAGAAGAATATTAATTATAGATACAATATAAGAACACTTAACATAACACCACAATTTTGGTTACAGGGAAACCCAAATAGGTAAAAACCCCGGTAGGAATAATCACCCACTATAAACTGCACTAGAGTATTATGATCCATGTTAGAAGATCTTACAACCCTATTAGGAGTTGATCTTTACAATGCATTAAGTATAGTGACATGGTCAAGGGTCGAACCCTGTTAGGATTCTTTTACAATTAACCCTGTTAGGGGTGAGGACACACTATCTGGGACCACACTACTCAAAGGGGTGAAGGCTACAACCTTTTGTTTAACAGATACACACTATATCTAGATCTTGGTGAACTATGAGTTAGACCTGATGTCTTGATCAGTTCCAATGGATAGCATACACTCTACTTTTTCATATAGACCTTCTAATGATGGCTCAACACTTTGCACCGTATACTCTACTCTTATCTTTCAACTATCTGCCATACTTAGTAATCGCAAATGAATGCCTATAAATATATTTTCCCTAAATGATATAATCAATTCAACCTATTAGAACCATCTTGAAATCATATTAGAGAAATAATACAACTCTCCAATAACATCTCAGTCGGCTATACTAGGCACGCAACACAAAATGGGACCGCCCAACTCATTATGAGTAGACGCGTCGCTTCACACTGTTGGCTCCACCAAATTAACTGATACTTTCTTCTCATGCTAAATTATGTCATGCACTCTTAACCAAACATTCTTAACTCTTCTACAAACACTAATCCAAGCACGCATATCAAAATGATAGGCGCAACTACTACAACAATAAAAACAATGTCGGGCCCATCTGATAAACTCAAGAAACTATAACTAACTACTGGAAACTTCATAACTCAACCTATACTAGATATCTAACTCTACATCCATAAACATAGCATCATAAACATGTCTACAACATAAATATAAATGCATAAGGATTCATTACAGTCATACAGTAAATCACATATAGAACTCTTCTTGGGACCTGTCAGGAACACTCACTAATACAAACTACTCTATTACTATCTTCACTTAGAATCAACCTCTGCATCTATGATATCATATTGATAACATATATAGGAAACATATATTCAAATCTCTCTCCATCAAGCTTCCACGCACATTGCTTACCATATGTTGTCACCAATAACAAACATACAGTCAACACTAGCTTGCTGGTAAATCTCCAACAAATATCCCTTTACCTTTTTCAATCTTCAAGTACATATTATTCTTGTCATTTGTTCTTTCAAATCTAATCTTTACCAAGTAATTATGCAATCTCTCATACCATGCTCGAGGGGCTTATTTCAATCCATACAATGCTTTGTGTAGTTTAAAAACCATTTTCTTCTTGCTTGGATCAACAAATCCTTCTAGTTTTTCAATGTATACTTCTTCATCTAGTATTCCATTTAGAAATGCATATTTGACATCCATTTGATATACTTTGAATCCTTTGTAAGCTGCATATGCAAGTAGAGTTGTCACTCCTTCCAATCTTTCGACTGGGGAAAATTTCTGTTAGAAATTAAAGTCCACCAAGATAACTAAGAGGGGGGGTGAATCAGTTATCAGATAAATACAACTTTTATCACCATTAATAGATTTCAACCATGTAAACAATGTAAGAAAAAACTATAGAAAGATAAACATACACAATGACATAATAACACAAGATATGTTAACTAGGGAACCTCTTGATCAGAGAGTAAACTCCGGTGGCAATGATGCCCACAAAATATGTACCAATATAAAAATTCCTTGTGAGAGGATGGACTCTATTAAGAGCCTTATGAAATACATTCAATACATATGAGTCCTATGTGCTAAAATGTTGTCACACTTCTATGAATCATTATATCCAAGATTACTCAAGAATGAGGTCTCAAATGGAAACTCATAGCTCTCTATTCATGGAGTGCAAGGGTTTTGATGGAAGCCCTTAGATTTGACCTAGTTTGTGCCCATGCAAGTACACCATAAAATGAGAGACTAAAAGAGGAAAAGAAATAATGCTAGTCTCCATGATCATCAAGTATGCATGCAAATGAAAATGAGATCTATTCTATATGATAACAATGCATGAAAAAAAACTAATCTATGAAAGGAAATGCTTATGCAAGATTAATATATGAAAGGAAATATGAATCTAATCTACTATGCAAATGAAAAAATTAATCTAAATGGATTGCCATGGGGCATGAGAGAAGAAGACAACAGAGAAGTTGCAATATCCAAGCTCAAGTGCTCAAGAATCTTCTCCAAAATCGCTCTCCAAACTTGTAGCATAACAATATGAAAACCTATATATGAAAACCTAGATATGAAAAATCTAGATATGAAAAATCTAGATATGAAAACCTAGATATGAAAACCTAGATATGAAAATGAGAAGGAGAGGGCTCCTTATAAAGGAAAGTAGATGGTTAAGATTAAGAGGCAAAAAGAAATGAGCAATGGTGGAGATTAAATCTTGGTTGATCCATGTGCTCAAAGATTCTTTAAGAGGCAAAAAGATGAAAAAGGCCGACCACTTAAAAGTATGTGCATTTAAAGTGGAGAGAAAAAAGGATTTTTATTTATTTTTTATATTTATTTTATTTCCTTTTTCAACAAAGAGATATTTAAGTGGGGATTTTATTTATTTATTTATTAGAAGAGGAATTTTAATTAAATGAGATGGTTTTATTTAATTAAAAAGGGAAGTTTTGTTTTAATTAAATGAGGCTTAGGATAAAATGATCAAACCTTACGAAAAATTGAAATAATTAAATTAATTGTGATTTGATTAAGGAAATTGATCTGAAAATATTGCAAAGCATTGATTCAAGAAATTGATAAATTAGTTCCATCATTTGATAAATTGAAGAATGGGGCCCAAAGTCTAGGCAACCATTTTAGGGTGCATACATTTGCCCTTCTTTGGGTAATGTGTGATCATTCTGGGAACACATGTAGCCAAAGAGTGGAATTGAAATGTGAGATTGATTTGGGATCACAAAACAACCCAGATGTGTGTTCGACGGATGGGAACACATCAGGACAAAGATAAGCTGATTGAAAAAAACAAGGTTTAAAATAATAGGATTGATAAAGTTGAATCAAGGATTGAAATTTGATAGGTACTGCCCCCTTGTGATCGAAATTGAAATGAGATAGAGGAGAAATAGTGAATTGATAAATTTGATCAAATCGAACTAAAAATAATGTTCTTGATGTAAGATGAAAGATATAAGGATCACAGAACCAAGGTAGATCATCATGAAAGGTTATGCCCCAAGGTTGATTCAGAAGAAAAGAAGTGGGGTGAAAGCGAATGAAAGATAGAAGTTTGGAAGAGGTGAAAAGAAATGGAGAGAAGAAAGAGAATTTGCCTCAAGATTGATCAACTATTTAAGATATGAAATTTTGATTGAGATCATGAAAGAAGATAAGGAAATGAAGATCAAAATGTGATCACAGTTGATTAAAAGTCCAAAAGAAAGATGAAGGAAACCCCTCTCAAACTCATAATGCAACCTAAAAATGCAAATTAACATGAAGTCTAACAATGCAAGCTACATGAAAATGCAAAGGTGTACTTGCAATAGAGCAACTATAACATAGGATCTTGTGTTCATCATTCATTAGAGAATTTAAGGAACTTATTTTCATCATTGGGCCATTATTAACGAACATAAGAAAATCACACAATCATCACTAGTCACAAACGCAACTATGAAAATATGAATGTGATTTATATCGGATTGGAATGTGGAAAGATTCTAAAATAAGCATCAAAGACATAAAGGTCAAGATGACTTGCCTATTAGCTTACCCAATTTAATGTAGCAAAACCACTCTTGCATCAAGGCATAAAGGCCAAGATGACTATAAGAACGGTTGTGCAAAAATAGTCAAGGATGATGTCTCAAATCTCCTAAGTGTTTCAAGGGAACAACAAGAGACACTCTAAAGTTTCAAGACCACACCCACAAGTAGAAAGAAAATTAAAAAATGCCCCCTGCCCCAAGTCCTCTAGCTATGCATCCCAGAGAGACTTATTAGATAAGGACACTAAACAAAAATCAATAACAATCAACACACAAAGAAAAGATCATGACATAGCTCAAGCATTAAGTGTTGCATTTAAAAATTTAAGTGTGTTAACTGATACTGATTTCCAAGGATAAGGATCAAATGCTTGCAAGCAGGCAAGATCACATGACAAAACTGTGTAAGACCAAACCGAGAAGTGTTGAGAAACACTCGATGTCAGGGGTTGTGTTAAAAAAACATAGTTGGGGTGGTGTTGAAAAACACCATTTGTGACTTTTCAGGACTTTGTATAATTTTTTTGTATTTTTGCTACCAAGGCACATGCTTCCAAGTTTTCACTAAGGCACTTTTTCTATTTTTTTTAAATTTTTTGATTTTTTTCCATTTTTTTGCATTTTTGGAATATATATATTTTTTTGGAGATACATCAAAGCGCCTATTGCTAGGTTTTCACAAAGATGATCATTTTTTCAAGACATTTTCTAATTTTTAGAATTTTTGACAATATATCATTTTTTTGGATTTTTTCAGGATCAATAAGTATGTACAAAGGATGCCCCCAAATAGAATGGGCATCAAACTCCCAAGCAAGATCACATTATGTAGTCCTAATGTCTAGAAATTTGGAGAACAAGAGGGATTAGCAAGCTGATGGAAGAGATGGAAGACAAGAGAATGAAGGAAAATGAAGGGAAGAAATCATCAAGGGCAAACTCCTCAAGAGTACCCAAGCTAGGGAAAAATTGTCATGTAAAGCACATTTGGACAAGCAATGAAAGGCTAGCATAGGATAAGTCATAAAAGCATAATGAAAAAGAAGGAAAGGATGCAGTCCAAAGGAGTAGACATGTCAAGAGGCTTCATAGCATCATGTTTTACTCTTTTTTATTAGATCAAGACCAAAGGGAAAAAGGATAGAGAAAAATTAGAATAAATGGAGGAAAATAAATATGAAGGCTAAAGATGAATGGAATGAAAGCAAGATCATCATAAGATAGCTCACAAGATAGCCAAATGTTTGTGTATAGGTCAACATTGTCAAGATCAAAGAGAGAAGATGGAATAGATGAAATATGTAGAAGAACTACGCATGATGCCTGATTGCCAGGTTTTCATCATGGTACTTATCCAAGGTGCCACAAGGGAGTGGTTTTCACCATAGGATGAATTTATTTCTCTTTACTTTTGCTACCAAGGTGCCTATTTCTAGGTTTCCACCAAGGCACATTTTCAATTTTTTCATTTTTTATTTTTTTTTTTTGAATTTTTTAAATTTTTTTATTTTTTGGAAGAAGGCAAGCTTTTTAGATAATGCTCCTTGAAAGGAAAAACCATGATATGCCAAGGATTCAAAATTATATGCTCAAAGATACTGATAGGGAAAGGAAGATGGAAGAGAAAAAAATGGATAAGGTTTTATGCAAAGTGAGTGAGGTTGGAAGATGGGAGGAATAGGCAAATGAGGAAAAAGGATAGAAGGTAGAAGGATAATGAATGGAAGGATTGTACTGAAAGGGAAGATGAAAAAGAAGGAAATATCAACATCAAAACACACCTTGAAGGGTAGTGAGATGATGGAGGAAACATGAATGAAGGAACATGTGAAGGAATATGGTAAATGGATAGCAGAGGTTGTGGTTCAGACACATGGAATGGAAGAATGTTTTTGGAAGAAAATGAAGTGGAAGCCTTTGGAAGCTTGAATTTCAACTTCACTTTTTCTCATCATCAGACTCTTTCAAGAGAGACTTTGGAATCCATATAGCCATAGGCTTTTCATTTCTTTTTGATGATTTAGAGAGAATATCTTTAATGATGGATTATGGAACCCATACTTGTCTTGTAGTTTTCTTCTTAGATATCTCTTTTGACTTTATGCCTCCATGTCGATTAGAGGAGACATGGTGATCTTCTTTTTTGATGCATTCTTGTATTGAACATTCAAGTTACTTCCAAAATACTTGGGACTTGTGGAAGAAGGAGGATATGACTGGTTTAGATGGGTGGGTGGATGAAAATGATTCAAGGGTATGCATCTATGTTGATCTTGAGGAAAGATAGGAGATGGAGGGACATAAGGACCCAAAATGGATGATGAATTAGGAGAGTTAGGAGGGGAAAGTGAAGGGACATAAGGGCCCAAGATGGAAGTAAGAAATGAAGCCCTTAGTATTGGTGGAGGAGGTCCAAGGATGGACGTGGAAGATACAAAAAGATAATCAATAAGTTCATCAACATCTATATGACAACCAAGGACATCAGCATCTTTAGAGTGAGCATTAGGAATTTCAATAGGAACATAAACATCTTGAATAGGAGAAAATTTTTTGATAGAATTGTTTGGAGCTTGAAAAGACTTAGGAAGAGTAGAAAGTGGAAGCGAACATGGAGTGGTAGAACAAGAAGATGGAAGACTTTGATCTTGACAAGGAGCTTTGGATAGCATAAGCATATAATTTTTCTCTTGATTTTCAATAGGCTTAACATTGGAAGTAACAACACTATTTTTAATAACCTTAATGGAAGTATCATCTTTGGAAAGCGCAAGTGTAGTAAGGTTATTTTGATTGTCAATAAGCTCAACGATGTAAGTAGTAGATTGATCTTGATTTGGAGAAGACTTAAGACATGGTGGAATGAATGAGAAAGGGCGTAAAGGATCAAAAGAACCATGAAATGGATAAGAGACATCATGAAAAGGATTGGATGACATGGAGGGTTCTTGATCTTGATCTTTGTTTATATTCTTTTCTTTATCTTTTTTAGAGTCCTCTTGACATGGAGCCACTTCTAAGGACAAGGAAGTTGTTAATCTCTATTGAGCATTCAAGGTTGTCATTAGTATCAAAGGATGTTAAATAGGTTGGTCGATTACTTATATTGAGATAGTCGGTAACTAGAAGTAAGACAGAGCAGTCGATAAAGCCTTTTACACCGAGCATCACATAGTTTACCAAGCACCAGTGACACTGACACCAATGATCAGTAAACATCGAGCATCACAGTATACACCAAGCAAATTATACAGTGTTTACCGATGATAACAAAAAATGGCATAGTAATCAGAAATGGCACATTATTCTATGCAAATAGTTACAACAGATCATAAAATGGTTTACCAAGATCGAGGAGCATTTATTGTAAAAGATATTTATTAAATGCAATGATTATCTTATATGTAATAGTTGATCTAGGTTATTTTGCACTGTAGATCTTAGGGTTATGATTATCTTTGTAACCTAATTTTTGCTAAAGCGACAAAATAGAACACTATATATTGTATATGTTTGCACCATTTTATGAGGTTGTTGAACTGATATATATGAATCATGGAGCACTTGAAGAATTTGCCTAATTTCAAGACAATCAGTTTACCGAGTAGAACAGAGTATAGAGGATATCAGATTAAGCAGAATCAGTGAAGGCTACCGAGCATAACAGAGTAGAGAACCATCACAAATAAGGTGATATTTTGATGAGCACTTATAGATCTATTTCAGACAATTGAGTTGTCAACTAGCAGATAGTTGCCTATTACTTTCTAACAATTGTGATAGAGTTTTTGGTGAAATCTCTTAACCGAGTAGACTTAACAGTCTTTGTATAAATCTCTTAACTTAGTACACACTTCATTTTGTGTTGTTAAATCTTATAACTAGGTAGATCTAGCTGATCTAATATGTTACTCCTAACAAGGTAAGATCACCAGAAGTGATCAAACTTGTAGCCTTAATAGGCAAACCTTTTCTATCTGCAGTAGTGAAGAATTTGTGGGTGTCATTCCCACGGTAGTTTTTACCTTCTAACAAGGGTTTCTGCATTACCAAAATACTTGTGTTATGTGATTGTCATATTGATTTCATGTTGTTTACTTTTTGAAGTTAACTAGATGATTGATTTATGCAATTATGTTCAAGTTATTTTGATCGGTTATCATAGTATACAGTAATAGATTTGAAAGGTTTTACAAGTAAAGTTTTGAAGTCACTGATTCACCCCTCCCCTCTCAGTCCCTATCTCTCCTAATTCCAACAATTGGTATCAAAGCTCAGTTCTCTTATTGAATAGTCTAACCACTAAAGGGTAAAGATCTAAGTCATGGAGAGATAAAAACTTCACAAGACTATTGAGAATCAGAAAATACAAATATAGATGTTTGTAGAATAGTATAAACAAGCCAAGGAAGAACTGAAGAAATTACTGGTTGAAAGAAAGAACCTTGCAATTCAGCTGAATGAAATCAGTTATCATGAAAAACCTATTAATGAAATATTTGATCATATTGGATCAAGCTCTGGAAGCATCTCTGATGGATCTGAAAGCATAATCTCTGATTTATCTGAAAAGAATCAGCATCTATCTGAGCAAGTGAAAGCACTCCAAATTGGTCATGAATCTCAAATGGTGAGAATGGTGGAAATCATGAACAATGGTAGACAAGCTGAACAAGATTGAAATCTGGCTATTGAAGACCGAAGACTAATGATTGAACAACTTCAAGCAAAAGAAAATGAAATACAAAGACTCACTGATCGTCACTTCCAAGTATCAAATCAGATGATGATAGTTAATCAAGAAATGAACCAAGTAAATGGAGAATTATCAAGAAGACTTGAAGATGTTGCAATACTCAGAGAAGATAATGAAAAACTAATAAATGAAATAAAGACACAAAAGCAACACAATGAGATGATGAAGATAGTTGAGGACAATTCTAAAAAGATTGATCATTTCTTGACTAATCAAAGAAGATTCAGAAGCAGAGCTAGTATAGGCTACACCAGTGAAGGAGAATCATCACAACAAGCTGAAGAATTCAACAAGAATCAAAGTCAGAAACCTAAAGTGTTGACATGCTATCACTGTGGAAAACTAGGACATACATCTAATGTGTGTAGAAGCAAAGCACAAGGTAAACCTCCTATCATTCCTAAATTCAATGGATATTGTTATTACTGTGGTAAATTTGGACATCCAGCTTATGAATGTAGAGCTAAGAAGAATGACATTGCTAACAATACTACTGAGGATAAAATATGCTATACTTGTAATAAGAATGGACACACTACATGGGAGTGCAAAGCAAAAATGAAACAAGTCTGGACACCTAAAGAGAAAATACAACGGAAGCCATATCAATCGAAGAGACAAGGTAACTCATATGTTTGGGATTATAATACATGGACTAACTATACTGTATGTGGTCGGTATGGACATATTGCAGCAAACTATGATAGAAAGAGTCAGATTGGACAATCAAGAAACTGGACAAATGCAGGAATGGCACGTATGCACTGTCACAAGGTCGGTCATGTAAGCAAAAACTGTAGAGACCAAGCACCTGATGAAAACCATATATTTGAGAGTGGATATAACATTGCAAAAATTATGAAATTAAGGAACACAATGTGGAAGAAGGCATCTAATGAGAATGTTGAGTCAAGTAACACTGTTGGTGAAACCTCATCCACTGGATTGGGTGACATCGGTACCTCCACTTAAGATGACAAAGGTATGTATGGAACTGACATTTTAAATGATCACATTTTACATACAGTTCCTTATATATGATGTACAAATATCAAATCTTCATGAATAAAGATGCACTATGGTTTAAGTGTTATAAGTTTACAAATGTCACATAGTCGATAAAAGAAGAAACGTGAGTTGGTTACCTGTCGATAATCACTACACAAGGTTAACTGACAATAGTGCAAACTGATGAAGAAATTCTATGTTAATCGAGCAAAGGAAATTGTAGATGTTACCAAGCTGATAGCTATTCTGTATCAGAAGTTAGGTCACGCATTTATTGCATCAAAGTTTGAGTGGGAATATCAAAAAATCTATATATACACAAAAATAGAGCTCATTATTACATTCCAATTTAGAAGAATAGAGATTTTATAGAGAAGAGTTTGCGCTAAAGATTTCTAGAAAAGATTCAAAGCTACTAGATTGAACCGACAACAATTCTTCGACGATAATGAGTAAGTTCATCTGCCTACCGAACACTGGTTATCAATTGTTTTCTGAAACCCTAGAAACAATTTATGGCATCAACATCGACTACAAACAAATCGTAGAACATTGAGGAGGAAGTAGAATTAATTGTGAGAGCACATTTTTCCGAGGAGAAATTCAAACCTCATCCTAAGGTCGCAGCACAAACAGATGATATGGGTGCATTTTCTAGTATTCTAGAAAGGGTTTTGTTGAAAGAAGATGTTAGGGCCTATATTCATTGCAAAATTAGTGAAGTATGTGATTTTGAGACTAATGTTGCTTAACAACAAGTCTATGGACCGGATGGAAAGATTAAACCCAAGTATAAGAAGATTGGATAATTAGGGTTAGCGTGTTTTGTACACTTCCTACAATCATTCCATAATGACTGGATAAGAATTGTGCTAAGTAGATTTCATAATGGAAAATTTTGGTTAGATAAACCTGTTGAGGTCATGAAGAATATTATCAGTAGGGTTACTGGGTACCCTACACCCGACAAAGCCAAAGCCTTTCGTAGTTCATCTCGTCCCGACGTTGAAAAGAACACTGGAGCTCAATGGGATGGTAGGGCACTAAAAATCTCAACTATCAAAGATCCAGTGGTAAAATTCGTAGCTCATGTCATTGGGTACAAGATATTTCAATCTAGCATACCAAATAGTGCACCCTGCAGTGCCATGTACATGGCCTACAAAATTGTGAAGAAAGATCACCAGGTAGATCTTGCAGATTCGCTACTACACCAACTACATGATAATATGAAGATAATAAAGGCAAAGAAGTCCAATACATGTAAGTACGGATCACTACTTGTCTATACATTTTTCTATCTGCAAAAATATGTACCAAGTATCGGTAAAGTAAACTGGCAATTGAACAAACCAATAACTACACAAATTAGTGAAATGATGAAAAGTCTAGGAAATAACCTGAATAAGGAATTCAATGCATATTTCAAAGAGTTTCAAGAAAAAATGCAACAAAGGAGTAGAATTCCAAAGGAATTAGTAAGTAAATTTGAAGATGACATATGTTTTGTAGTCAGCACAAACCATTCAATGATAAAGGCAGTAGAACTAAGAACAAAATGGCTAACACCAATGGGATATGAAATGAATCATGATTTCACTTTGAAATCTATTAATGCATTGCTGGCATTACTGATAGACATCACTACTAGTAGGTTTGGTTTATATGAGGAAGCTAAGTCATGAATCACTATAGACATAGAGATCAGAAAAATGTGTAGAAGAGCGAAGAAAATGAGAAAAGATCTCTCAGCCAAATATGGAAATGCATCTAACTCACCTAAGGAGTCACCGGTTCAAGAAGAAACTGAAGGTCAGTTAGAGTTGGCTGAAAAGCCTTATGATAGCAAGGAAACTGAGTCAGATAAAGAAAAGGATCACACACCGGCTCCTCCCACAAATGATGAACAAGAAATGCAGCTACCAGAACCTGAAGGAATGAAGACACATTCGTCAACTGCTACACAATCCACTGAGCAAGTAGAAGTAGTAAAAGTAGCAAAAAGAAGAGTGGCTACACCAACATGAAAATATGTTAAGAGAAAGACCAAGAAAGTAGCTGAGACACTGAAGAAAAAGAGGAAATACATAAGAAGTAAAGCAGATATAGAGGAGACTGACACTGAAAATGATCCCGATCAATTCAAGTTAGTTCATAATAGGGAAAGTACAATAGAAGAAATAATTGAAGATATAATTGAGAATGGAAATCTTACCGATCCAAGCATAGGCAAATTTGACAAAATGTTAATTGAGGACAAGACAAAGCTAGAACATGTTGTCATCCAGATGATGATCAAATTCAAGAAAGTACCAATGGAATTTGCATGTCAATTGCCAAAGGAACTTGATGACAAAATAAGTGAGAGATGGGCTATTGCACTAGATACAAAGAAAAGGAAAAGAGAATGGTCACTAAGTTGTGCAGCCTCACACTTTAGCTATGTTGTGGTAAGTGAATACATGACAAAATATCAAGCTAGATTTCTAGTCAAGAATAGAGCTATGCAGATCATGGATGAGAATGTGGATGATATGGATGTCATATGTGATTCTCTGTGGACATCAATTTTGAAAGTAGAAGAGAAAGCTGAACAATAAGCATTCCTGAAACTGTCTAAGAAGAGACACAGTTCAAAAGGTAAAGGTATTTTTATTGATGATGACAAGGGAAAGAAAATAGAGGACACCGGTATATCAGTTACCAAGGTAATTGATATCACCGAACAAAAGGAAGAAATCAAAATTTCACAAGATGCACCAGATCAAGTAAAGATCTAGTTGCAAAAGAAAATTGATGATGATGCACTCATTGAGGACATCACTAACGGTGTTCCTGATGATGAGGATGATGAAGATGTGACAATTGCACCATACAAAGATGAAGCATTAGACACTGATAATGTGTTCACATCTCTACCGGGTGAACTACCTGTACTTGTAGAGGCAGTTGAAATAATTTCACAAGCACAACCCGACACTCCTCATCCTGATCCAACTAAAGATACAACTGAGATCCAAGCACCCGAGCAACCTACAGATACAAATGAGCCTAAAAAAATAGAGGCACAGTCTACGAAAATAAAGGAACTAGAAGAAACAAAGTCGACCGAGGTGAACCCACCTGACACTACAATTGAGACTCCTACACCATCTATCGAGGAGCAAAAGAAGGATGATACAGTGTTAATAGGGACAAATACTCTGAAGAGTGGAGAAAAAGCTATTGTTGTAAGTGAGAAGAAGTCACCTCTTGCACTAAAGAAGAAGAAAAAGAAAGCCAAAGGGCCGGTCACCATTGATGAAGTTATCATTATACCAGAATCTGACCTGAGAACCCTAAGCCCCGAGGAACTAAGTAGATATGGGGAATTATGCTCACGAAAAGTGGCACAAGAAAAGTTAAGGCAAGAACACAAATGTAAAGAAGTGTTAAATGATGTGAGGGATATTCTACAACAGATAGTACCAGAGACAAATATTGATGAGAATACTCCCATCTTAGATCAACTTGCCACACTCACCAACAAAATCAATGCCCTTGATACAGATGCAGACAAAAGAATTGAAGAACGGGCAGAATCAAAGATTCAGAACAAATTGGTAGAAAGGATTAGCACAGAAGTGGCACTGAACAAGGTAAAATTATCTGAGGTCATTACTGAGGTAAAATCTATTACCCAAATAATCTGTCAATTTCTCATCAAGATTTGTACTTCAGAAAACTTCACTGTAGAAGTCAGTGAAAAGATAAAAGGTTTAGAAGTAGAGATATAGTAAAGTACACAAGCAGCTATCACTGAGGTGAATGCTCTATTAAAGCATATTCACCAAGTTTAGGAACTTCGGTAGTTGATAGAAAATTTAAGGAAACAAGAAGCACACATCACCGATCAGGTTACAGAGTTACAAATAGAACTCATCCCTTACCTGAAGATTTTTGAAACACATATTGTCAAAGCTGAGCAACTTGTTGCAACACCTGAGATTTCAGTGTTGGATAATATCTTTGACATGCATGCACAAGTCAGTCTTGAGAATATTGCTCTTACCAACTTGAAAGAGGAGTGGGACAACCTCTTGGAGTCTGTAAAGAAAACCCATCCAAACATTTTTTATAAGATGTAAGTATACATTATATATTTTTTTTGCATTTGGCATTATTATCAAAAAGGGGGAAAACATGTATATGCCAAATGTGTATACTTTGCTATGTATATTACATACTACCGGGAGCATGCACCAAGGGGGAGTACTTTTGTACTTAGAAATATTTTTTTGTGGATATGTATATGCCAGAGACATAAGGAATATATAGAAATATTTTGTCTATATACATTTTGAAGTTTTGATACTAATGCCAAAGGGGGAGATTGTTAATCTCTATTGAGCATTCAAGGTTGTCATTAGTATCAAAGGATGTTAAATAGGTTGGTCGATTACTTATATTGAGAAAGTTGGTAACTAGAAGTAAGACAGAGCAGTCGGTAAAGCCTTTTACACCGAGCATCACATAGTTTACCGAGCACCAGTGACACTGACACCAATGGTCAGTAACACCGAGCATCACAGTATACACCAAGAAGATTATATAGTGTTTACCGATGATAACAGAAAATGGCATAGTAATCAGAAATGGCACATTATTCTATGCAGATGGTTACAACAAATCATAAAATAGTTTACCAAGATTGAGGAGCATTTATTGTAAAAGATATTCATTAAATGCAATGATTATCTTATATGTAATAGTTGATCTAGGTTATTTTTCACCGTAGATCTTAGGGTTATGATTATCTTTGTAACCTAATTTTTGCTAAAGCGGAAAAATAGAACACTATATATTGTATATGTTTGCACCATTTTATGAGGTTGTTGAACTAATATATATGAATCACAGAGCACTTGAAGAATTTGCCTAACTTCAAGACAATTAGTTTACCGAGCAGAATAGAGTACAGAGGATATCAGATTGAGAAGAATCAATGAAGGCTACCGAGCATAACAAAGTAGAGAATCATCATAGATAAGGTGATATTTTGATGAGCACTTATAGATCTATTTCAAACAATTGAGTTGTCAACTAGCAAATAATTGCCTATTACTTTCTGATAATTGTGATAGAGTTTTTGGTGAAATCTCTTAACCGAGTAGACTTAACAATCTTTGTATAAATCTCTTAACCGAGTACACACTTCATTTAGTGTTGTTAAATCCTATAACTAGGTAGATCTAGCTGATCTAATATGTTACTCCTAATAGGGTAAGATCACCAAAAGTGATCAAACTTGTAGCCTTAACAAGAAAACCTTTTCTATCTGCAATAGTGAAGAATTTGTGGGTATCATTCCCACCATAGTTTTTACCTTCTAACAAGGGTTTCTGCATTACCAAAATACTTGTGTTATGTGATTGTCATATTTATTTCATGTTGTTTACTTTCTAAAGTTAACTAGATGATTAATTTATGCAATTATGTTCAAGTTATTTTGATCGGTTATCATAGTCTACAGTAATAGATTTGAAAGGTTTTACAAGTAAAGTTTTGAAGTCACTGATTCACCCCTCCCCTCTCAATACCTATCTCTCCTAATTCCAATAGAAGCATGTTGGAATTTTATGGAATACTTTGGAAAAGATGGTGAAGGACTAGCTGAAGTAGGCATTATAGTGTATAAAGGATTAGGCTCTTTAGGTTTAGCATTATTGAAAGTATTTGCAGCCAAGTGAAGGTTAGCTTGAGTTTCTTTAAGAGGTGGCCCTTAAGGATAACTATAGGGAACCACATGAAAAGTATTAAGATTTTTTTTAGATGAAGGATTTGTGACAGATTTGGAAGACTCGGAAGCTTTAGGAAATGTATGGGTATTGGAGGAAGTAGGGGATGGAAAGGAACCATCAGAAGACAAAGGTCCATCATTAACATAATCTTTCTTGAGAGAGTAATCTTTATTTTCAACATGAGAGTTCTTAGAGGAAGGATTCTTATAATATTTACATTTCAAATCAGTGTGGTACATTTTATATTTCTCAATAAAAGTAGATGTATCATCTAGGTATTGTTCACAGAAATCATCAAAGTCTCTTTCAAAATCAGAATCATATGGATCACCATCACGATCTATCCAATGTGACAACCCATTTCCAGTAAGCATGAGCACACGACTAGGATGATTCTTAGGAATAGAGGTATCATAGGTATCACTACATTGTTCATCATCATAGTCATCAAAGATGGGCATGTCACTCTTTGTGGAAGAGGTATCACAAGGATTGTCACATTGCTCATTATGGTATGTCTTGAGATGAGGAGTAAGACTCTTGGGAGAAGTAGAAGAGGAATGAGATCGTGAAGAAGAGGAAAGTGAAGACCTAGTGGAAGAAGAAGACTTGGATAATGAAGAATGTGAATAATGTCTAGAAGAGTCATGGTAAGACTTGGAAGATGAGGAATTCAAATGATGTCTAGAAGAGTCATGACAAGACTTGGAAGGTGAAGAATGAGAAGACTTAGATGATGAAGAATATTTGGAAGGAGGAGGTCATGACATAATCATGAGTATGGTTCTAGCAAAGGCAGGTGATTTACTCAATTTCTCTTGTATTTTTTCCATAAATTTATCATCAATGAGAGTTTTGGAGGAATGATACTCTTCAAATTGAGCAATGAGTTCAAGATCATCCATTTTCAAAAGAGGTTCCATAGCAAGATAGTTTAAATTCATGGTCCTAGAAGAGGAGGAATCAAGCATGAAATTAAAAGAAGAGATGAATAGAAGAAGGTAGACTAAGAAATAAGAGGAAAAGAATCAAGAAGACATGAAGAGCTTAGGAAGAAGAGGAAAAAGTTGTGAAGGAAGAAGAGAAAGGATGGAAAATGGGAGACTAGGAAGACATGGGAGATATGGAAGAAAGAAGAACAAGAGTCATTTTGTGCAACTTGATACCATTTAAGTTCATTTGGATGTTGAGCAACATGTCATAGCACTTTTGGGGAAATCTTTGAATTTTTTTATCACTCAAGAATTCAAATTTGTTTGTTTTAAAAGATCAAGTAAACACATCAATAAATTTTTATCATTGATCAAGCACATAAGAAAGCAATCAAGGAGTTCAAGAAAACAATGTCTTCAAACAATGAGAAAGGTTAAAAGCAACCTTGCACATGAACAATAATAGTGACTTAATATTTCAACTTCTTAAGAACTACTTGTGTATGTTCTCAAAATGTTTTTCTAATGACGCACATAGTCCTATCAAAGAAAAAGTTGGTTGCACTATGGTTCTTAGTAATGGTTTGACTCTACAACTTTTGTAATCTCAAGAGGGTGAACTCCAATCCAGGTGCACCAGGGTTTTAATACATTCCAAGAATTTAATAAAATGGAGATGCTAAGGAGATCTGACAGCCCAACAAGAAACTACACCCGTGGAGATTTCTTCCACAAGGACATTTATATAGCGGTTGTCACTACCATGGAAAAAATGACTATTACCACTTGAGGTTCCATCCATGTGGTTTACCTAATAAAGGGAGTGTCCACTATGGTTAACCCTCTCTAATAAGGTGACTCACAAAAAGGACCACATGGGGACTTAGCTTAGATTCAAGGATCTGAGTTTCTAGTACTACCCAAAAAGGGAATAGAGCATAATCCTCTAGCCTCTTCACTTCACCAAAACATAGCAAATAGATTCATTGACATGCTAAGATTGAAACCACCTCACCAAGGTTTGTAATGTCAACAACAATGTCTACCGAGCTTTCTAAGTGGGTCCAAGAGAGAACGTACCGATCAATGTTGAGGACCAAACCAAGTAAGACCGTGAGATAGTAACAATATCCTCCCTACCTACAAGGGGTTCTATCATCAAGAAGAGCTTCGCAAGAAACCCACTCTCTCAAGAACGCCACAAATAGTGTTCGTAGGGCCTAGTTACTATGTGAAACACATATGCAAGAAAGTGAATCTATGTTTTTTTTTAGAGCCCAAATTTGAAGTGTGATCTATGAAAGCAATAAATACTCAAGCCAAACACATGAGAGATTCATTTTATTCCCAAAATCCAAATGTTATAGAGATTCAACAAAATACCTCAAGTCCAATGCAACGCGCTTAGTAGATTTTTGTTGAGTTTTTTTTTGTGCAAGCAAGCCACGAACTCTCCAACAAGCAAACAAGAAAACAAGCAAATAAGATATGTAATGTATATCCAACTTATGCAAACCCTAGGTTCAGATCTAAAAATCAATTGTTAGGAGCAATAATAGCCAACAAATAATTCAAATGACAACTCATATCATGCATTGAATCATGAAAAATAGTGCATACTCATCACAAATTTTATTTTATTTTTGCATTTGACCTAGTCAACAAGATCTAATTTTTTTGATATGATTTTGGCCACAAAAATAGAAATCCAAAATAAAGACCCCTACTAAAAAATAGAGAGCTTTCCAAAAATGTAAAAATTTTAGAAAAATCTCTTCATTTGTACCCTAGAGACCCATTTTACCAAAACATACCATTTTTTGTAAATTGACTATTTGAGCTATGATATTGCATCCAAATTCAAAACACAAACAATGGACCCCCTATAGAATTTGAAGAGCTTTCTGAAAATGTAAAAATTTCCAAAAACATATTCTAATTTGCACCGAAAATTATTTTTATAAAAAATAAAGAAAAAATTATAAAAAATTTAAAATACCTCAAAAAATTTTTAATTTTTTATTGGAGCTTCTCTAATATGTCGCAAACCTACAAAAAAAAAATTCAGACCAAAACACCAAGCCGTTTAGGAGATATGATCAAATCTTTGAAAATCTAGGGTTTTAGTCTCCAAGCAAATCTACACAAGGGGGTTAGCTCCAAAAATAATCAAAACCAACATGTAAAAGTGGGTTGCCCCACAGTGGGCACCAAAAATGTGTGCTAAAATATTGTCACACTTCTATGAGTCATTATATCCAAGATTGCTCAAGAATGAGGTCTCAAATGGTGACTCAAAGCTCTCTATTCATGGAGTACAAGGGTTTTGATGGAGGCCCTCAAATTTGACCTAGTTTGTGCCCATGCAAGTACACCATAAAATGAGAGATTCAAAGAGGAAAAGCAAGAATGCTAGTCTCCATGATCATCAAGTATGCATGCAAATGAAAATGAAAGCTATTCTATATGATAACAATGGATGAAAGAAAACTAATCTATGAAAGGAAATGCTTATGCAAGATTAATCTATGAAAGGAAATATGAATCTAATCTACTATGCAAATGCAAAAATTAATCTAAATGGATTGCCATGGGGCATGAGAGAAGAATACAAGAAGAGAGAAGTTGCAATATCCAAGCTCAAGTGCTCAAGAATCTTCTCCAAAATTGCTCTCCAAACCTGTAGCATAACAATATGAAAACCTAGATATGGAAACCTAGATATGAAAACCTAGATATGAAAACCTAGATATGAAAATGAGAAGGAGAGGGCTCCTTATAAAGGAAAGCGGATGGTTAAGATTAAGAGGCAAAAAGAAATGAGCAACGGTGGAGATTAAATCTTGGTTGATCCATGTGCTCAAAGATTCTTTAAGAGGCAAAAAGATGAAAAAGGCCCACCACTTAAAAGTATGTGCATTTAAAGTGGAGAGAAAAAGGGATTTTTATTTATTTTATTTCCTTTTTCAACAAAGAGATATTTAAGTGAGAATTTTATTTATTTATTTATTAGAAGAGGAATTTTAATTAAATGAGATGATTTTATTTAATTAAAAGATTTATTTAATTAAAAAGGGAAGTTTTATTTTAATTAAATGAGGCTTAGGATAAAATGATCAAACCTTAGGAAAAATTGAAATAATTAAATTAATTATGATTTGATCAAGGAAATTGATTTGAAAATATTGCAAAGCATTGATTCAAGAAATTGATAAATTGGTTCCATCATTTGATAAATTGAAGAATGGGGCCAAAAGTCTAGGCGACCATTTTAGGGTGCATACAAGTCCATGTTAGGAGACTTTGAATCCTTGTTAAAATATTCTAACCCAGTTAAGAGTTATGCAAGACAAAAGGACGCACTACCCAAACAGCTTCAGGGGCAAGATCACTGAACACACTGTCTAAATGATCTCTGTATTACTTAAAAAGAATAATACCAAATAATTACTAATCTCGTCAACTTATCTTTTCTCCTTTTTTTGTGCTAAACCGCACCAACTGCTTCACCAGTTCTCAGTATCAAATCTCTGCAATTCGCATATCCTCTTACAACATATATTGCTCAATTTTGTAATTCATCTCTATACATACTTCTTACAATAAGGAAAACAATCCTTCCTTTATACCACACTCAAATAATTACAAATAAGTCGGCATACAAGGCTTAACCAATTACAAAATATAAACCTTTAAATGTTACATAATATTTCATAATTACATAAAACTGTCGGCTTCCAAATACAATAAATCTTCACATGTGAAACCTCTAACCATGTTGTCTTATCCAGGTCTCTACCAAAGTGTCTTCATCAACTGTACAACTTTGCATGCCTAGATTCTATCCCGATTAGGAGATATCATCTAGTTACCACAAGCCACTTCTCAAGAACATTGCATGTATCCTCCTTCCACTGAATTATACATAACTGACATGAATAAATGAATTTTCATATTCACTCTTGACCATGATCTCATAAAATAATATAGAGTAAGTCTTCAACTCCACATAGCTTGATCTTCAATACTCCATGTGCGCTAATTCAAACACTGACTGCTTCTCTGCTAATCTCTAGTAGATCACTATGTTGACATCAATGACAACCACAATAATGAATACAACTGCAACTGCTATAGAATGGCTCAAAATACTCCCCCATAGGATATATTCAACATTTATTCCTAAAAATGTCCCCCATTTTCATTGATGGCAACATAGATAAAAAAGCATCCAAGTTCCATAAATACCAAAGTGCAACAATATGGCTCTGAAATATTTTCAAATCCTCTTCATCAATCAAATCTTGCTTCATTTTCTCACAATCATATTTTTCTCATCCCAAATAATCGATGTTTTTCATGTATCCTTCTCCCCCATTGACATCAATGACAAATAAGGCATCAATAGTCAATCCTCAATGTTAAAAGACACTGTTCAGAAAATACATTCACTAGAGTTCTTCATGACTCAACTCAAACACACATACTCCCCCATAGAGAAAGTACCAATATCTAGTCTAGAAAAGATAGAGCTCATATACCACTAGACTGATGCAACAATCTGCATCACTTCTCAAAATTAGGCTAGGGCATAACCCCAAACATACCTCTCAAGTACTCAAATGTATCTTTAGATAAGGAATTTGTAAATATATATGTGATTTTCTCTTTTGTACTTATATACTCAAGTTTGACTTCTTTCTCTACAACTTTCTCTCTTACTACATGATACTTTATTTCTATATGCTTTGTCTTAGAATGCAATATAGGATTCTTCAACATACTTACAATATTGGTGTTATCATAGTATGATAATAGGCTCATCAAACTTGATTCCAATATCTTTTAACATTTATTTCATCCATATTATCTAATTACAATTGTTTGCTTCTGCTACATATTTTGCTTCTGTTGTGCTTTGTGAAATATAATTATTTTTCTTGCTTAGCCAAGAGACCAATCTTCCTCCAAGGAAAAATGTTCCACCACTTGTACTCTTTTTGTCATCAATGTTGCCTCCCCAATCTGCATCTATATATGCACATAGGGTAAAATCATCAGATATTTCATACCATAATCCATATTCATTTGTGCCTTTTAAGTACCTCATTATTATTTTTACTACTGCATAATGTGAGTCTTTAGGATCAGCTTGAAATCTTGCAACAATTCCAACTGCATGTGATATATCTATTCTTGTATGATTTAAATACTACAAACCTCCAATCATGGATCTATACTTCTTTTTTTCAACTATAGGAGTTTCATCTATGCTAGATAACTTATGACCAGTTACAATAGGTGTGCCAACTGGCTTACAATTCTCCATTCCAAATCTCTTCAATAAGTCATTCAGATATTTAGTATAACATAAGAAAATACCATCATTGTTCTATGTTATCTACAATCCTAAAAAATATTTCATCTCACCAATCATTCTCATTTCAAATTCAGTCTTCATTTCATCTGCAAATTTATACTAGCTTCATTTTCTCCTCCAAAGATAATATCATCAACAAAAATAAATACAACCAACAAACCATTCTCAATTTGTTTTAGATACAAATTGTTATCTATTGTTCCTTTAGAAAATCCCAATTTTATCAAATACTTATCTAGTCTTGCATACCAGGTTCTAGGTGCTTGTTTAAGTCCATATAAAGTTAAAAGTTGTGTTCAATTTACATACCATGTCTCCTTCATGAGTTAAATGAAAACCTTCAAGCTGCTCAATGTAGACTTCTTCTAATTCATCATTCAAAAATGTTGACTTCACATCCATCTAATATACTTTGAATTTCTTATAAGCTGCATAAGCCAAAAACATTCCTACTACTGTTAGGAATGGGAACACTGAGAGGGGGGGGGTGAATCAGTGTTCACTGTATTTTAACTTTTTACTTTAATATTTATGTTGAACATAAATACTTAAGAACTGAATTAGACATTCACATCAACATGAAACATGAAATTAACACATGACACCAATATGGTTACGGGGAAACCCAAATAGATAAAAACCCTGGTGGGACTTGATACCCACTAATAAACTACACTGGTGTTTTGTGATCCTTGTTAGAAGATCCTTTACCCTGTTAGGAGTAGCTTTAAAATGATTTAAGCACAGTAGACCTTGTTAAGAGTTAGACCTAGTTAGGAGTCTTTTACAATGATCCTTGTTAGGGGAGTGGACTCACTGTCCTAGAGCTCACTGCTCAAATGGTGAAGGCTACAACCTTCTGAATCAGATACACACTATATCTATAGGTGAACTGTTCACTATGACACTACTTGTCAGATCAGTTCCTTTGGTGCACTAATGTTTTGACCTCTAGAAAATCTCTAATACATCTTATGCTAACTTCACATACCTCTTCTCTTCTTATCACAACTCTATTACAACTTCCATACCGAATACAATGGGCGCACCTTATATTTATGTGCTCATACAAATTATACAATTAGGTCAACCCTATAACTAATTACAAACAATACTTCCAAATGAATTGGCTTAAGTGTGCTTATAATTATACATGTACATAAGTTGAAAACCTAAATAAAATGGGTGCATAGCCTTTACAACATTAGATTATAATCTCAAACCAAAATGCTAACTGTTGGCTCCATGCTCTGTTCTTTGTTGGCACACACTGGCTGTGCAACTTCAACTAACTGTAACTTTGACATCTTTGCAAATCTACTTATGCACTCATAGACTAAGCATAAGTATAGTCTAACAAACTTAACTTCCAAGGTGCATACCTTAATTCATCCATACACATGTGCACTGATGCTCTGAGCTGCAGGAACTCTGTACATTGTATAGTCTTCAACACTTAATTGAATTCTGAACTTTACACTAAGTGCGCTGACTCCAAACTACTATATGACTTTGTTGCCATAATGAAAACACTATATCTAGTCATATACTTTAGTATAGACAACTTTCCAACAATCTCCCCCTTTGTCATTGATGGCAACAAAGGAATATGGCCAAGTTTTTAATTGTCCCTTGATACAAAATCTTTTTGTCTTTTATACATCTTTATACATAATCTTATATCTCCCTATATATATATATATATATACACTCCATATTCTATACAAAAATCCCCATTTGACATTAATGACAAAGGTGCATCAAAAAATTGTATGTACACTTACTCACTGAGGGAAAACATCCAGATATGCAATCTTGAGGTTCTGGATCTCCTTCTTCCAAAAGGTTATCAGAGAGTTAACTATCTGGAGATGGGCACATAATGCATATTAAAGATTCTCCATGTTCTCCAAGTCACTGATGGGACCATGATCATAAGTTACCATGGTGGCATCAATCTCGTTTATATTCTGATTGAGGATGTCTAAAGAGGGCACAAGACCATTCCTCAACTGAGTCTATCTGGACCTTATCCTTGTTATCTCTTTTTCTTCCTTCTCAATCTTGTCTATCTGTCCTTGGTAGACATTGTTTCACATATTTACATCAGTGGATGTGTCTGACACTGAATTCTTCACCTGCTTAATCAAAGCTTCTGCTTCTTTTATCTTCTTGAAGTGAGCATCGGTGAGCTTGTCGTGATCCATGCATGCTACAATGATCCTTCTTCCTTCATCAGCAAACTCTTTCAAAGATGCCTACCCAAACTTAAGATAATTCAAGTCTAGTACAAAGTTTCTCATTAGTTCATTAAGTCTCTTCTTTAAGTACTTCTCTTCTACCACTTTGGATGTAGATTCTTCTAGGCTAGAAAAATTGCTTTTGAACTGTGAGAGAACTGTACTCACATCATCAACCGAATGTACATTTTTCACTTTCTTATCTTCAGGCAACAAACTGTTTAGAATATTCACTAATTCCACAAGGAGAGGATTTCTCATGACTTGCTTCTCCTTTGCCTTCTCCATAGCCAGGATGTTGAACTTAATCAAGTCTTCTTCTTTCCAGGAGTCCAAACTGCTTGTGTCAGGTGTTAAACTTGACAACAATGTTGAGGAGGGAATGATGGGAGTGTTGTCCATCACCTCTTGTTTCACCTTGACCAATCCAATAGAAGTAACTTCATCTTTCTTTTCTACCTCTTCTTCTTCTTTCTTATCAAATATATCTTCAATCAGTACTTCTTGCTGAGTGGGAGGTGTACTACTGCATAGGATTTTAGCTTCCTCAGTACTGACAAATGCTTCCTCAAACTTGTCCAAATCCTTATCAGTAGCTGTCATGGCTATCTCTATATTATCTATGATAATAGTGTTGTATTTGTGTGATTTTGTCATGGGTGTTGAGTCTTGAGGACCTGTCATTGGTACATTAGTGGGCTCTGCCACTTTATCTTCCTTATTGGGTGCATGAGAGATGGGCGCAATAGGTGGTTTTATCTATTGTTATAATAACACCTTCTCAAAATCCTTTTCTCTTTCCTTCGTAATTAGCTCATAGTCTTTGTTCATGATGTGAAGAGTGCTCATCTTAGTCCTTAGGTGTAGCTTCACCAGATTCAATATTAGTGCCACTTCTTCTTTAGAACATACAGGCAGAGTATCTTCTAATACTTTTTCTCTGATCCTTTCATCTTCCTCATTTGCTTCTCTCTTTAGGTTTTCTAATATATCCCATACTTTATTTGTGTAAGAATTTGCCTAAGGCAAAGAATAGAAACCAAGATCTAGAAGCTCAAGAGATAGCACAAGAGAGACAAAATATGATATGATCAATGATCAAATAATGAAATAGATAGATGATTGATTGATTATACAAAGTAGGAATGCCTCAATATATAGGCAATGCAATAAGACTACATGATAAGGAGATGATAAGATATCACCCACACAAGGTGGAATCACATGTCCACCAAAGGTGGATCATCCTCCAATATGCAATAAAGTATGTGCATTGGATTAGGATGATAATGTGATAAGAGCACTAAAGGTGGATCTCACACACAACGAGGTATGTGATGACAACTATCACACCTAAAGTGGAGATTCTCCTAACCATGTGCTAAAATGAAATGCAAACTCCTAAGTGTCACAAAGACAAACTACTATGCAATGCATTATCCTAAGTAAACTTAAGTAAAGTGTAATTAGTAAATACTTAATTACACCAACACCCCCCCTTAAGTGCAACTTAGGGGAATGCACTTAAGTTCACAATGCAAGATGGGTCCCAGCTACTAGGCCATGTTAGGTACCCATGTACAAGATGCAAGAACAATGCAATCTCTCATAAAGCGGAGAAAGAGGGAAAACCTCATGGGAAAAACCCTCCCCCAAGAGAGAGATGAATACAATAATAGAAGATGAGAGAGAAGACCTCATATGAGGAAACTATCCCCCCCATAAGATAGAAGAAGTGGAAGAGAGACCAAGTAACCCCCCCCCTCAATGTAGAATGAACACCAATGGTAGATGCTCCAGGCTCGATGTAGAAACTACTCCATGAGTGTAGAACAACATTCCTCCCCTTAGAAAGAAATAGGACCAAAGGTGTATAGGTGAAGCCTCCTCCCCAATCTCTAGGAAGAAACCTCAAAATGTATGGAATCTTTGAAACCTACACAAGTGTCCCCATGTGAAAGCTGAAAGGTGCCTCCTCCAAATCATGTCTACTAAGCCACTCTGCTGAAAAAGACAAATCAGGATCAACTGAGGATGAATGTAGAACATGTACCAAAGACCCAAGTATCTCCTCTGAAGAGAAAGTGACCTCCTTCAACTGATGTATCAAAGTATCCACAATCATGTCACCCTCAAAAGAATGATCAAGTAGAGAATGAATATGAGGGTCAGCATGTTCCCTCGCAACAACTAAAGAAGGATCATCTTCAACAAAGAGAAGATGAATGTCATCAATGAAGTCTCCCAAATCTGAAGTATAGGACTCCATAAATAAACCTGCAATGTCTGTCAAGTATTCATCCCATGGAACCAAGTCTGGAAGACAATGAATATCCTGCTGCACTGAAGTTGAATCTATGTGAATGCAAGGATCATCAAACGCAAGAGTAGAAGTAATCTCAATAGGAGGAGATGAAATAGAAGGCTCAAGAACTTGATCATGAGTGAGAATGCCCAAGTTCAAGTAGCAAAAACTCTCCTCAAAATCTGAATGATCACTGTAATCATCATATGCTGAAGACTCACTGTCTGAAGAATCACTGTCATCAAGAGGAGCAAAATCTGCAAAGGAGTACAACCGAGAAGAGTGATCCACTATCCCAGTAGCAATAACTGCTCCACTCTCCAAGTCCTTGATGAAAACTAAATCAGGTGTAAATTCCACAGTCTTCTTTGTAGCACCATTTGTGATTTGATAGATAGAAAGAAGGTTATTGGTCAAGTGTGGAACACACAACACATCATTGAAATGTCCATCCTTAACTTCAATACTTCCTTTCCCAAGCACATTCATGTAAGTGTGATTGCCCATCAAAATAGGTGGACCTTTACAAGACTCAAATGATGAAAACATGGACTGTGAAGAAGCCATATGATGAGAAGCCCCTGAATCTAGAAGCCATCTACCTGAATCATGACTTGAAGAAGCATATAAAGCGTGTCCTTTTTGAGTGACAAATGCGTGACCCTTCCCTTTATCTTTTTCTAAATTGGGTGAAGAAGAGGTTGAGGTAGACATCCTAGAAGGCAATTTGATGTTATTCTTGGCAAGAAGATTCTTTAATTCATCAATGTCCTTCTTATAACAAAAGTGTTCTTCATGTGCATCTTTTTTGCAATATGCACAAAACCGCTTCTCCTTCTTTGAAGATTCACCCTTTGGAGATGATGTAGAAGTGTCATGTTGTGTGGAAGTTGATGTTGTGCCTTCTTGTTGAGACTTAGACTTCTAATTCTTCTTCTTCTTTTGACTTTGATTGCCTTGACTCTCATGATTAGCCACCAATGCCTTGGAAGTTGAAGACTTGAGAATCCCCATACTCATCAATTTTGTTTGTTCTAAGACCAACATTTCTGAAAATGACTCAAATGAAGGCTTAATGAAGGCACTTCCCATAGTCAACTTGTGAGTATTGTAACTTGAAACAAAGGCTGCATATTCAGGAGGAAGATGATTCAACAAGTGACTAACCAACTTCGCATCCTTTATGGGATTACCACAATCATCAAGTTGTGCTCTATAGTCATTGACTTTGGTGAGATAATCTTGAATTGTGTCAAAGTTCCTGGGATCTAATTTGAGGAGATCAATCTCAATTTTGAATCCCATGTCTTCATCCATTTTACCAAATAATTCTTCAAGCTTATCCCATGCTTCTTTAGCATCATTTATGTTTTTGATGTGATACATGACTGCTTGAGACATATTCTCTCTTAAGACTCCTAAAGCTTGATAATTTCTTCGTGACCATTTATCTATTGCAGTAGTATCATCAGTAGTGGGTTTTTTAATTGTACCATCCACATAAGGATTTAAACCTTGAACCATTAACTTGCTCCATACATTATCTTTCCATGTAGCATAGTTATGTGGAGTTAATTTTGAAATTGAACCCATGATGCAGAAATGAAAAGAGCACAAAAAGAGAGACACCAGCACACAAGACACCCCCCCAATTCACTCAATCAAAGAACCCCTCCCAAAATGATGATTTTGGCACTTTATAACTAGTGCGTGTACAATTGCCACTTGACAATATTGATCAAAGTGGACTTCTGATTTTGATGTTTACAATTAAAAATATGAAGCTATAGCAGACTTAGGAAGATAGGATAACAGATCACTAAAGGA
Source organism: Chamaecyparis obtusa (assembly GCA_027943335.1). Taxonomy (NCBI): domain Eukaryota; kingdom Viridiplantae; phylum Streptophyta; class Pinopsida; order Cupressales; family Cupressaceae; genus Chamaecyparis; species Chamaecyparis obtusa. Next base: position 529,049 of record BSBK01003517.1, on the reverse strand, counting down.
TCTGATCAATTACAAGTGCCACAATAGGCCAAAATAGACCACTTTCTGAAAGTACTATGTCTACCTAAAATTTTTCCAAATTGATACCAGATCTAGAAAGTAGACAAAAATTCATGCACTTTCAAAAAAAAATTCATCTGAAAATGTGTCCGTATGAGCCCGTACGAAGCCTCTAAAGTTGCAAACATAGGGATCAGACAGGTATAGTCACCAAAAAATGCAATTTCTGCAAAATCCGTGATCCAAAACTAGAAAAGAATAGCACCAATGAAAAGTTCAAAAAAATTTAGCCAAAATCAAAAAAAATTGTACTTAATTTGAACTCCGTATGACAGAGTTATGGCCTTCCAAAGTCGGACTACCAAATGCAAACTGCAAATGGTGAGGGCTGGAAATTTTTGAAAAATGCTGATGTCACTTGTCAAATGAGCTTAAATTTGATGTTCAAATGACCGTCATGACAATGCAGAAACACCCATTTTTGACGGTCAAACGACCGTCAAAGTTAATCGCATGAAATGATGACGCAAACAGTATCTTAAATTTGACGTCTTGGAGACCGTCATCCGCATGCAAAAAATGCCTAGTTTGATGTCTAAACGGGCGTCAAATTTGATCACAAGAAAAATGCTGAAAGTTTGAAATTTTTTTAATAAAAATACTATTTTGCGTGGGCTGCCATGTGGTGCAATGTGATAGGCTCAAAAGAGCTGTAGACGTGGCATTTACGAACTGGTGTTTTCCGCCTGTGTATTGCGTCGGCCGAGCCGAGCGGAGGGCACGGTGGAGGCCTAGCGTTCTCTTTGAAAGTGGTACGCTGGGGACCCAATGCTGCAGTCCAAGCGGTGGTGGGACTAAGGAGGAGCCCGCATGGGCTATGGCCGAACTGGAAGGGCCGAGCGGAGCGGCTCAGCTGGCCGCGGGGGTTTGTTTCCCGCGGTGGCCACTTCCTAGCAGAGCAGAGCGGGGATGGCTCCTGCAGGTGGCCGCATTGGCGGAGGGCCGCGGCTTGAACTATGCTGCCTTTCCCGAGTGGTGGCGGGTGTTTGAGCCTGCCGGTGGTGTGGTGTCCGCCTGGGGGTTTGCCAGAGAGGCCGCGAAAGAGCGGCGGTGGACCCGGGATGCGCCGCTGAGGAGAGGTGGCGCAGCGCTTGCAGGGTGGCACATTGGGCGCTGAGGTAAAGTGGGATATTAATCCCACATTTACCATGCGATGGCTTTTATTTGACTTTATAAGTCCAAACGCCAAGATGCATAATGAATAAGTGGATCGGTGTGCTTGCTCTAGAACTGGAATGCGGGGCCGCCATTGGTTTGTGTGCTACGCGGTGTACAAACTGTTGCGTTGTCTAACTTGTACTTTCTACTTCACCTGTATATTCTACCAAAAATGGCAAATATTTTGCCACTAAAAATATTTCCAGAAATGGAAAATTTTCTAGATCTTAATATATATCGATAAATAATTAGATTCAGAAAAATACCAGTATTCAGATCTGAAAATACAATAAATATTGCAGATTGGAGATCTGAAAATATTAACAGAAATGAATAAAAAATCCAGATCTGAAATATAAAATTGGAAAATAATTACCCAATTTTGCAGATCGGGCCTAAAAGGTCCGATTTGCAAAAAAATTTGCTTCAGATTTGACTTTTGCCTAAGGTAGGCAAATTTATAGTCAAAATTTATAGAAACAGCCACTCGGATGCAATGGTGAGGTTCGATCTTGCTCAAAATGCTCCCACAAAATGCTGATCCCAGATTTGGTTCTTGGCCCTCAAAAAGTTGAAGCAATCAAATGCTCTCTAATGGCTATGCAATGAAAACTCATTTGGCTCTGATACCATGTAAGAATTTGCCTAAGGCAAAGAATAGAAACCAAGATCTAGAAGCTCAAGAGATAGCACAAGAGAGACAAAATATGATATGATCAATGATCAAATAATGAAATAGATAGATGATTGATTGATTATACAAAGTAGGAATGCCTCAATATATAGGCAATGCAATAAGACTACATGATAAGGAGATGATAAGATATCACTCACACAAGGTGGAATCACATGTCCACCAAAGGTGGATCATCCTCCAATATGCAATAAAGTATGTGCATTGGATTAGGATGATAATGTGATAAGAGCACTAAAGGTGGATCTCACACACAATGAGGTATGTGATGACAACTATCACACCTAAAGTGGAGATTCTCCTAACCATGTGCTAAAATGAAATGCAAACTCCTAAGTGTCACAAAGACAAACTACTATGCAATGCATTATCCTAAGTAAACTTAAGTAAAGTGTAACTAGTAAATACTTAATTACACCAACAATTTAGAATGGATGTTTTTAATTCAAGGATTGTCTTCTTGAACTTGACCATGTACTTGACAATCATACCATGAATTTCTAATTTTGTCAATCTCACTGTATGTATCATAGTACTTCCCTACTTGATCAATTCTACCCTCATCAACAATTCTTGTGCCCAAAACTTTAAGGCTAGGTCTGAATCCTACTTTAGGAGGTGCTTGAATTTTTTTCTTTCTCCTTAGTGCTTGCAAGGATGGATGACTAGTGCTAGCTTCTTTCTTCCTCTTGACCATTGTTTTATACTCTGGAGGAGTATCTTTGGGCACAGAAGGAGTATTGTCAATTTTCTCCTTCTGACTGTCATATGAATCAGTTTTCATCTTCTTTGATTTTGAATCTTCATGTTCTTCTTTTGTTGTTGCACCTTTCAATTCTAAGGCAATATTTTCATCCTTTGCTTTATCAAGGTCTGCTTGAGACACACCATGTATTCTCAAGATTTTAGATGTGACCTTTGCAACCTTTCTTTTTGTTGCAGCACTGTTCAGCTTAGCATCAACTTCTCTAATCTTTTCTTCATAGGTTTCCCACCTAGGTTCATTATCATCTTTAGGGGCTAATATCAATACTTGTTCATAAGCTTCAAGAACTTGTTCCTCTACCTCATACCCAAGTGGATGAATCCACTTAGTTCTAGGCTCAATGGCTTCCATACATGTAGTGTCTGTCTCCACCATAAAGCATATTGTGTCTTTATACTTCTCCACAATATTCTTAGGAATCCTATACCTCATCTGCATCCTTTCTCTGAAGGTCTTCAATTCCAAGGTTACATAGTCTCTTAAGGTGCTCTTAGTGCATGCCTTGTTTGATATCTGTGGCATGGTTGGAATGGACTTGTCTAGATACAAGTCTGACACTTTACCAACTATATGAAGGTACATATAGATGATTAGGGACCCAAACCTAAATATCTTTGTTTTGTCATGTTTGATAGCTTTGATGTTGTCTATCAACTGTGTGTGCAAGATCTCACACAAGTTGAACTCTCCATCTTCTTGTACTAGCCGAATGGCTGCTAGAATAGTGCCCGCAAACACACTATTCACCCTACTGGTGTGATTAAATCTATAACCCAGTATCATTGACATCAATTTGATGTCTTCTTACTCTATAGGCTCAATAGTCATCTTCTACCTATCACTTCTGCATTTGCATGTTTTCTCTACCATTTTCATGACATCCTTACCCACTAGAAGGATGGTGCCTATCTTAGAGAGGCCTGTCATCTCATGTATTAGATCACTTTTGATTCTTATTGGTACATTTCCAATCCAAAAAAAATCATCATGGATTCTTCTTAACAAGATTTTTAACCATTCAATCTCATAGAATTCATATGATGTGGAATATTCAACAATGGGGTGACCAATCCATTTGGTGTATTCATCCATGAATGTTTTGTCTAGTTTCAACATTGTGTCCATGTGCGCCCTTAACCTATCTAGTCCAACAGGTTCCTTCTTACAATAGATGTAATCCCTTATGTCTTCTACATGCATGATGCCCATCAGCATGCAAGAGAATGCTCCCTCTAAATCATCTAGGGTTGATTTAAATGGGTGCCTCTTGAAAACATATCTCTTCTTCTCAGCGACATCATAAACAATGCGAGTGGCCATGACTTACTTGTTAAACACTTTCCAACTGAACTTAGAGATAATCTGACAGCTTCCGAATTGGCACAACGAGCTAGGGTTACTGCAACCGATCAAATGCACTAATAACTACAGCAAATCTCTGATAGATTCAATCTCCAAGAATTTACAACAACTTCCAAGGCTCTTTCTGCTCTCTTATTGCTTTGAATTTGAATGAAATGAGAAATCAAGTGACTTATGTGTACTTTAAAGTGAAAAATCCACCATTAATGCACATCGTGTAAACCAGGCTATCACTTCAAAATTTCAAACTTGAGCTCCGCTAACAATCAGCATGTGTGCTCTTTCATGAAGGTTCCTATACACTCCAAAAGCTTAAGTCCAAAGGCACATACTCTGAGGATGAGTATACCAGCCACGCAGGGGTCTAGAGCTAAATTAGCTCCCCCTATGACCCTGAGGGACATTCATGTAGATGTAGAGGGTGCATCCACTAGGGATGCATCCAATACATTCTCTTTAGTTTTTTCCTTCTTTTCTTTTGACCAAATCAAGCTCGCATCCTCTGAGGCTTTCACAAACTTGACTTCTGCTTCAGGATCCAAAACTGGTTCTTCGGTCTTTTTAGGGCTTTCCTAACCTTGTGTCCTTGATCTACAAAACCTTGAGATATGTCCAGCCTTGTTACAAGAGTGACAAATGACTGGAGGTCTATTATTCCTCGACGCATTGACATGAGTCACCATTCTGCATGTTCTAGCTGAGTGACCATTATAGTTACATATTTGACATGTAACAATCTAAGAACTTCTAACATTTGTCTAATCTGATTTCTTTGATCTTGATGAGTCTTGTTCTTCTTACTAGTCTTTCAATTCATAGCTTTATGACCAAATCTATTGCATGAATAACAGTAGCCATTAAAAGGTCTTACCTCTGTATAGTTTCTTGCAATGTGTCCATGCTTGTTACAAGAAAAACAAGTGTGTTCTACTTGCTTGCGCTCATTCTTAGGAGGACCACCATTTTCTTTAGTTTGATCTTCAGTCTTCTCATCATCAGTAGAGTTCTTTTGTGAATTGTTTCTTGCTCACATATTGTCAATCTGATTTTGTGCTTCATTGTATCCAATGCAGCTAGTGTCTCCTTTGATTCTTGCATACAACTAAGATTCTACCAAATTAGCACTGGTGTGTCATTTGTCAATATGATCATTTGTCTTTTTCAATTTAGATTCCAATTTCTCTTTGATATTCTTTAGCTCCAAGATTTCTAAATTAGCTTCCCTTAGTTCTTTATTGAGTTGAAGGTTCTCCTTGACTTGTTCATTGTAGACATCTTGATTGTTCATCAGTTTGTCATCAAATTCTTCAAGCTGACTTAATAAAGATGCATTTTCTTCACTCAACTTCTTGACTTTTTCTTCAAGTTCAATATTAGAGCATCCTTTCAAATCATTTCTTAGTCTTTTGATAACTAATTAAGCATCACTGACTTTTTATTTTAGTTCTTCAATTTCTCTTTCTGAATTATCTAGGTCTTCAAGAGCGGCTTCAAGATTTTTCTTCAGATGTTTCATATCTGCTTTGTCCATGATCTCCTCAAGTGGTTAAACTTATTTTTTGAGGACCACAACTCTGATACTAATTGTTAGGAATGGGAACACTGAGAGGGGGGGTGAATTAGTGTTCACTGTATTTTAACTTTTTACTTTAATCTTTATGCTGAACATAAATGCTTAAGAACTAAATTAGACATTCACATAAACATGAAACATTAAATCAACACATGACACCAATATGGTTACGGTGAAACCCAAATAGGTAAAAACTCCGGTGGGACTTGATACCCACTAATAATCTGCACTAGTGTTTTGTGATCCTTGTTAGAAGATCATTTACCCTGTTAGGAGTAGCTTTACAATGCTTTAAGTACAGTAGACCTTGTTAAGGGTCAGGCCCAGTTAGGAGTCTTTTACAACGATCTCTATTAGGGGAGTGGACTCACTATCCTAGAGCTCACTGCTCAAATGGTGAAGGCTACAACCTTCTGAATCAGATACACACTATATCTATAGGTGAACTATTCACTATGACACTACTTGTCAGATCAGTTCCTTTGGTACGTCAATGCTTTGACCTCTAGCAAAGCTCTAACACATCTTATGCTGACTTTTCATACCTTTTCTCTACTTATCACAACTCTATTACAACTTCCATACCGAATACAATGGGCGCACCTTATATTTATGTGCTCATATAAATTATACAATTAGGTCAGCCCTATAACTAATTACAAACAATGCTTCCAAATGAATTGGCTTCAGCATGCTTACAATTATACACGTACATAAGTTGGAAACCTAAATATAATGGGTGCATAGCCTTTACAACATTAAATTATAATAGCAAACCAAAATGCTAACTGTCGGCTCCATGCTCTGTTCTTTGTTGGCACACACTGGTTGTACAACTTCAACTGGTTGTAACTTTCACATCTTTGCATATCTACTTATGTGCTCATAGACTAACCATAAGTATATTCTAAAAAACTTAAATTCCAAGGTGCATACCTCAATTCATCTGTACACATGTGCGTTGATTCTCTGAGCTGCAGGAACTCTATACGCTGTCCAGTCTTCAACACTTAACTAAATTATGAACTTTACACTAAGTGCACTGACTCCAAATTGCTATATGACTTTGTTGCCATAATTACAACACTATATCTATTCATATACTTTATTATAGACAACTTTCCAACAACTACTTCAATCCTTGCAATAGGTGCAAAAGTCTCTTCATAATCAATTCCTTCTTACTATGTGTATCCTTTGCATACCAATCTTGCTTTGTTCCTTACAACTTCTCCTTGTTCATTCATCTTATTTCTGAATACCCATTTGGTTCCTATAACATTCCTATCTTTAGGTCTAGGGACCAAAGTCCAAATCTTGTTCTTTTCAATCTGATCTAGTCCCTCCTTCATTGCTTTAATCCAATTATCATGTTTACAAGTTTCATCAGTAGTTTTAGGTTCAACTTGAGAAATCAAACATATTTCTTCTTGTACCTTATTCTATTTTAGAACTCCTTTTTCTATGCTCCCAATAATCTACTCAATAGGATGATTTTTTGCTAGATTCATGTTAGGTGTCACTGTCTCAGTTCTTGCTTCAACTCTTTGTTCTGCTCTAGGTTCTTCTTTGATTTCCTCAATATGACTTTCATTATGTAATTCACTATCAGTTTCATAAAATAGTTCAACATTTTCTTGATCAATTCTAGGACGAGTTCCTTCATCTGATTCATAATCAAGCATTCTTTCCTAAATTTTAAATTTCTCATCAATTTTAACATTTGCGCTCTCAAGAATAGTTTTAGTTATTTTATTAAAACATCTATAAGCTTTTCTTTTCAATGAATAACCAATAAATATTCCTTCATCACTTCTAGGGTCAAACTTTCCAATATCATCATCTCTTTTAATATAACACTTACTTCCAAAAATTTTAAAATACTTAACTGATGGTGCATGTCCAAACCATAATTCATAAGGTGTCTTGTATGCATCTACTTTGATTTGTACTATGTTCATTATATATATTGTTGTGTTCACTGCTTCTCTCCAGAATGTCTTCGCCAAATCATTTTCAAATAACATAGCTCTTACTGCTTTAGTTACTGATTTGTTCCTTCTTTCTACAATACCATTTTGTTCAGGTGTTCTAGGGGCTGAAAGTTGTCTCTTTATACCATTCACTTCACAAAAAGTATTAAATTCCCTTGAAGTAAATTCTCCACCTCTATCAAACCTCAAACATTTAATATTCATTCTAGATTCATTCTCAACTTTGTTCTTAATCAGTTTGAATTTATCAAATGCTTCAAACTTTTCTTTAAGAAATGCAATCCACATCATTCTTGTAAAATCATCAACAAGAATCATAAAATACCTTTCACCATAGAATCATCTAGTCCTTGTGGGACCACTCAAATCTGTATGAACAATTTCCAAATTCTCTATTGATGTAAACTTCTTGCTTGAAAATGAACTTCTCTTCTACTTAGCCATAACACATTGTTTGCAAATCATGTTAGTAGGTTTCATAATCTTAGGAAAATCTCTCACTGCAAATATAGTACTTACTTTCACAATGTTATCAAAGTTTATATGACAAAACCTTATGTTCCATAACCAACTTTCATCTATCTTAGTAATCAAACATGTCATCTTAGCAGGATTAAATTGAAATACATTACCTATGGTTCTTGATCCAGTTCCAATTAGATTACCATCCTCATCTTTGATCACAAAAGTTTTCTCAGTAAACCAAACTCTATATCCCTTATCAACTAATTGTCCAACACTAAAAAGATTATGTTTCAATCCATCCACAAAATAAACATCATCGGTGTTAGTCTTTCCATCAAGAGTTATAGATCCTATTCCTTTTATCAAACAAGGTGCATTGTTTCCAACTCTAACAACTCCTCCATCATAATTGTTAAACTTTATAAACTTCTTCATGTCTCCATTAATATAATGTGAACAACCATTGTCTATAATTCAATCAATTTTCTTTTCTACTTGGTAAACTAAGGCTTTTCCTTCTTTAACTTCAAAATTTTCTTCTTTTATAGCTACAAATCCTATCTCATCATTCTCATTATCACTTTCACTTAATAATTTATCAACACTAGCCTCAAATTCTTCATCATTAGCATAGTAACATTTTTTGGATCTTCTAGGTTTAAAGTTCTTATATTTCTTTACTCTCTTAAGACATTTAGATGCGAAATGACCATATTCTTGACAAGTCCAACATTTAAATATTTTCTTACCTTCTGGTTCTCTTTTCACAAGCAAGGCAATTCTTTCCTCAATCTTTCTATCTTCTTCAGTCTTAGATCTGCTGCAACTAGCATATTCTCCACTAACACTAGTACTTCTTGAAAAAGTAGGGTTAATACTAAGTGCACTGAATGTTGCCTCAATTCTAGGTAAATCTCCATACTGTCTCAAGCCCTGCTTCTAATCTTCCAACAAGAGTTTCTCTAGTAAAATTTTCAGTACAAGGTATAAATTGTTCAATCATTTATGTTGTATGCTTAAATACAGGAGTCAATGTCTTTAGAATTTTCCAGATCACTTCATCGTCAGTCTTGTTTCCTTCACAAGCTTTCATACCTACAACAATTTCTGATATCCTACCAATATAACTTCTAAAAAATTCATCTTCTATCATCTTTGCATCTTGAAATAAATATATCCAATTCTATAATCTGATTCTCTTTGCATGGACATCACCTTCACAAGTAGATTGTAAAGCTAACCATATTTCATGAGATGTCCTTAGAAATTTTACCTGGTTGTAGTCATTCTCTGGAAGTTCTGACAAGAGTGCTTCTCTGGCAAGTATGTTACACATGAACATATCTCTTTCCTCATTAGTACATTCTTCAATTTTGTCTTCTTCAATGATAGTCTTCTCATTCTTTGTAATCAACCAATATCCTGGTCCTAGACATAGAAAATGTGTCTTCATCTTTTCTTTCTAGTTTTCATAGTTTACTCCATCAAACTTAGGGGTTTCTTTCCTAAAATGATTCACCACATATGTCCTTAAGTTGTTAAACTTTTCTTTCAAGGACCTAATGCTCTGATACCAATTGTTAGAAAGTAAAGTCCACCAAGATAATTGAGACGAGGGGTGAATCAGTTATCAAATAAATACAAATTTTATCACCATTAATATATTTCAACTATGTAAGCAATGTAAATAACAACCATAGAAAGATAAACATACATAATGAAACAATAACACAAGATATGTTAACTAGGGAACCTCTTGATTAGAGAGTAAACCCCGGTGGGAATGATGCCCACAAAAGATGTACCAATATAAAAATTCCTTGTGAGAGGATGGACTATGTTAAGAGCCTTATGAAATACTTTCAGTACATATGATTCCCTATTAGGAGACTTTGAATCCTTGTTAAAAGATTCTAACCTGGTTAAGAGTTATGGAAGACAGAAGGACCCACTACCCAAATAGCTTCAAGGGAAAGATCATTGAACACACTGTCCAATTGATCTCTATATTACTCAAATATAATAATACCAAATAATTACCGATCTCATCAACTTATCTTTTCTCCTTTTTCTGTGCCAAACTGCACCAACTGCTTCACTAGATCGCAGTATCAAATCTCTACAATTCGCATATCCTCTTACAACATATATTTCTCAATTCTGTAATTCATGTCTCTACATACTTCTTACAATAAGGAAAACAATCCTTCCTTTATACCACACTCAAATAATTACAAATGATTTAGCATGCAAGGCTTAACCAATTAAAAAATATAAACCTTTACACGTTACATAATATTTCATAATTACATAAAATTGTCAGCTTCCCAATATAATAAATCTTCACATGTGTGACCTCTAACCATGTTGTCTTATCCAAGTCTCTACCAAAGTGTCTTCATCAACTGTACAACTTTGCATTCCTAGATTATATCCCGATTAGGAGATATCATCTAGTTACCACAAGCCACTTCTCAAGAACACTACTTATATACTGCTTCCACTGAATTATACATAACTACCATGAATAAATGAATTTTTGTACGTGCTCTTGGCCATGATCTTAGGACACAATATAGATTAATTCCTCAACTTTGCAATGCTTGATCTTCAATACTCCATGTGCACTAATTCAAACATTGTCTGCCTCTCTTCTAATCTCCAATAGATCACTGTGTTGACATCAATGATGACTACAGTAATGAATGCAACTACAACTACTACATAATGGCTCAAAATACTCCCCCATAGCATATTTTTAGAATTCATTCCTAACAATGTCTCCCCATAGTCAATTCCTTCTTCATGTGCATAACCCTTGCATACCAATCTAGCTTTGTTCCTTGTGACTTCTCCATGTTCATTCAGCTTATTTTTGAACACCCACTTTGTTCTAATAACATTCTTTTCCTCTGGTCTAGGCACTAGTGTCCAAGTTTTGTTCTTTTCTATCTTCTCAATCTCTTCATTTATGGCTTGAATCCAATCTTCATTCTCCAAAGAATATTTCATTATCTTAGGCTCAAACTCACATAACAAACATGCTTGATCTTTCAACTTACTTCTTGTCATGACTCTAGATTCTTTAGCTCCAATGATTTGATCTGGCTTATGATGTCTTCTCACATATTGTGCTAATGTAGGCTCTGGTCTTCTTTCTTCTTTCTTTTGATTTTTGGGTTCATTTTGTATCTTTGCTTCCTCTCCTGATTGCTCGGCAGCATCCTCCTAATGCTCAGCATTATTTTTTTGTAACTCAGCAGGCTCTTGTTGTTGCTCAGCAACATCATTTTTAGGTTCAGATGAATTGTTGGCCTCTCCTTCTTCCATGTATACAAAAGATCTATAATCTCCAGGTTCCTGCTTGCATTCAACTTCATTCTTTTATGCATATTCATCAACTCTAACATTTGTACTTTCCACAACTTTTTTAGTGTTAGAATTTAAACACTTGTAAGCTTTATTCTTAGTGGAATAACCTAACAATATGCCTTCATCACTTTTAGCATCAAGCTTTCCATTCCTATTATCCTCAAGTATATAACATTTTCTTCCAAAGACTTTAAGAGTATTTAATATTAGGTACATAATCATGTCATAATTCAAAAGGTGTACCATCTATACCTTTCTTGATTTGTACTCAGTTCAAGGTATAAATAGTTGTGCTTACAGCTTCTCTCCAGTACTTTTGTGAAACATTCTTCTCTATCATCGGAGTTCTAGCACAATCTATGATTGATCTATTTCTTCTCTCTGTTATACCATTTTATGGAGGTGTCCTAGGTGCAAACATTTATCTCTTAATTCCTCTATCATTGCAGGATATGTTGAACTCATTAGATATGAACTCTCCTCCTCTATCAGATCTCATACATTTCAAACTTTTACCTATTTCTTTCTCAACTTTTTCCAAATACCACTTAAACAACTAAAAGGCATCAAATTTTTCTTTAAAAAACATTAGAGTAATCATCAATAAACGAAATGAAATATTTATCACCACAGTAACTTTTCACACTAATAGGTCTATAAAGGTCAATATAAACCAATTCCAAAATATCATCAAAAGTATGTGTCTTGCTCTTGAAACTAGACTTTTTCATCTTTCCCAATTGACATTGTTTAGACATCACATTATCAGGTTTCTTCAATCTTGGTAAACCTCTAACTCTTTTCATCTTACTAATGCTTACCAAATTATCAAAGTTCACATGACACAACCTCTTATTCCATAACCATACATCATCAAATTGTGTAGACAAACATGTTTCTTTAGATAGGTCTAGATAGAACAAATTACCTCTTGTCTATTCTCCACTTTCAAGCAGTTCACTAGTGGCATCAAATATCTTAGCCTTTTTGTGATGAAACTCAACTCAGTAACCAAAACAGTTCAACTATGTAACACTTAACAAATTATGGTTAAGACCTTCAATCCAATAAGCATTGTCACATCTGATCTTATTCATCAATCTTATTGATCTTTTTCCCTTCACAAGACATGGTGCATCATTACCAAACTTAACACTACTACCTTTTTAATGATTTAAGGTTTCAAACTTACTTTTATCACTAGTCATGTGATGTAAGAAACCACTATCAATTATCCATCTATCACTTTTACTCACATATGAAATAAGTGCAATTTTCTCATCTTCATTAGAATCATCTTTCATAGAAATATAAACAACTTCCACATCATAATCTTCAAACTCACTAGATTCACTATCAATTTCTTCTTCAGCAATATAACAAGATTTATTACCTTTATCATTTTATTCCTTAGACCTTATGTGATCTTTGTCATCCCTTTTGTCTTCATACTTTTGTTGGAATGGAGAGATAAGGTACTGAGAGGGGAGGGGTGAATCAATGCCCTCTAAAACTTTTAACTTCAAACTTAATCAGCAAACAGTAGTAAACTTAGTCTATCCAAATGAATCCATTGTATGCATCATCCATTCAATTAACTTCTAAATGTAAATTTCATGAAAACAAATAATAATTCAATCACGTAACACAAGTGTTTTGGTTACGCAGGAACCCTTATGAGAAGGTAAAAACTATGGTGGGCATGACACACACAAATTCTTCACTACTGTAGATAATAAACTATGTCGGTTAAGGCTACAAGTTGTGATCACTTATAATGATCTTACCATGTTAGGAGTAACAATAAGATCAACTAGATCTACCTGGTTAAAGGATTTCAACAACACCACAAGAGTGTGTACTCGGTAAAGAGATTTACAATAAGATTGTTAGGTCTACTCTATTAAGAGATTTTTCCAACTCTGTTACAATGATTAGAGAATAACAGAAAGTATATGTAATTGATAACTTATACTTATCTAAAATAGATCTATGAAATATCAATGTATATCACCTTAATGTATAGATATTGTTGCTCTGAAGTGCTTGGTAGCCTTGACTGAATATCTCTGAATACTACTCAACCTTGTCTAATAACTGATGTCTTGAAGACAACTTCTTGATTCAAGATCTCCTTCTTGTCCTTCGCATTCATTTATCAAAACTTATCAAGACTATATTCCAAAATGTCATGAAATAAAAATATATAACATACTGCTATGATTTTCATCACCGCTTAACCTTCATGACCTAATTAGGTTTACATCATCTTAGGAAAAATAACCTAAGATTTACAGTATACAAAAAATAACCTAGATCTAACAATTACATAGAGATCATCATCATATTTAACGATTACATCTACAATAAATGATCCTCAATCTTGGTAAAATATTTTGTGATTTTTTTGTAACTATTTTCATAGATAAATTTGCCAAAACTAATTACTATGTTGTTTCCTGGATTGCTTAGTAAACATTATCAATATTGTTCAGTAAATACACTGGTGCTCAGTGTCCAGTCTACTCAGTGTTTACTAACGCTTGGTATCAGTATACATGGATGCTCAGTAAAATTGCTCTAGTGCTCAGTTCAAATGGTTTCCTTTTAGTTCTCAATATTGCCTTGTGACTACTCGGTATGGAGGCTTATATAGTTAACCGACTAGCATATGTAGCTTGTAGTTCTTCCTTTTACCAACTGAATACAATAGGTAACCAACTGATCTTCTTTGATACTAATGATAATACTTAATGTTCAAATAGAGATAACAATCTCCCCCTTTGGCATTAGTATCAAAATTTGTAATTTATATATACCTAATATCTCAAAAATGTTTTTAACTTCTCCATATATACATACATAACTTTTCTATCAAAAAATTTCTCCCCATCGGTGCATGCTCCCGGTATATGTAGTACACTTATCGTATAATTACACATTTTGAAATATACATTATGTTTTCCCCCTTTTTGATAATAATGCCAAACTCAAAAAATTATGTACTTACATTTTATAAAATATGTGCTGGTCGGTTTTCTTCAAATAATCTAAGAGGTTCACTCATTCCTCTTTCAAGTTGGTGTTGCAACTAAAGCTTGTACTTTGACTATATGCTTCTCAAAAAGTTTAAGGTGGGGAAGCAGCACTATTTGTTGTTGGAAATTTGGCTAATGTGGATGCATAGATGTTTTCATTATGGAAACATATGATCTCTACTGAGAGCGTAGAATCTGGAATGCAAGTATGGCAAGTTGAAGGAAGAAATTGTCTAAGTATGGATACAGTGATCCTAACAGAGCACCCGATGAAGATTTAGTTGGCGACGTCCACTGGAGCAATATTTTTGTTTGTACAATTAACTAAAGCCTCTAAAGAGTATGAGGATACCCCATCTCAGTGCGCATAAAGTTTGGAGTAGTACGGATGAAGTTATTCAAAGTTTACCTAAGATAGTTTTTGCAGACAGAACAGTTTTGGAGACAGTATTAGCGAAAGAGTTAAGGGATTATTTTTGCTTGTCAAAATAATGACTTAACATTATGAAGGGATGACATCCTAGATGTTTACTCTTGGATAAAGATTTTGGAAGGTGACCATATAAAGTTATTATCTCTAATAACTCATATATTAGGCATACTTGAAATGTAATGATAAGGATATGATATGATGTGTGAAAAAAGAAAAAGATAACTTGTGATAGTTGTATATTGTGATAGCAGTAAAGGCTATTGATGTGAAGTTGTAAGCAGTACCATAATATAGTCAAAAACATTTTGTATTACTTGTTTGGGCAGTGAGCTCAGCTAGTGATCAAGTTTTGTAATCTAACTCCTAACAGGGTTAAGGCTTCTAACAAGGCCTAAAGTCCTTTAACCAAGATAGATCTACTATATATTGTAAATTGACTCTTAACAGGGTCCAATATTCCTAATAGGATACTTTTGATTAGTGATCTTTGTGGGTACCATCCCCACTGGGGTTTTCCCTTGGCCAGGGTTTCCTCGAGAACATATCATGTGTTATGAGTTCTTTTTATTTACTACTATGTTTGTTAATCAGCTTGATAATCTTTGTATGTACTAAAGTAATCTATTATATCCATAAGTGGGAAAAAGTAAAAGTTTGTGAAATACTGATTCACCCCCCCCCTCTCAGTATTTCCTATTTCTAACAATTGGTATCAAAGCACAGTTACTCAAAGAAGGAACATTCAAGGAAAGCTTAGCAGCTTGAGTAAGATCTCTAAGGATATGGATCAACTTTAGAAGAATCTTGAAGAAGCTCTTGAATAGATTGATATGCTTATTGATGAAAGAAACTCCTTAAGAAGAAAGTATGAAGATGCAAAGAATGCTATTGACAAATTAAAAGGTAAGATTGAAGATCTAAAATCTGAAAAGAAATCTGATATCTTGTTGAAGATTGTGATGAATTAGAAAAAGAAAATGAGATCCTTAAGCATGAGCTGAAGATAGTAAATCTGAAGCTTAGTATGAAAGATGGAAATTTGAGATTTGATGATGAAAAATTGAAAATTGAGAATGAAGATCTGAGATCAAGACTTGAAAAGGAAACATCCGAATCTGAAAAAGTAAAAGTGCAGTATTTGGAACTTGAGAAGTATAATAAAATTGTGAAGGGTGAATTAACTCAATCTAAACAACAACTTGAAAGGCTATATTCAAATAGTGATAGGACTAAAAAACAAATTTCTTTTGGAGAACCATTCTTTGATAGGACTGGATTTGGATTTAGTATGTTTAGAACAAATCATGAAAGTAAGAAGCCAAATCTAAAGACATCTAAAAGTATGGAGGAAATGAAGCTAGATGAGAACACATTGGAAGATCCACCTAAAGAAGAACCACCTAGAGAGAAAGAAGAATCAAAGCAAGAAGAATCAAAATAGGAAGAATCATCTAAAGGTATGCAAAGAGAATTCAAAGGTAGATGTTTTGCTTGTAATACTATTGGGCACATGAAGAGAGATTGCACAGGTAAGCAATTTAAACCTCTCAATGGACATTTTTATAATTGTCATGGTTTTGGACATAGAGCTAAAAAATGTAGAAGACCTAAAGTAATTTTGAATAATTATGATAATAGAATGATTGGGAATACTAACAATGCAGATAAGAGATCTATTGAAGAAATAAATAAAAGAAAAGTGGTAGTATGTTTTAGATACAACAAAGTAGGACATATTGCTAGAAATTGTAGGTCACAGATTAACCAACAAGGACAGAGATTTGGAAACAATGGAATCATTTGTTAGATATGTAACAAGTTTGGACACTTAGCAAGAGTTTGCATAATGAACAATGGAGGTTATCATCATAACCCTAACCCTAGGAACAATGCAAGAAGGAATGAAAATGCAGGAAACAAAGAGAAAGGTTATTGTAGCAATAAAGATGAAGTAAAATTTGATAAAGGCATAGATCAAGGAGGTATATTCAGCATTGAAAGTAGTCAGGAAGGTAATGTAACTAATGGTAAGGATGAATCTTTACCTGACCCTTCTTTAAGTACTTAAATTATGTAAGTTTCTATAGTTTAGGACTTAGGATTAGTGTAGATTAGGAATTTGAATGAGTTAAGTTTTGCGCAGTTAGATATAGGTTTGTTATGTTGTACTAATGCTATGGTTAAGTGTGCAAAAGAAAATATTGTGTTTTGCGAGGTCGCAAAAAGTTTTATGGTTGCAGGTTTGCAGAATTAGCTTTTTGAGGTTTTAGCGGCAAAATGAATGAATGTGATGTCAGATCGAGTTAATGTGAAGTGTTATAAGGTCAAAATTGAAGTTATCATGATTACAAAGTGATTGAAAAGATATTTGAAAGAATAAAAAGTGAGTTGAGGATGATTTAAAGAAGTTTGGAAGTAGTTTGCAGTCATACCGAAACCCTAGATTTGCAAAGTTGAGGTATTTTTTGATCTTTAATCAATTGATAAGATGGATATTTCTATGGTTCATAATGTTAAGGATAAGAATAGACCTAAGATTAAGAAAGAACTAGTAGAACCAGCTGAAATTGATGACAGACTAGCACTATCATCCGTACCAGATGGAGTATTACACATTGAGAATGTTAAAGGATATTTAGGTTGCAAGTTTGAAACTTTGGGAGACGCAAATTTTAGTGATGATTATAGGAAATTGTATAATCAAGACATGTCAGTTAAACCAGCTTATGGGCACCTAGAGAACAATGAAATTATCAATTATTCCATGAATTATGAATTTAATGATGAGGAATGTACCAAGATCATTTTAAGTAGAATCCACAATGGGAAATTCTGGATGGAGGATAGATTTATTGATATAACTGCCAACCTAATTCATGATGTTACTAGATTATCAAAAGTTGGAGAGATTCCACTAAATGAAAAGAACATGAGAAAGATTGTTTTAGACAACACTGGATCTAGTTATAATGGTAGAGGAATTGCGATAAGTAAGATTAAGCAAGATGATGTTAGGTACCTTTGCAAGATCCTAACAACTAAATTTTGTGGTAGTTCAAGGGAAGATGACATGGCTACAGGAATGGTTCATGTAGATTATCTTATGTGTATTGAGAAGAAACAAGTAGACCTATGTGAAATTCTGAAAATTCAGTTATTTGAGAATTTAGAAAAGATTAAGAAGGCTAAGTACACACAGTTTAGGTTTTCATCTCTGATAACCTATATGTTTTTCCATATTTTGTGAAGATTTCCTAACATAGTTGACTGGAGTGACAATGTGAACACAATGGAAAGAATAAACTCAGTCTACATGAAGCACCTAATTGATAAAGTCAATGACAGTGTGAAGCTTGTATTGAAGACTTTTCAGAATATTGTTAAGAATAGATCAAGGATTCCTCAATCCTTAGTTGAAAAGCATAAAGATGACATTTGTTTTATGGTAGACATTGATTTCACCTACATTGAAGCAGTTGAGCCTAGAATGGAATTCATAGACCCTCTTCGCTAGGAAATATCTGAAGCAGAAATAGTGGGATATGTGAATAGACTGTTAAAGTGTGAGTTGGATGGTCATGCAAATAGGTTTGGAACCTATGAAGAGAATTTCAACTCTACAATAATTTTGAAAGAAAAGAAGCAATCTAGTAGGAGAGTTGAATCTACTATGAAGAAAATACTGAAAGAATCAGGTATGTCAAGTCATGAGTTTGACATAGCTAAGAAGACTGCAGAAGCCTTGAAGCAAAGTGAAAATCTTGTAGTTCCACCTATGGCATCTAGTGCAGACCCTGTTGATCCTATTGCAATAAAGGTAAAAGTTGAAGTACCTGAAAAAGATGAAGGAGAAAAATCTTTTTCTCCTATTTCTAGCAAAAGAGTAAAAGTGAGTGCAACAGGACCCGGCAAGAGACAGAAAGTGATTGTACCACCTATACCTAGAAAAGTAGTAGTAATTAAAGATGATGATGAAGTTTCAATCAAGAAGAAAACTTGGAAACCAAGAATTGAAAGAGTTAATGAAGATATATTGCAGCATGGAGACTTCACTAAGATAAATAAATTCTATGATCTATATGGATCATTTGACAGATTGAATTTTGAAAATGCAATGATAACACATATGATTTTGACAGATAAGAAACTTAGCACTATTCATGGTAAGATCCCAGAAGATTTGTATAATAGACTTGTGAATAGAAAACAAAGAGCACAAGAAGAGGACATAAAGATGAGAGAACATGTAATCAGACAGTTCTGTGAAGTTGAGGATGAAGATCATTTGAAGAGAATCTTGAAGCCTCTTGGAACTTTATTGAGAACTAAGAGAATAACAATTCTTATAATGGGAGGCAAAAAGGAGGAAGAACAGAAAGAGACTGAGCAAGCAGTAATGCAAGTTCTTGCAAATATAGTTGCAGGAAAGCATGTTGAATCAGATCCTTAGCAGAAGCAATCAAAGGAACTGCATGCAAAGGAAGTTGGTATTGAAGAAGTCCCATCTTCTTCACATATCAATATTGGCAAAGAATCAATGGACATTGAAGGAACCAAAGTGACACTAGAGTCAGATGATGCAGTATTTCATGATCTAGGAAACATTGTTGAGAATTTGGCTTTAGAAGAGCAAGAGAAGATTACAAAATTAGAAAAGGATACAGAGGCAGTGGAAGCACCAGCTGTATCAGAATCAGTTCCAGCAGAGCAGACAGTTAAAGGTAAACAAATTTTGACAGAGGTCACTACCCCTAGTGCACCTGATAGTAAGAAGAGACAAATTGGTTCAATTTTTGAAGACCTTGGAAAAGAGGTTGAAGATGATGATCAGCTTGAGTTCATCACATCTCTTAATAAAATTATTGAAAAGAATAAGAAGGTAAAGGACCTTGAAGGAAAAGTTCAAGTTTTGACAGAGAAACTTGAGAGTGTGATCAGCACTAAGGTATTTGAATTGGATCCACTTGAGAAAGATAAAATGGTAATAAACTCTTTTGACTCTGAATTTTCTAACTTAAAGGATATTGCTAGAATAAAAGTTCAGGAAGCCTTTGAAGCAGAAATGCAACAAAATTTAAGTGTAAATATTCAAAATGATATTGGTAATTTGGATGTATGCATAAAGAATTTGAGGAAACATTTTGAGACTAGAAAGAGTTTGTATATACAATGCACAAAATCAGACATCCTAATAGCTGAAGAAGATAAGAAGATCAGAGAGAAGATAGATGCAATTACAGCTGAAACAAACACCTTGACAAGCCCAAATGTAAAGATAAGTTCTATGGAGAAGAACATAAGGAAGTTAAATGATGAAATTAGAATGTTAGCAGAGGAGAAGAATAGAAAGATGATCAAGATTAACATCTTGAGAGATCATATCTCAATCAAGACCTCAATTGTTGAAGACCAAATTGAGCAGTGTCTTTCAGCAAAGACATCTTTTCAGAAGTTTAGCTTTAATTCCCTGCAAGCTTCTCAGACAACAACATACGGATTGAGTACTCTACTCAATGTTGTTGAATCCATCAAGAAGATATGGGAGAAAGATTTTGAATCATGTAAGTCAGAGTTTGGTGACTGTGTTGCAAGCCTACCGGCTTTGCAATAGCTGATAACAAGGTATCAAGTTTTTTTATTGAAATTTTTGTACACCCTATCTTTGTCATTGTTGTCAAAGGGGAAGAGATAGAAAAAAATTGATAATATGTTGAGGAAGGATACTCATAGGGGGAGCTATTCTATGGAGTAAAATATTTTATATGTGTTGTATAACATTTGGCCACAATTTTGTGTAAATGCTTTGAAGTTTTGTTTGCACACTTAGCCAATTTTCCCATATGTTGCCACCAATGACAAAGGGGGAGATTGTTGGAAATTTGGCTAATGTGGATGCATAGATGTTTTCATTATGGCAACATATGATCTCTACTAAGAGTGCAAAATCTAGAATGCAAGTATGGCAAGTTGAAGGAAGAAATTGTCTAAGTATGGATACAGTGATCCTGACAGAGCACCTGATGAAGATTTAGTTGGCGACGTCCACTGGAGGAATATTTTTGTTTGTATAGTTAATTAAAGCTTCTACAGAGTATGAGGATACCCCATCTCAGTGCACATAAAGTTTGGAGTAGTACAGATGAAGTTATTTGAAGTTTACCAAAGATAGTTTTTGCAAACATAATAGTTTTGGAGATAGTATTAGCGAAAGAGTTAAGGGATTATTTTTGCTTGTCAAAATAATGACTTAACATTATGAAGGGACAACATCCTAGATGTTTACTCTTGGATAAATATTTTGGAAGCTGACCATATAAAGTTATTAGCTCTAATAACTCATATATTAGGCATACTTGAAATGTAATGATAAGGATATGATATGATGTGTGAAAAGAAAGAAAAAGCTAACTTGCGATAGTTGTATATTGTGATAGAAGAAAAGGTTATTGATGTGAAGTTGTAAGCAGTACCATAATATAGTCAAAAACATTTTGTATTACCTATTTGGGCAATGAGCTCAGTTGGTGATCAGGTTTTGTAATCTAACTCCTAACAGGGTTAAGGCTTCTAACAAGGCCTAAAGTCCTTTAACCAGGATAGATCTACTATATATTATAAATTGACTCTTAACAGGTTCCAATATCCCTAACAAGATACTTTTGATTAGTGATCTTTATGGGTACCATCCCCATTGGGGTTTTCCCTTGGCCAGGGTTTCCTCGAGAACATATCATGTGTTATGAGTTCTTTCTATTTACTCCTATGTTTTTTAATCATCTTGATAATCTTTGTATGCACTAAAGTAATCTATTATATCCATAAGTGGGCAAAAGTAAAAGTTTTTGAAATACTAATTCACCCCCCCCTCTCAGTATTTCCTATTTCTAACATTTGTATCTCAGTGACTTGGTTACTGATCTTATTCTCCTGCTTCCTCAAATCATCTCTTAACTACCTAAGTTCTTGGACTTTGAGTATGTGCTTATAAAAAGCATTTGGCTTGGTTAAGGCTACTTGTGCACTGACTTGGATTTCGGTATCCAACTATTTTATCTTCTCACTAATCTCAGCAGTGAAGTTCTCCATAGTGAAATGCTTTACTAACATTTGAATAATTATCTGAGTAATAGATTGAATGTCAGTTATTACCTCAGATACCATTACCTTATTTATTGCCACTTCCTGGATGATTTTCTCAGTTAATTTTTCCTGTATTTTTTATTCTACCCGCTCTTCAATTCTCTTTTCTGCTTCTATATTCAGGGCATTTATTTCTTGTGAAAGTGTAGCAAGTTGGTCCATAATTGGTGTATCTTCACTAATTTGTACCTTGAGTATAACATGTCTCTTACATTTTCTAAAATTTCCTTTCTCTTGCATTCCTTTCTCAACTTCTCCTGAGATTCTTTCCTTGTATAATGTTCCCCATATTTTCTTCCCTGAGTACTCTAATATCTTCAAGTTTTCTTGAAAACTCTCCATTTACTCAGTTGATCTCCTAGTTTACAATAATCATCTGACTAGATATTTCAAAGTGATGGTCAGTAAGTTTTAATATTTCATTTTCTTTTACTTGTAGTTCAGTCATCTGTCTTTTGTCTTCAACGGCCAAGTTTCTTTCTTATTCTACTTGTCTAGCATTGTTTATCACATCAATCATTCTCACCATTTGTGTCTCCTGACCGATTTGCAGGGCTTTCACTTGTTCATTCAAATGAAGATTTTTCTCAGACAAATCAAAAACTGCACTTTCAGAACCATCAGAAATACTACCTGAACTAGATCCAATATTATCAAATAAAGCATCAATCTCATCTTCATGGTAGTTAGTCTCATTTTCCAAAATAGCCAAGTTCTTTCTTTGAACTAGTAACTTCTTCAATGCATCATTAGCTTGTTTGTATTGCTCAATAAACATCTGCATCTGAATCTTTTGATTCTCTATAGTTTTGTCCAACTTGTATCTCTCCATGATTAGATCTTTACTCTTTAGTGGTTAAACCATCCAATAAGAGATCTGAGCTCTGATACCAATTGTTGGAATGGAGAGATAAGATACTAAGAGGGGAGGGGTGAATCAATGCCCTCTAAAATTTTTAACTTCAAACTTAATCAATAAACAGTAGTAAACTTAGTCTATCTGATTGAATCCATTGTATGCATCATCCATTCAATTAAATTGTAAATGTAAATTGCATGAAAACAAACAACAATTCAATCACATAACACAAGTATTTTGGTTATGCAGAAACCCTTATGAGAAGGTAAAAAATATGGTGGGGATGACACCCACAAATACTTCACTACTGCAGATAATAAAGTATGTCAGTTAAGGCTACAAGTTGTGATCACTTCTAATGATCTTACCCTGTTAGGAGTAACAATAAGATCAACTAGATCTACCTAGTTAAAATATTTCAACAACACTACTTGAGTGTGTACTCGGTAAAGAGATTTACAATAAGACTGTTAGCTCTACTTTGTTAAGATATTTTGCCAACTTTGTTACAATGATTAGAGAATAATAGAAAGTATATGTAATTGACAACTTATGCTTGTCTGAAATAGATTTATGAAATATCAATGTATATCACCTTAATGTGTAGATATTGTTCCTCTATACTGCTCAGTAGCCTTGATTGAATATCTTTGAATACTGCTCAACCTTGTCTAATAACTGATGTCTTGAAGACGACTGATTGCTTCAATATCTCCTTATTGTCCTTCACATTCATATATCAAAACTTATCAAGACTATATTCCAAAATGTTATGAAATACAAATATATAGCATACTGCTATGATTTCCATCACTGCTTAACCTTCATGACCTAATTAGGTTTACATCATCTTAGGAAAAATAACCTAAGATCTACGGTATACAAAAAATAACCTAGATCTAAAAATTACATAGAGATCATCATCACATTTAATGATTACATCTACAATAAATGATCCTCGATCTTGGTAAAACATTTTGTGATTCTGTTGTAACCATTTGCATAGATAAATGTGCCAAAATTGATTACTATTTCATTTCTTGGATTGCTCAGTAAATACTATCAATACTGTTTGGTAAATATACTATGCTCGGTGTCCAGTCTACTCGGTGTTTACTGACACTTGGTATTGGTATACACAGATGCTTGGTAAAACTACTCTAGTGCTCAGTTCAAATTGTTTCCTTTTATTTCTCAGTACTGCCTTGTGACTACTCAGTATGAAGGCTTATATAGTTAACCGACTAGCATATGTAGCTTGTAGTTCTTCCTTTTACCGACTAAATAGCATAGGTAACTGACTAATCTTCTTTGATACTAATGGCAATACTTAATGCTCAAATAGAGATAACAATTTTCCCTTCTCTCATCCTTGTCATTCCTATCAGGACATCTTGCTCAAATATGATCAACTTTGTTTCATGAAAAATAGATTATAGGAAGTTTACCTTTTAAATTTTCATTTTCCTCTTGGTAGCCTTCTAGCCATGAGTACCTCAAGATCATCAAGATCATCATCAGAAGTATCACTTTCACTGTTACTGTTTACACATATTTCTTTTCCTTTCTTAGACTTTTGAAGAACCATTTGAGACTTGAATGCAGATCCAATATCATGAGTAGTGAAATTATGAAAATTTGACAATTCAAAAGCAGTAAGTCTACCAACAAGACCTTCCAAGATTAATTTTTTACCAGGACCACATCTTAGTTCTTGTATTGCAAAAACTCTAATAGCATAAATAGGAAGTAGGGTTCTCAAAAC
Organism: Chamaecyparis obtusa; assembly: GCA_027943335.1. Lineage (NCBI taxonomy): Eukaryota > Viridiplantae > Streptophyta > Pinopsida > Cupressales > Cupressaceae > Chamaecyparis > Chamaecyparis obtusa. The sequence continues at coordinate 504,370 of BSBK01003517.1, read as the reverse complement.
CTTGCTAATAACAGTTTCATCATCAATATTTCCATTAGCTCCTCTAATAGCATTCACTACCTCTTTAACTCTGGCACAATATTGAACAATAGTTTCACCTTCCAACATTCTCATTTCATCAAACTTACCTCTCAAGCTTTTAGATTTTTCTCTCAGCACATTTGTGTCTCCACCATAGATAGCTTCTAGTGTGTCCCATATTTTCTTTGCATTAGTATAGTTATCGATGTCTTCAAATTCAAGATAACTTAGGGCTGATGTAATTTCCAATATTGTTTGATTGTGTTCTTATTTTTCCTTCATCTCATCGGCTTTCATAGGTGTAGCTATTGGTACATAACCATGTTCCACATAATATTTCATTGAATTACCAATACCATATAGGTGTAACTTCATCAAACTTTTCCATGCAGGGAAGTTCTCCTTGTTCAACTTTGGTACCTCCTTTTTGTACATCATGATCTTTAGCTTCAAGTACCTTCAAACTTTTTCCTTACAAACACCAACATCTCTGATACCAATTGTTATAATTATTTTGGAATAACTAAGAGGGGGGGTGAATTAGTTATACTCAAGTATGATGTACCAATTGTACTTTTAAACAATTCAACCAACTTAGATGTAATCAGCAATCCACTTGGTCTCTATAGAATATAATCAGTAACATAAACTTGTAGAATATAAAACATAACCCATCAAATAACATTAACACAAGTATGACACCAAGATTTAACGTGAAAACCTAATTTGGGAAAAACCAACAGTAACATGCTACCAAATTTTCACTCTTCTGAAGTGAGCTCTATGAGGAGCCAACCCTGTTAAAGGGTACAATACACACTACTAGGTGTGACCCTATTAAAGGATTTAATCACCTTGTTAGGAGAGGCCTTGTTAGAGGGATTAAGAACATCCCATTAGAATTTTACCTTGATTAAAGGATTTATAAATGAATGTTAGGTCAACCTTCATTAAAGGATTTTGATTGATACAATGGTTAGAAAGTAATAGTAGGTTCAGATCTAAAATATATAACTCACTTTTCAAATACAAATCTAATAAGCTCATATGATGATTTACTGACTGGCCTTCATTGTCATCTCCATCTCTGATCTTCTCATAAATCCCTTCAAGTAATCACCACAACTTTGTTCATCTCTTCATAGCTCTTCTCAACCTTCTACTTAGGTTCTCCAATGAATAACATCAACCTCTTCCACACTTTTCATAACCTATAATTAGGTCATCCTTATACCTCTTTGATTAGGTAGCTTAATCGTTTACCACTTAATCATCTCTGTAGATCTTAGGTTTAGGTCAAATTCATTGAATCCTTCCAATATTTCATTATCCTCCTCCTTTTAGATACTTCTCAAAACTTCTCCTCAAATCCATAAGAAAATGGTTTACCATGCATTAAATGCTCCAGGCCATTTATCCTTATCTTCAACATGTTTTACATATCCCAAGAATTCAACTATGTGGGCTGGGAATCTCAATTCCTTCACAAACTATAAATTACTGACACTCGGCCAATACTGTGTTATTCTACATGGTCATCATTGGATAGCTCAGTCATCTCTAAAATTGTTCTTCTTGACAATTACTAACTTCGCTCAGTTAATTCTATGATACTCAGCAATTACCGATGCTTGGTCGACACTAAAATTTTCTTGGCTTATACTGGCGCTCAATCAACTCTAGCATCACTCGTCTTACACTGAAATTTATTCATCTTCTACTCTTTTGCTCAGTTAAGCCTATGCTTTCAGACTTTCTTTCCTCATTTATTCTAAGCTTCAAATCAACTAACTTCCTCACTTAGTGTTATAGATAAACAACACATTACCTTGCCAATGTGCCAACTAATCAAGTACCCATTACAGTTTCTCATAACTCAACCTTTCCACTAGGTCTTCTTGTTATCTCCTCTTCTCAAATCCTCTTCATCAATCAAAAGATATGGTACTTTACTAGATAGAAACTATCTTACCAGTTAAGATTTGACATCAATGACAAAATAACAATTGTTTCAATTGTAGTTTCCAAAAAAGAACACAAGGATTGATTTGTTGATAAGATTTGATTTTAGGAAGTGTCTTCGTGCTATATACAATGGCTATAAAGACAAGACATGGACTAAATTTTAATGGTAGGGTGCTCAAGCATAAATGATTCATATTTATCAAGTGAAAAGGTCATGGAGGATTCACAAGAGAAGACACAACAAGTGTATCAGAGAGGAGGGTGAAGAGATAGGGATCATTAGCGGGGAGAAGGAAAGGAATTAGGTACAATGAGAGGAAGTAGAAGGGGTGAAGATGGTGGTGATGTGAGTGCAGATGGGAGATGAGTGACACCAAAACAAAAAATAATCCATCCTCAAAGACATATAGGTCAGTTGTTGCCTCATGCTATACTTAGGAGACATGTTTGGGATGAGGGTGATGGAAGCTAGAATGATGCACCTCAAGATCGACTAGGTGGTCAAGTGGATGCCCCTACTCAAGAACAACAAGATTGTACACCATTACAATCATAGGGTGAGACAAGTCTCACTAATCAGGACCATCACCTTATGGAGCTAATGGCTCTAAGGGATAGGTTGTAGGAGGGAGTCCAAATGTACACCTGCATTCACTAAGGTCTCAAGATGTTGACATAATGCAGGTACATGGTACTACCAATAGTTAGGTACAAGACCTATGGATTAATATGGTAGCTATCACATGGGTACCTGGACAAGGTACTTTCAATGATGCAGGGGGGATCCCATTATATGCACTATTATAGGGGGAAAACCATCTAGTATTTTCCAGCTTTCCTGGACAAAGCCAACTAGGTGATCAACTATAAGAAGTAAATCATGTGGTCCAACTGCAAGGATCATGGCTAGATGCCTCAGATCAATCATTTGGGTCAAATCAAGGATTATGATTAGGATATGTGTTACAGGAAGACCATGATGTGGTGGTCACAAAGAGAACCAACCTATAGGAACTACTTACGATGGAGAAGGCTAGGGTTGAAAAGGCTGAGAAGGAGGCTACCTGGTAGCAGGGTCTGATGGATAGAGTCTGAGAAGAGAGTGTCCAAATAGAAGTGACCCATCTACAAGATTTGATAGAGGTAGAGCAAGCCTGAGTAGACAACACTTGGTCAACATATGAAGTATTGTAGAATAGGGTTGAGGCTTCTGAGAAAACAATGGTAGAGATTGACACCATTGTAGTAGAGACATGAGAGCAGATGAATAATTTTACTTGAGATGTGAGAAATATTAGGTAGTTGCTAGAGGACTTGACACTGAATCGAGATCAATACAGGTTGGTGGAAGAAACCTACCGAGTTGAGTGAGATATTGCATGATGGCCAATGACTCTCTCAGGGGCATCCCAACTATTGAATGAGACTTTGTCAGTCATGAGAGAGTCAACTAGGGTTGGGCGGGAGGTTGGTTACTATATGGGATTGTACCATCAAGCAGTCCTAATAGATCAAAGGCAAGTGACATTCACAGAGAGAGGAATGACATAGAGGATGGCTAGGCCAATCGATGGTGTTGGTGTCTGACCACCGAGGGACAAAAGTGGAGGGAGAGGAGCTTCAACATTAGAACCCTCATAGGTTGAGCAATGATATTTTTTTTTGTTTTTGTTTTTTTGTATTTTTTTGTTTTGTTTTTCGAGGCACATGATGTGTACCAAATGTATTCGACATGTTATATATATAGAAAGAGGATTTCTATGTGCCCAAATTTTTCTTTTTTTTCTTTTTTACTTTTTCTTCATGGATGTATATATATGTAGTTTATGATAAAATAATGAGTTTGTGATGGACTCATATTCCTATGCATTTGTGGCTAATTTTTTAGTTTTTCTATTAAATTGTATAAATACAAAATATGTGAAAATGACAAGCTTCAAGATTTTGATGATCATTATAGTTATTTTGAAGCTCTCAACACCAATATATCATCTTATCTATGTACATGAAGTTAAAAGAATTCTTGGAAAGATATATCTCAATTGTTTTGAATATAATAAATGTGAAACATGTGAAAGTGACAAGCTTCATGATTCTGATGATCATTTTAGTATTTTGAAGCTCTCAACACTAGTATATCATTTTCTCTATGTACATGAAGTTAAAAGAATTCTTGGAAAGATATATCTCAATTTCTTTCAATTGTATTACATTTATCAAATTTAATAGAAAACCAAATTGATCATTTGATATCTGACTTGCATGTTGAACATATGACACTAACATATTTTCATGGATGATCTAAGTGTATGTCAATTGGCTCAATTGCTAAGTTGAAAAATGATAGATGTAGTATTTGATTTACTAGGGATTCTTGTTTATCACTTGGCAAAGATTCTAGTTTTTCTACCAAGGTGCCTATTTCTAGGTTTTCACCAAGGCATTTTTTTATTTTTTGTTTGGATTTTTTTTTTTTTTTTTAATCATCGAGGTGCCTGTTTACCAAGTTTTCACCAAGACAATGTTTTTTTTTAGGACTTTTTACACTTTTTATGGGTTTTTCAGATACATAGGAGATATTTCAAGCATAGAACCTCTTCAAATGGATTATATTGATGGGATCATTTAGGGGCTCTCCTTTTGGTGTAGACAATTGGTAGGATCCTAAGCCAAAAAATGTTGTGACAATATAAGAACCCAACCAAGTAGGTTCAAAATTTCCTTTCTTTTCTCGATCTTCTTGCACTTTTTGATTCTCTTTGAGGACCATATCACCCACCTGGAACTATCTCAGGTGGACCTTTTTGTTGTAGCTTATTTTAAGCTAGTTCTGGTATACAACCAAATGATCATAATCATGTTGCCTCTTCTCATCTAACAGGTGTAGCTAGGTAAGGCATGCCACATGATAGTCTTCATAAGTGATATAATTCTTCATAGAAACATGCAATGAAGGTAGCTCAACCTCAATTGGTAACACAACCTCAACACCATATGCAAGGGAGTATGGGGTGGTGCCTATGGGACTACAGCATGAAGTGTAGTATGCCCAAAGGGTAGGATTGATTTGGAGGTGTCAGTCATGACTGTAATACCCCAAAATTGGCACCTATTTAATTTCATCAATTTTGGTGCATTATCTCGATTTTACATCACCAAAGTCCTAGTTCCCTAGGCAATTTTCTCCCTCATATCTGACTTAATTTGACTTGATGTCAATTGCAAAGACCATAAATTGCAATAATCAAACACTAAAATTAATTCCTAAGTCTCTTTGACTTTATTAGCTAAATTATCTCTATGATACATTAATTTAATTGTAAAGTCCTATGTGCTTTCTAATTAAATTAAAAATCTACCCCCTTTAGCTAATTACACATAAAAAGAAATTAATAAATATTTAGTTAAATTGAATGGACATCTCTTTATTTGAATTTAATAATTCAAATTACTCGAAAGGTCACTCCCCACATGTGGCAAATTTCATTCTTTTAATTAAATAATTCATACCTTTTTGTCTCAATATGGGAATGAAGGGTCAGGAGTTTCGAATCAAGAAACTCTTCATTCCTCTCCCGAGCTTTTCTATTTAATGAGCCTCTTCTTCTCATTCAAAAAAAGGCAATTTTGAGAGTAAAGGCACTATAGTGAATTTTTGATTGAATTTCAAGCTTTCATTTGCAACTAGTTTAATTTCTCATTTTAGTGTAATTGCATTTCTCATTTAGATTAAATTTTCTTAATTGTTCTTAGATTAAGATCATTTTTATTCCAAAATCAACTAAAAATCTGCATTTCATATTTCCTTTCAAGTACTTTAGATTAATTGCATATTTCTCTCAAAGTATTCTTAGATTAATTGCAATCATCTTAGTTTGATTGTAGCTTTGCATATCATCTTTATGGCTTTCTTGGCAAATCCTCCGTTGTAGTAGCGGTCTGATGGTTGTTGGTTCTCCAATCTGAGAGCGATTATACACCCCGCCTGCATAGGAGGCAACAGGTCACTTCCTCATGAATTTTGGATTGAATAATTCATATTCTCTTCGTAATTTGACCATAGGAGTAATGACTATGTTGCGTATGTGGTTGATTTAGAGGTCACATTCAAGCACACACATCTTGGCGCCCACCATGGGGCAGAAAATCTGATTTCTGGCCTCATTATCATTTTTTTTTCTGACAAAAATTTAAGCTCTGTCGTGTGTCTGTACTATCTATGTACGGATCTTCGCGCGAGAATCCAGAGCATCTCATGCGAAGTTTTGCTCCTGTAGCACTCTTTCGTGTGAGATTTTACTGTCTCACCCCAGACTTTGCACTTTCTCATGCGCACTTGAGTACTTCCTTGCGCAAGATTTTAGTTATCTCACATCAGGCCGTGCACTTTCTCACGTGGATTTGGACTTTCTCGCGTGAAATTTTATTACAATTTTTTTCAGTTTCCAATTTTCTTGTTCTTTCTGCTCTTAATTTTTGATAATTCCTGATAACTGTTGATTTTTATCTCTCTGATATTTTACAGCATTAACAGTTTCTGTAGGACGCTTGTCAAAGAATTTGAAAACATACTAATGGTTTGATTGCAGGATGAATAGTTGAAGATTGCTAAAATGTTGTGTTTTTTTCCTGCTTTTATTCATATAGTATAAATAGGGCTCCGTTAAAATTTCTTGAGAATTTTGATAGTGAGTAGGAATTTTGGCTCTTCATTACATGGAGGTGATGACCATGAATGAATCCAAAATTCTAATGATCTTACTAATATGATGAATTCTTGGGGAAGCGGAGAAAGTTAGCGAATCTTTAACATTTCTATTCGTCAGGGAATTATGCTCTTCTCTCCTTGAGAGAGAATCAAAAACCCAAAAGCATATAGATTTGGTGAGGTGAAACTAACTCGGTGATGAACTTTCTTGATGTGTTTGGGTGAGGAAACGGGATAGAGAAGTATGCTCTTCTCCCTTTGGGAGAATCAAAAAATCAGACCCCCGAATCTAAACCAAGTCTAGTGTCACCTTTAGAGGGCCTGCCGGTATTGAACCTCTGGGAACGACCCAAGTGAGTACACACCTATTGCCGGTGATTCCACCTCACTATAATAAAGAAATTTTTGTTGAGTCTAAAGACTCCAAAACCATGGTAACTTCCTTTTCATGACTTTGACGATCATCATGGAAAGGCCATGTCTATTACACTGAGCGGCACCGCTCCAAGCCCTGCTTGCGGGGGTGTGTGATTTTCAGGTGTTGGTGTGGCTATGAGGCCTCAACCCTATATCAGGGGCACTGAAGGTTATTGTGAATAGAAGCCTAGTAAAAAACCTTCTTAGCTAGTGGCCTACCCAGTTCATCTCCGAAAGGAGTCATTATCTTTGTGCAAGGAGGGGGAAGAATCTCTTCTTATGTTTATCATACATAGATTCCCATCATAGGCATACACCTGGACGTTTGGAGGTGGTTGCGACATTGGCCCCTGCTACAAGGGTAACCTTTGAACATACACTATTGAGTCCTTGGAAACACCAAAAACATGGGCGCCCTCTAGGGGGTGACACGGCTATGTGAGGTGCACGTATGCATTCAAGCAATGGGGCAAAGGTTTTGGCTTCTCACCATTTTTTTTAGGACTAGGCTATGTGCTTGTTATTGAGTCTTAAACATTGTCCATACATTATCAAACAAAGACTCCCCTGATGCTATCAAGTTGCTTTGTCCTTGATAGGTCTGTTAATGACTACTTCTTGCTTCACAAGTGCTTGATCTAAACCATTGTGTCTTTAAACAAATGCTTGGAATCCTAAAATGAGTGTGTTGATTAAAAAATTCTATCAACCTGTCAGGAAATTGGATTTTCTGTCAGACATCATTTCAGACTGTACCTCAAAATTCAACTCAAACTTTGAAAATTGCATCAAAACTATCAGATTTTGCCTGTTTCCCGCGTGAGCTTTTATCTTCAGAGCACTTCCTCGCGTGAGATTGTATTTTCTCACGCGAAGTTCTGTGTTCTCTCACACGAGCTGTCATTTCCTCGTGCGGTCAGGCATTTTCTCGCGTGAACCTGTAGAGCATTTTTCCACAATAAAGACCTATTTGCAGTGCACTGTTTGACTTTTTATCTGGTCTGCTTTTTGTCTGGGGTCTATTTTTCTGCTTCCCTATTGTTTACCATCAAAAACTAGTTGTGTTGAGTTAGGAATCGATCGACCTTTGCTTTGGTTCATGTTGTCTCTCATCTATTCATCTTATCTCTTTATGCCTTTTGTACCTCGCATTGTGATTGTCTTATCTCAGCTGTTCTAGCCATCTCTTTTTGACAATTCATACCAGGTCCATCTTGCATCTTGGCTATTCTAGCCATTTATCTTTTTTTCGTTATCTTAGAGACAGAGCCTAGCTTTATCCTGAATCTTTACTCATTACATCTTCATCTATGACTGTCATGACTCGAAGTATTAAGACTTATCCTGTCCAGAACGCTGATCAAGATCAAAGTAAATCTCATAATCAAAACATAGGTCATTTCCAATTTGTTGAGAAGTCTAAACTTTGTAAGAGTTCTTTAAATTTTTCATTAAGCACTCTGCAAGATAATTTGTCTCAGACATCTCCTCCAGTTTTCCAAGAGTGCTTTAATCCTTTATTTTCGCAATCTAGTTCCTCACACCAAGAACAAGACAACTCTTATTTTCAAAACAATTCATTGTTTTGTGGCTTTGGGAGATCATTTCCTCGGATGGAACCTATTATTGAAACTATTGATCCCACTGAAGATAGTGATTCATCTAAAGCTATTCACACACCAAAAGTTACATTGGCTGCACCTTTTCGACATCGTTCTCATCACTTTACTAAAGCTTCAATTGCAGCACAAATTCATCTTGACAAGATGGGAACCAAGAACCCATTTGACTTTCAATCAGGCCAATACGGCCAAACTTATAATCAATACCATGGTCAATCTTCTCATGACCAAAATCAGACTCATCACAATCAGTCTCATAATGATGATCAATCTTGCAACAAAACTCAAGCTGATCAACAAGCAGCATATAACTATCACCCTCCTCCTTATGATCAAAATCAAGATGATCAACAAGATCACACACAAAGCATATATGAGACTCTTGGTAACGAGGATGATGTAATTACTCAGAATGATATAAATGCTACAAAAGCTAACAAGAATCTCATTAAAATGATGGAAATTATTCTTTTGGAAGATAAGGAAAAGTATTTTCTTGAGTTGGCTAAGCAAGGAGCCAAACTACCTCCGAATTTCCAAGTGGAAACTATTGTAGCTAAAGAAGAAGAAACTGAAACCGCTAAGCTACAAAAAATGATTCAAAGTATGCAAGATCAAATTACTCAACTGACAAAAGAAACAGATAAGCCCACACAACAATTTACATTGGAGAATATATGTCCTTTTCCTTTTGATAAGAATGTTTACATGCCTCCTTTTCCAAGAGGAGTAGAGTTACCCAAGTATGACAAGTACATGGGTACAACTGATCCTCAAGATCATCTAAGAGATTTTGGCATGTTGTCCATGGAATTCATGCATGATCAAATGTATCTTATGAGACTCTTCCCTCGCAGCTTGGGTGGGCCAGCTATGGAATGGTTTTGCCGATTACATCCTGGTATTCAAACTTTTGACGAGATTGCCAATCTTTTTCTTTAGCATTATTCTCACAACATCCAACACCCTGTCAATATTTGTGACTTGTGTAATTTGAAACAACGACAGGGAGAACCTTTCTTGTCTTTTCTCCAGAGGTGGAGACAACTTTATACAAAGTATCCTCGTAAATTGTCTGAATCTGAGAAACTTGATATCTTTTTAGACAACCTTCTTCTAGACTTTGGATATCAAGTATAATTACAAGGTCCTTTGACATTTGACAGCATGATCAAACAAGCTATGAGGATAGAAGCCTTTATGGTCAAAAAGGGAGAATTAACTCTGAATAAAGACAATAAACAAGGATTCTCAATGAACAAGGATAAAGGGAAGTCTGTAAACAAGAATAGAGAGGTGGTAAATGATGGAGTGGTTGATAATGTCACCGCAAAGCCTTCAAAGCCTATCTTTAATCTTACTTCTAGCATACAAGCGGCTAAGGTTGTCGAAAAGAATACAACAGATAATCAGCAAAGTTCAAGATTTTCTAGAAACAAACTGTGGGCTCCTCGACCTAAGCGTGATTTCACTTCTTTGGGAGAGCCTCTTGATGTAGTCTTTAAAACTCTCATACAAAATCAGATTCTCACTCCTTTGGAAAAGTGAACTTATGACCCACAACCAAGATCTCACTGGTGGAATGACAATGATTATTATGACTATCATCGAAATATTGGTCATAAGACATCCACTTGTCTTCAGTTGAGACATAAAGTTCAAGATTTGATTGATAGCGGTGATATTGTTGTGGATGGTCATAATAAGAATTCTGATCATCAAGCGTTTAAGGATCCTTTTCCTCCTCATGAGAAAGGAGAGTCTTCTACAACTAAGAACAACAATGCTAAGGTGAATTACACTTACCCTTCTACCGATAATGTTATTAACATGATCGAACCTATGGGAGTTGAATATTGTGATGTGATCACTTTTAAGGGGAGTGGTGATGCTCCCAAGCCTAGAGTTCCTTTCATCTTATGAAATTCCACATCTTGTTCATCTGAATCTAAACAAACTCAAGATTGTGCAACTGTTGTCACTCGATCACGTGGAAGAGTTGTTTTGAAAGGTCCTGATCCTCTGAAGCAAACTGTAGACAAGGATACTTCAAGACAAAGCATAGACAAGGTTGCTCCGAAACAAATGATGGATAAGATTACCACTGGCCCTACCAACAAAGCTTCTAAATTGACTCCCACATCTAGTGTTACTAGTTATAGTATCTTAGATCAACTCCAGCGAACCAATGCTCAGATTACTATTTTTGAGTTGTTAAAAATCTCGCCTGCTCATAGGCAAATTTTGGATAAAACCCTCGCTAAAGCAAATGTCCCCAAAGATCTTGATCTAAACCAGTTCCAATCTATGGTGGGTCACTTAACTTCACCGCATTATTTGTCCTTCTCAGAGGAAGATGATCATTCTTTGAACCACCCGCATAATGCTCCCTTACACATAGAGGTTATGATAGGTCCCAAACATGTCCGTCGTGTGCTTATTGATAATGGTGCTAGTCTTAACATTTGTTCTGCTACATTGCTCACTCAGCTAGGTTATGATGAGGACTGCATAGACTCCCGTAAGAAGATTACCATAAAAGCTTATGATGAAGAAGAACGCAAGTCCCAGGGTTTAGTTGTGCTACCTATCCACGTAGGTCCTGTTGAGAGAGATGTTACTTTCCAAGTGCTCAACATTCCTTTAGCATACAACATTTTGTTGGGTAGGCCTTGGATTCATGAGATGCAGGCTGTTCCATCCACATATCATCAATGCATCAAGTTCCCATTTTACGGGGTGGAAGTCACTGTACCCGCAAACACCAATCTCTCTTTTAATTCTCTCATGCAAACTACAGATAGTTTTGTTCCAGCAAATAGGGACTCCACTGAGTTCTATGACACTAAGCTTAGAGAAATGGAGAAAACTTTGAAAATTAAAGATACGGGCATGGGAGAATATCAAATGGAACCTATGCTATCTCTAGCAGCTTTACCTCCCTCTCCATGCTTCTATGGGAGACCTTCAGAAACTCATGGACTTTCAGATAATCCTCCTCAAACAATCTATGATGGTGCTTTTGTGCGAGCCTCCATACCTTTAGAAGATGAAGATGAGGAAAGAGCTATCAAAGCTTGGATCTATAAAGGAAAGGAGATATCTGAAACAACTACTCCTCCAGAGTTAGAACAAGAACCTTATAGTAAAGGTTTCAAAATCATGAAGCGCTTTGGATACAAGGGAAGTGATCCTATAGGGGTAAATGATAATGGATTGTTGAAGCCTATTGAAGCTGTAGGTCATAGCCCAAAGGACACTACTGGCTTAGGCTTTAAAAAGACTCCCTTTCATTTGGGGACCAAGAAATTTATGTCGGCTCCTACGTCTGATTCCAAGCTTGAACCTGAGCATGAACAAGAAATTGAAGATACCACTCCAAAGATGAATCCAAAAAATAGCTCTGATGAAGATACATTTCCATATCCTATCCCTTTGGATATTGCGAAACTCCTTGCTGAACCTGATGAGCCTATCATACCTGTTCATCTAGTAGAGACTGATACTGATACGTGCTCTGAGGCTGATTCTAAGAAAACTTCTTCAGTACATCAAGTTACATATGAGGAATGGAAAGCAGCATTAAATGATGATCCCAATTTTACAGGTGAGCAATATAGGCCACCATATTTTCAAAAATACTATGAACAAGAACAACTTCAGCAAGCCGTCAATGACAGAAGGAATAATAATGAGACTAATGATGCTGCTAATGAAATTCCTACATCAAGTACGGACTCACATGAATATGAGTTCCACTCTACATCTGATGCCACTTATGATGTAGACATAGATACTGTTCATGAGTATGAAAGACTCCTCGAAGTAGGTGAAGGGTCTGGTGCTAGAACACAAGAATTTGATGTTGTAGATGTCGACTTGTCTTCCACTTCTGACATAGGATCTCATAGGGATTCAAACACTCCTCTGGATGAGACTGCTCTAGCTCTTGACTTACTTGTTAACACTTTTGAGGGTTATACTGTGAACGCAGTTGAACCAGCCACTACTTCCCTTTCACTCCACCGTCCTGATCTAATAAACTAGAACTCCCCTCTCGCATCCAATGAAGTCCTTACATTCCAGAATGATTATGAACTAGCCTGTTACCTCCATGCTCTCGAACCTGTAATGTCTTCCACCAGAAAATACAGCATCAGCATGACAGAAGGGGATATCAAGTATCTTAGTCAAAAAATAAAAAATAGAAAAAATAAGAGCTCTGATGGTGAAAACCACTTTGTGGCAGTATCAGAGCCAAAAATAGTAAAAATAAAAGACGTATTTGAGGGTGAAAACCTCTCTGAGGTGCCCAAGGATGAGATACTTGATACTCTACCAAGCCATTTTCAAGAAAGATCATCAGTTCTAATTGAACCGACACAGCCAGTGAACTTGGGCACTGAGGCTACTCCACAGATTATACATTTAGCACAGTCATTATCTGCTGAAGAAAAAGAAGAGTTCACTAGATTCTTCCAACGCAAGAAAATAAACTTTGCATGGGGTTATTCTGATATGCCTGGATTGGATCTCAATCTAATCATGCATCATTTGTCCATTGCACCAGATGTCAAACCTATTAAGCAGAAGCTTCGAAAGATGCACCCTCATGTGGCACTGTTGGTTAAAACTGAACTAGAAAAGCTCCTTAAAGTTGGTTTCATAAGAGCAATTGATTATGCCAAATGGATTTCAAACATTGTTCCAGTTACTAAACATGATAAGTCCATTCCTGTGTGTACGAATTTCAAAGATCTCAATAAGGCATGTCCAAAAGATGATTTCCCACTACCTAATATTGATATACTAGTAGACATGACCGCAGGATATGAGATGTACTCCTTGATGGATGGCTTCTCTGGCTATAATCAAATTAAAATTACGCCAGAAGACCAAGAAAAAATTGCCTTCACATGTGCTTGGGGCACTTTCTGCTGGAATGTTATGCCTTTTGGGCTTAAGAATGTTGGAGCAACATATCAGAGAGCTGTTACTACTATCTTCCATGATATGATGCACAAAACTATGGAGGACTATGTAGATGATACTTTAGCCAAGAGTATGCAGCGAAGAACTCACCTTGAAGATTTGGGTCCCATCCTTGACCGCATGGAGCAGTTTAGCCTTAGACTTAATCCCAAGAAATGTGCATTTGGAGTCACTTCTAGAAAACTCTTGGGTTACATTATCTCAGCCAAAGGCATAGAAGTCGATCTAGAAAAAGTTCAAGCTATTATGGACATGCCTCCTCCTAAGAACATAAGTCAGATGAGAGGTCTACAAGGAAGGTTGCAATCCATTCGGCGGTTCATCTCACAGCTGGCTGATAAGTCACAGCCGTTCACTAAAACTCTGCATAAAGGTGTCACCTATGAATGGAACGAGGAATGTGACAAGGGACTTAATCAAATAAAACAATATCTTGCCAATCCACCCATTTTGATGCCTCCTATCCATGGGAAGCTGCTTATACTATATATTTCAGCCACAAGTACATCTTTGGGTGCTCTCTTAGCTCAGGAAGATCAGAACAATAAAGAAAGAGCTATTTATTACATCAGCAGAACATTGGTGTCCTATGAAATGAACTACTTTGTTATTGAAAAAGCTTGTCTAGCTGTAGTGTTTGCCTCACAGAAACTGTGACATTATATGTTGGCTCACACTACAAAGCTTATTACAAAAATTGACCCGCTAAAATACTTATTAAGCAAGGCTGCTCTCACGGGTAGGTTGGCTAAATGGGTCATGATCCTCAGTGAGTTTGATATTGAATATGTGGAAAGGAAAGCTATTAAGGGACAAGCAATTGTTGATCAGTTGGCAGAGGCTCCTCTACATGATCACCAACCTTTGAACATTGAATTTCTAGATGACTCCATTCTGCATCTCACACATCAATCTTGGAGTATGTTTTTTGATGGCTCATTCACTCAACAAGGATCAGGTGCGGGTATTCTATTTATAACACCTCAACGCTATTCTTTTCCTAAGGCCTACAAAATGATGTTTCCTTGCACCAACAACATAGCTAAATATGAGTCTCTTATCAATGGTATGAAATTAGCCCTTGAATGGCGTATAGATGAGCTCCAAGTCTTTGGCGATTCTCAGTTGATCATTAATCAAGTTAATAATGTATATCAAACAAAGGATGATAAGCGAATACCCTACAAAAGAATGGTGGATGATCTTAAGCTATACTTTACACATATTTCCTTCCAGTAGATTCCAAGAACAGATAATAAGGTGGCCGATGCTATGGCTACTTTGGCCTCAATATTACAAATGCCAGAAAATGACTTCAGGCATGAATTCCTGGTGGAAACATTATGCTACCCTGCCTATGACAATCCTGAATCCAAGATGATCTGTTCAGTCATTGGACATGACTCATCCCACTACCACCATATCTACTCTTATCTTCGGGACCAAATTATCCCCGATACCTATACTCGAAATGAGAAACGTCACCTCATTCGTACTGCTTCACGGTATGTTCTTATAGCAAATGACTTGTATAGATGGGGCCTAGATGGTACTCTACTTAGGTGTCTAGAACCTGATGAGTCCAAACATGTGTTAGCTGAGGTACACGAAGGTATTTGCGGCTCTCATTCGAGTGGTCTAATGTTAGCTCGTAAACTTATTAGAGCTGGATACTACTAGCCAGATATGGAAAAAGAAGCTATCCAATATGTCAAGACTTGCAAGCAGTGTCAATATCATGGGAATCTGATCCACGCTCCTGCTAGGGAGCTCAGTCCTCTCATTAGTTTTTGGCCATTTCAACAATGGGCTTTTGACTTGGTTGGTCAGATACACCCTTCTTCTTCAAGAGGACATAAATTCATAATCACTGCTACAGATTACTTTACCAAATGGGTCGAGGTAGTTCCTCTGACTGTAGCTGATGGAAGGACTATTGCTAAGTTCATTTTGAACTATATTATTTGCAGATATGGCGTACCTTCATCTATTATCACTGACAATGGAGGATAGTTTAAGAACAAGGATTTGAAAAAATTATGCACTAAATTCAGGATCATTCAGCATTGGTCATCTATTTATTATCCTCAGGGTAATGGACAAGCAGAAGCTTCTAATAAGACAATCCTGAAAATTTTGCACAGAACAGTTCATAAATCTGGTAGAGATTGGCATCTCTAGATTAATCTGGCTTTGTGGGCTTATAGAACAAGTATCCGAACACCAATAGGAGCCACTCCTTTTGCCTTAGTCTATGGGGTAGAAGCAGTAATTCCAATTGAGGTCGAGATTCTGACATTGTGAATCTCTCTGAAGGGCCTCATCACTGATGAAGATACCAGAATATCTAGGTTGCAAGAGCTTGAACTATTAGATGAATCTCAGAGGGTGGCGTTCGATCATCTTCGAGCATATCAAAAGAGAATGTCAAAAACATATAACAAGAAAGTCAGACAAAGGGAATTCCAAGTGGGTGACCTCGTCTTGAGGGAGAACCCCAAGAATCAACAGCAGAGAACCCAGAAAGGAAAATTTGAACCAAACTGGCTTGGTCCATACATTATTACTGCAGCATTTGGATCTGGTGCTTACCGCCTCTCCACCACTGAAGGAGAGCAACTCAAAGAGCCTATCAACACTCTTCATTTGAAAAATTTCTACAGTTGACATTCTCAGTATGCTCATGTACATACTTATTGATCCTGAAAAAATCCAAAAAATTGATATATTGCAAAAAATCCTAAAAATTGCAAAATGTCCTGAAAAAAATGATCATCTTAGTGAAAACCTGGCAAACAGGTGCTTTGATGTATCTATTATCCTGGTGAAAACCTGGTAAACAGGCACCTTGATAATACAAAAAAAATAGAAAATGTGAAAAATACAAAAAAAATAGAAAATTTCAAAAATACAAAAAAAATGAAAAGATAAAAAATACAAAAAAAGAAAAAAAGAGAAAAGTACAAAACAATTGAAAAAGAAAAAAATGTGCCATTGATGAAAACTTGGTAAATAGGCATCATGGTAGCAAAAATAGAATCTCTACCAAGATGGTGAAAACCTGGTAAACAGGCGCCTCTTATTTTCCTGAAGTAACATCTCATCTCAGTGTCGCTTGGCTCTTAGTTTCCTGCTTTAGTTTCCTTCCTTTTCTACTTTAGTTTGTTTTCCCGCTTTCCTGCTTTAGTTTGTTTCCTGCTTTGGTTTGCTAGCTCATGCCTTGCTTTTAGTGTCTTGGAGATTTTACTCGACTCTTCATGGATTGGAACTGGTTCACACTTGGAGGCACCTGCCTAGTCTAGGGGGCATTATCCTATCACTTTCAGAAACTCTTTTGAGCATTGGTCGCCAGTGGTTCCCACTATGCCTGCCTGCGGATACCTAGCTTTCGTTCGATCTCTCTTCTTCAGGATTTCTCCCTTCTATCAATCACCAATGATTCTCACTACGTCTGCCTACTGTCATTATCTCATTGAGACTTCAAACGTTATCTTTCTAAATTATCTTCAATCCGCTTGAACACGAACTTAAACTGAAACTAAAACTAATTGTATGTTCCTTTGAGGCATGTTGAGCTTTGTTTATTTGTGTGCTTGTTTGTTTGCTTTGCCTTTTTTTTTGCTTTTTGTTTGTTGGTTTAGTTCCAACGATCCAAAGAATTCATTTAAGAGGGGTGTCTATCTGTAAGAGCCTCTATCTTGTATTGGATGGCCATGTGTACCTCGACTCCTTCTATATGGATGCTTTGGTGAGGTTGGTTCTTCTCCTTGTCTTTTGAGTGACTTCTTTCTGCTAGTGATGAAATTGTAAATGCTCGTCATGTTAAGTGAACGTAAGGGTCACTGCGAGCAATCTTTGGCAAAAGATGGAACTCCTGCATGCTTGGTGTGTTTGTTCGCAAGAGACATTCAGGTCATTCTAGCATTTATGCTCTAATGCTTATGTTAACTTGCTAGATTAAAAGGAATAGGTGTTCAGGTCATTCTGGCTTCTTGTGCCTTAATGCTTACACCTTATTCTGACAAATTTAAGACTCATGTCATATTCATATTCTCATGATAGTGATATTAGTAAGGATTGTATGACATCTTGCAATTGTCCGAACTTGAAAGGCTCTATGATGATAAATACGGTCCAACAACCAAGTCCTAGGGTTTGCATTTTCATTTTAAGCTTGCATCTTTAGCTTAGGCTTGCATTTGCATTCTCAGCTTTGAACTTAAGACGATGCCTTATTTACTCTCTTAATTGTCTTCATCAAAGGCTCTCATCTATTGCCTCAGGTTCTTCTTGATTGCACAAGTATCCGGTCTTCCTTGTCGATCCTTGAACATATCTATCCTTTGATTAGTACCTGTTAAATATTGCTACAATCCTGCATGAGATGATTTGTACCATATCCATTACATTTTATTTCCATTTACATCCATCAACTCGTTGCATCTGCATCAACATGTGTATCTGCTATAAGCATAAACCATTTATCTATCACTACATTGCATACATTTCTATTCATACATCTAAAGCATATAAGAGCACATCTCATAAATATCATACATTCAAGCAATTTGCAACAAGTACAATGATATCAAAAGAATCATCGATCTCATATATATATATCTCTCAATCCAAATGTCATATACAAAGAGGTGCTACTCGAGCATAGTACCAAAACAACAAAAAAATGAGCTATGATACAATCAAGATCCACTCCCACTGGGAGGGGGTGGAGGTGGAGGAGCCTGCTATCCTAATGTCTGCGGTGGTGGCATCGGTCTCTGTGGAGGAGCCTGTGGAGGAGCCTATGGAGGAGCCTGTGGAGGAACCTGTGGAGGTACTAGGGGAGGAGCCTGTGGAGCCCCAGCATACTCGAAAAATGGCGGCACCTGCTCTGATATATCTAGAATAGCCCTGCAGTATGCTGCATAATAATAAGCCACCTGGGCAACCTCATATCTCATCTCTAATCTTGAGTGTGCTAACTCCGCCCGTAGCTGTCTAATCTCTACATCCTTATCTGCTACTCAAGTCTCCTCTCAGATAAGATGCATGTGAAAATCATCACACTCACGCTGCACCTGTCGTACTCTCTCTTGACTCTTCCTGAGAGCCTCCTGTACCTATCCTACACCTACTCCAGCTGCCACGTCTGGCATGTTCGTATCCTCCCCTTGTGGTACCTACTGGGATATGTCAGCTGTATGTGGTCTCGTGGACCTCTGCTATGTACCGCTACTCCCTGCTCTGAGATCTAAGCCCATGGTCCTAGCAGGGATGCTCACCTATCCTGATCGGGGCCTCAAAACTCTCTGCCCAGGTCTCTGCTGTGGTGCCTGCTATTGCGCAGCCTGCTGCTGTATAGGCTGCTCTGCCTGCGCCTGCTAATCCTATGCCTGCTGCTATTGTGATGCCTGCTGCTGCGCTCCTACACCAACTAGATCTGTGAACCTCGGATGAGGTCGTGCAATCAACTGGTCCCTGTATGCAGGTGTCACCCCTGCATTGGTGACATCCACCATGTAGTCCCATCATGCTAGTGGGATGTGTGACTCTATCGCGCATCACCCCAGATCCAATCGTGCATGCCACCCCTTCTTCTCCTCGTCGGAGAAGCGAGCGTAGGGGTAGTACTCCTGTGAAATATCTTGTTGTCTGCCAAACTGGTGCAGGACACGTGTAACCAAGAATCTCTCAATCGTCTGAATAGTCCGTCCAATCAGTAGACGTGACACAAACATGGTAGCAAGCTCTCTCTGAGAATCATCCCAGGGCTCAGTAGCTATCCAAGGTCTCCAAACTACAGTGACCATGTCATCCAACTGTGCTCTCCACTGCTGTGTCTTACCCAGCAGGGGCTGGGTCATCACACCTGAATATCTGTAAATATAAGGCTCCAGCGCCTGTTGCGTATCATGGAAAAGGGGTCTACAAATGGGGAGGTGCTCCCAGGCCCAAACCTGTAAGATGAAGACTCATGCCACCATCGATCTCACACCTCTGTACACAATCTCATGCATCTCATGATACATGTGTGCCAGCATACACTCCCCCCATCCAAATCTCATAGCTGGTCTGTCCAGCATCCTCTGCAGCATAGTAGCCCAACCACACTCTAGTCCATGCTGACCTCGATCAGGTATGAGGTAACAACTCAGAAATATAGCCAACATGACCTGGAATGGATGTGCTCCACCATATCTGTGCACCAGATCCTCCCAAGAGATGGCCTGACCCATCACAAGATCATCCCTGAAGATAGTCCTCAAGGCCACTGTACCCTACCGCGGCTGTGTATTGTACTCAACATGAGTACCATGAATGGGTATCCGCAGGATCCTATATATGTCCTCGGTGGTCACTGTCATCTCCCCCATCGAAAAATGAAATGTGTTCATCTCTGAATGGAAATGCTCTACCAGTGTAGTAAGAAGACCATGATTCACCTGAATGTCAGGTAACTCACGCAAATATCCCAAGCTTAGGGCATCAATGTGAGCACTCTCGACATCTGTCAATCTCTGAACTAATGTAGTAATAACAGGGTGATGTGCCCGGAATGCGATATCTAGAAAGTCAACCTACAAAGCAAACGATGACACTAGGTCAGTACCTCAATCATGTTGGTTTTCACTACTACAACAGCAACTACAGCAGAGCATCTATCCTATGACAAGGCTCTACAAGACTTTATTTGGTTGATTTCATGCAAATCTAATAAAATTTGGACACTTGCAATAGTCTTTCATGTGAGAAAAGTTTTCTTTCACGTGAGAAAACTACCACTTCGCGCAAAGAAACAGAATGCTCGCGCGGGATGACCCTCCAGCTCGCGTGAAGTTCCACCTTTCAAGCTTGTTAGTTCGCGCGAGGAAGCTACTTTCTCACACGAAATGAAACCTAGGCTCGCGTGAGAGAACTACTTTCTCACGTGAGATTTCACACTTTTTCCCTAATTACGCTAGATTTTTAAAAAATCTAACCTATCACATTGTACGAATTGAAATGCAAAGAAGTTTATCGCCTACTTACAGGTGCGTCATACTCCGGTGGCTGGGCATGTCATCGGGAATGCTCAAATCAGTGTGTATGTAGTGGCAGACCCTCCATTTCTTTATCTTAGAGCTCAGAATCACTAAAAGACAACGCTGAATAATGATTTGAAAATGACTCCTCCGGGCCTTATATAGCTTTTGACCTAATTTTTGAAAGTGCTCTGTTTTGCCTGAAAATTGCACCCTTTGCTAAATCGACTGTTCTGAATCCATTTTCGGGATTGAAATCAAAATCTGACATCTCTAAGTGGCTCAAAATCACATTTTAAATATTGAACTCCTTCTGGATTGGATGCTTGTGCAGTCAACCTTATGGCATCATTTTCTTGCCAAATCCTCATCTTTACATCATGTTCTTGAGATCTTTGCTTCTTTTCATCAAGTCAACCCTAGTCAAAATTTGGTCAACCATGGTCAACTATGGTCAAACTTGGTCAACATGACCTCTGCTTCTCTGATTCACTTCTGTAGCTTTGAAAATCTAGTCTAATTGCAATCTCTTGTTGTTTATCATCCTTCTGACATGTCATCTTTCAATTTCGCTCCCGAGGGGGCAGGATGATTACATCATTTGAGTCTTGTCGAATCTATTCTTGAATCAGTCTGATTTGAATCATCAGTTCTCATCACTAGGGGCATCTTGATGCCTCACATCTTGTTATCTTATCATCTATCTCTTAGGTATCTGAGCAATCTAACTCGGATCCTCAAGGATCACGCTTCATTCTGGAGATGGTTCTTGAAATCTTTTTGGGTATTGGGGCAATCTAACCCTAATTCCTGGGAGTCAAGCTTTGTTCTGGAGATGACTCTCAATATCTCTTTTAGACCGTTATTTGGGAAATCTAACCTGGGTCTCAGAGGACTAAGCTTCGTATTGGGGCAATCTAACCCTGATTCGGAGATAGTCCTAAATCTGCATCTTCATCAATTGGTATTGGGGCAATCTAACCCCGATTCTAGTTCTTTTCTAAGACCGTTGTCTTCGCAATCTAACTTAGACTTCAAAAATTCTTATCATCTGTCACTTTAGACTATTCTTTGAATCAACGCGCTGTTCGCACATCAATTCAAAGAGGGGAAAATGTAATACCCCAAAATTGGCACCTATTTAATTTCATCAATTTTGGTGCATTATCTCGATTTTACATCACCAAAGTCCTAGTTCCCTAGGCAATTTTCTCCCTCATATCTGACTTAATTTGACTTGATGTCAATTGCAAAGACCATAAATTGCAATAATCAAACACTAAAATTAATTCCTAAGTCTCTTTGACTTTATTAGCTAAATTATCTCTATGATACATTAATTTAATTGTAAAGTCCTATGTGCTTTCTAATTAAATTAAAAATCTACCCCCTTTAGCTAATTACACATAAAAAGAAATTAATAAATATTTAGTTAAATTGAATGGACATCTCTTTATTTGAATTTAATAATTCAAATTACTCGAAAGGTCACTCCCCACATGTGGCAAATTTCATTCTTTTAATTAAATAATTCATACCTTTTTGTCTCAATATGGGAATGAAGGGTCAGGAGTTTCGAATCAAGAAACTCTTCATTCCTCTCCCGAGCTTTTCTATTTAATGAGTCTCTTCTTCTCATTCAAAAAAAGGCAATTTTGAGAGTAAAGGCACTATAGTGAATTTTTGATTGAATTTCAAGCTTTCATTTGCAACTAGTTTAATTTCTCATTTTAGTGTAATTGCATTTCTCATTTAGATTAAATTTTCTTAATTATTCTTAGATTAAGATCATTTTTATTCCAAAATCAACTAAAAATCTGCATTTCATATTTCCTTTCAAGTACTTTAGATTAATTGCATATTTCTCTCAAAGTATTCTTAGATTAATTGCAATCATCTTAGTTTGATTGTAGCTTTGCATATCATCTTTATGGCTTTCTTGGAAAATCCTCCGTTGTAGTAGCGGTCTGATGGTTGTTGGTTCTCCAATCTGAGAGCGATTATACACCCCACCTGCATAGGAGGCAACAGGTCGCTTCCTCACAAATTTTGGATTGAATAATTCATATTCTCTTCATAATTTGACCATAGGAGTAATGACTATGTTGCATATGTGGTTGATTTAGAGGTCACATTCAAGCACACACAATGACCAGAATCATTGACAACTTTTTGGAGGATCTTCAAAATAGTTTTGTTGGTTGCCTTAGCTTGGTCATTCCCTTGAGGAAAGTATGGGTTGGAGAAGTGGTGATGGATGTGGAATCTAGTACAAAGATCATCCACATGGTAGTTTTCAAAAGGTGTTCCATGATCTGAGAAAATGGAAGAAGGGATTCCAAAGCAATAGATGATGTGGTAAAGGAGGAACTTAGATATTTGAACACCAATAGTGAGGGTGAGTGGAAATGCTTCAACCCATTTTGTGAAATATTTAGTGGCGGTTATGATGTACTTGTGTCCATTCAAGGAAAGAGGAGTGATCTTACCAATGAGGTTGAAACCCCAACAAGATAAGGGACAAGGTGGCACAATGGGTTTCAAGTCTTGTGCTGGAGCATGGATCAAATTGGCATGTTTTTGACATGGTAGGAATTGTTTTAAAAACTCACATGCATCATGCTCCATTGTTGGCCAATAGTACCTAGATCTGAGCAGCTTCTTTGCTAGGACCATGGCACTTGTGTAGGCACCGCAAATTCTAGCATGAACCTCTTATAAAGCCAAGATGACCTCATTTGAATCTAAACACCAAGAGAGGATGTTGTGATATCCATGATGATATAGGGTGTTGGCTATGAGAGTGTAGGGGGAAGCTTTGCAGATAAGGTTTTGGTGTTGGGTGTTTGTGAGATGAGGGGATATGATACCATTTTTTAGATAAGCATGGATGTCATGGTACCATGGGGACTGGGGACCAACCAAAATGCACACTATTTTAGAATTGACATTCTTGTAAACGGGTGTATGTAGCTGTTCAACTGAGAATTTGTACCACATTGAATCTTGAGGAATTTCTAGTAAAGACCCAATGGTTTTCATCGTGTCTACAACTTTTTTTTGTAGTCTGGGTACTTGTGTGAACTGTAAACATATGAATTGTTCTTTTAATATATCCACAAGCTCCTTATATGGTAGTAATTTTTCATCCTTTGTTTGAAACTCGTCTAGGACTTTCTTGATGATTAGTTGTGAATCTCTGAATACCTACAACTCTATGATATTCCAATATTGGATAGCTATTTTGAGGCCTGAGATGAGTGCCTCATATTTTGTAATGTTATTAGTGTAGGGGAATCCCAACTTGAATGCTTTGGGGATGTAGTCACCCTATGGAGTGACAAAGAGGATTCTCGCTCCTAACCCGTGAGATGTGTAGGAGCCATCAAAATATAGATTCCATGTCAGTTTCTCTTTGACCATGTAGAGATGTTCATTAGGGAACTCCATTACCAAAAGATACGCATCTACTAGGGGTGCTTCAGCTAGTTGATCTGCAATGACCTACCCCTTGATTTCTTTTATATCTACATACTAGATGTCTAATTCACTCAGAAGCATAACCAATTTTTCCATTTGGTCGGTGAGTGTTATTTTTGATAGCATTTAATTGAGTGGGCTCACCTTGGAAATAAGTTTGACAGTGTGTTTAAGCATGTAATGCTTGAGCTTATGAGTGTAAAAAACCATGGCAAGACATGCCTTCTCCATAGGTGAATGGTTTAGCTCATAGATGACAAGTGTATGGTTGATGTAGTAGATGGCTCTTTCCTTACCATTATCATCAAGTTGGGCCAAGAGTGCCTCCAGTGCCATTGTGGTTGTTGAGATGTATAAGATGAGAGAGTGTCCTGGTACTAGTGGTGCAAGAATGGGTGAGTTGGCCAGGTATTCTTTGAGCTTCTCAAAACTTCATTGACAAATTGAGTCCCACTTAAAACTGGTATCTTTGTGAAGCAAATTTTTGAATGGTTGACACTTGTCAACTAGCTAGGATATGAATCTTTGGAATTGACTTTAATTTTCCTTGTAGGCTTTTGAGTTGCCTAAGTGTTCGGGGAGGAGGCATGTCCATTATGGCCTTGACTTTCTTGGGATCAATTTTGATGCCTCGCCATGATATAATAAACCCAAATAGCTTAGTGGATGTTAGACTAAAGACATGCTTCTTTGGATTTAGTTTCAAGCAATAGTGATATAGAAGGTCAAACACATGCTCGAGGATATCAAGGTGTTCCAACTATGTGTTTGATTTGGCGAGAATGTCATCCACATAGTCTTCAAGTATCTTGTGGATCATGTCATGAAAAATGGTTTTCATTTCTCTTTGATATGTATCTCTTGCATTCTTTAACCCGAATGGAATCATATTGTAACAGAAGGTCCCCCATGGTGTTGTGAATTTTGTCTTGTGTAGGTCTTTTTTTCCTATTAAAATTTGATTATACCCTAAAAAACTATCCATAAGTGACAACATCTCGTGACCAACTATAAGATCAATGATCATATCTATGTTCGACAAGGGGAAATCATCATTTAGACATGATTTGTTTAGGTCTTAGAAATTCATGCAGATCCTGATTTCTCCTGATGGTTTAGTGACTAGCACCATGTTAGATATCCATTCTGAGTAATGAATGGCTCAAATAATCTTTTCTTGTAGGAGATTTTTGAGTTCTACCTTGAATAACAAGGCTACTTTAGGATGCATCTTGTGTAGCTTATGTTTGACTAGTTTTGCATTTGGATCTACTCCAAGGTGATGAACAACTAGGTTTGGATCTAGCCCAGACATGTGAGCATATGACCATGAAAATTTGATGGTTGCTTCCAGGGGGAGTGTCGTGAAAGCTACTTCTTTGCCCTTAGTTAGGGATGTTGCGATATATGTGATCCTTGGGAATTCCTTAGTTCCCAAGTTGACCAGCTTGGTGTCCTCAATTAGGATGGATGACTGCTCTAGTCTATAGTTTTGAATGGGGGGAAGAGGCAAGTCTTCATCCTCTAGCACCTCAGAGAGGTTTTCACTAGAAGATATGCCCTTTGTTTTTACTTTTTTGGAGTCAGAATGTGCCCTAGAGGGGTTTTCACAAAAGGACTCATTATTTTATTTTTTCTTTTTTATTTTGCGGCTAAAGACTTCCTCTTCACCGACATATCCCTTGGGCTTGAGCTTGTAGACATATGTTGATTTGTGCCTCCAGTCTTGTTGATCTGATACTCCCATGAATCTTAGGAGTGCTTCCTCACTTCAAAAATTATTGATGTGTGTGATGCTTGGTTGGTCCCAATCTATGAGTTCTAGATGGATGAGGGGGAGATTGATTAGGTTGATGGTGAGTTGGAAAAGGACAAAATTACCTAGGAAGGTTTCACCATCAATAATATCATCGTAGGATTTATTTTCTTCCTCTTCAGGGATGTCTTCAATTTCCATGAGTTCATCCTAGATGTTCAAGAGGGTAACGTTGGGTGAATTGGTGCCCCTAGTTGTGGTATTGGGTCCTCGTATATGTAGGTGAGGGGTATTGAATCCAAGGCCTCGATGTTTTCAATTTTTTGAGGCTTCTAGTGGGTCTTTCATGACACCCTCTTTTGGTCCTAGACCACCACCTTGATAGTTCCATTGTTTGGTGGCTCATTTATGTGATGTGGGGTACTTGTCCTTGAAGTATCTGAGGAGCTCAATATCAGGAGATGGAGGATCCTTGTATGACCATGTATTGATATCAAGGTCCATTTCCTAATTATTTAAAATACCATGGGAGATGAATGTTGATGGCTTCATTTGCTTGACTTCATGGTCTTCTTGAGGAGGTTTTCTTTGGTGGTATGGGTGTCCTTGGGTATGTGGATCAAGTGGAAGGGCCCCTACTATAAAGGCATCAGTTAATATGTACTCACCACAACCCATTTTATTGATCTTGACGCTAGAAAGGGTGGAAGCTAGGATCATCTCTGGATCATAGTGGGATTGGGATGAGCTGGAAATGGAAGTGCCAATGTTGATTCCAAGATAATGGGTGTAGTGGGGGAAGGAGTATTCCAATGCACGATAGTGTGCTAAGGGTTTGGGATCAGCGTGAATGGTGATTTCAGTGCCTTGATGCAAAAATTTCATGCACTAATGATAGGTGGATGTGACAGCTTTGATGGAATGAATCCATGGTCAATCGAGGAGGATGTTGTATGGGAGGTCTAGATCAACAACATGAAAAATGGTATCTTGAATTGTTGGGCCCAGCTTGATGGGAAACAAAATAGTACCTTCCAAAGTATGCTCCAAGTTATCATGGGATTTTATAGTGATGACTTCATGTAAAATGTTAGCTTCCATGTACCCTACCTACTGGATGAATTTCAGTGTGCACAGGTTTAGGGTCAAACCATTATCTATCATGACCCACTTGATGACAAAGTTATTTATCATGAAAAAGATACAAAGAGGTATATTGTGATCAAGTTCCATAGAAGGCATGTTAGAAGGCTTAAAGGAGAGGGTGTTGGGTGTGGACAAATGTCCCACAAGGTTCTTAAACTAGATGGTGTTGATGTTTGTGGGGACACATGCCTCTTGGAGGGAGTTATTAAGGATCTCTTGATGGAGGGGTAAGCTGTAGACAAGGTCAAGGATGAAGATCTGGGTGGGTGTGTTTCCAAGGTGTTCTAGGAGGTTGTATTACACATTAGGTATCATCATCAAATTAGCACCAGCAATAGATATCCTATGTCTATGTGTGGTGACTGCATACTAACCATCGACCCCTTTGACATGGATCACATTGACTATGGGCTCAACTTGAGATATGCATCCAATAATTTTTTCGTAGTTGATATAGGCAGTAGTGTAGTCTTTTACATCGACATGGTCACCTTGTTTTCCTTTGCCTTGGTTCTCGGGTGGTAGATTGGCATTGGCTATGTTCTTACCTATGTTGTGTTTAGGAAACACATTTTAATAGATTTGCAAGTTGGCATTGGGTGAAGGCTGGGTAGGTGCATCAAATTTGATCTCCTTCTTGTCAAAGAGATCTTCAATGTAGTGCTTGAGTTTCATACACTTTACGGTTGCATGTCCTTTGACATGGTGATAGTCATAGTATTCATTTTCCTTATCCCATGTTGGCTTGGGGGTTGATTCATCAAACAACTAGGTTTGGGGATAGATAATCAAGCTGGCGTTGGTCATTCATTGGAAGATTGCATCCAATGGTTCACCAAGGGGGGTGAATGTCTTCTTCTGATTGTTTTGGATGCAAGGCTTGTTCTAACCTTGGGTCACTGACATGGAATTGGCTTGGTTTTGAAAGTGCTGCATGGGCTTCTGATTGGTTGGTGGATGTTGTTGATATGTAGAGTAGGTGGTGTAGGGTCAGCTACAACAATTTGGACATGTTTGGTGTTGGTGCATCTATTTGTAACAACATTCTTATTCTTATTCCAATAACAAGACTGATCATTCTTGGGTTTATCTTGTGAGATTTCTTTGTAGTGCCTAATGGTACCATCATTCAAGAGGCCTCTTTTGATATCCATTCCTTTTCCCTTAATGTCTTGGTAGGTTTGTATGCAATTCATTCACATGAAGTGGGATAACTTCATATGCAAATTATAAATGAAGATTTTGGTGAGATTCTTTTTTTACGGTTGGTATGACAATCTCATTGTGAGTTGTTTCCATCTTTGTAGGTAGTCAGCTAGGCTCTCACCTCCCTTTGTTTCAAATTGCATAGGTCCAATAGGGATAGCTCATTCTTGATGTTGTGTCTATATTATGCCATGAACTTCTCAAAACATTTCTCAAAGGTTGTGATTGACCCACAGGGTATCTTATAGAACCAATCGATAGTGTTTCCTCCCAAGCTCTTTGGAAAGAGGTGCATGAGGAAATTGTCATTGTACGCAACCTCTTGGCAAGCCATGTAGAATTCTTTAATATGACTAACTAGATCTCCCTTTCCCCCTGTACTTGTCAAATTTGGGTGTCTCAAAATTCTTGGGGAAGGGATCTATTGTGATAGATCTATCGAAGGGATAGAGATAGACCTCTTCAAATTTGAAAGTCTTTCTTTATGTTCCAACTCTAAGCTCCTTGAGAGAATGCTTCATTTCTTCCCATTCTGAATTGACAGGTGTTGGAGTGGGTACTCCCATTGGGAAGGAGTCTGATGGTGTAGATGAATATGGATGGTTCTACACAGGGTATTATGAGAGGGGATAAGGGGATTGCCCGACTATGTAGGCAGACTAGAAAGGATTTTGTGGTGGTGGTTGGGCAACGTATTGTTGTCGAGGTGTGGTGACATACTATTGTGTAGGGTATGGCATCGCTTGTTGCTGCTAGGGGATTAGGGGATGTTTTTGTTGTGTTGGGAAGTATGGTTGATGTGGAGGAGGTTGGTATAATGGTGTGGATTGTTGATGCACTTGGTTTTGGGCTTGACCGATGTATATGGGGTGCATGCTCACATTGCTGAGGGGTGGAATGGTTTCTTGGGCATAGGTGATGGGAGGCATTTGCACAAGATAGCTATCAAGATGAGAGGAACCCTACATTTGCGGTAGAGGCATGGTTTGAGAGATGGTTGTTGGCATGGATAGATAGTTGGTGAATGTTGGAAGAGATGTATTTTGAGTTTTTGGTGGGGTTTGTGTTATATACTAGACAGCTCGTATGCTTGCAATATTATAGATGTGGGACTGCATTTGTATCCCTAGGGAATTCATTTGTGCCTGATTAAAACCCCAAGAAGATCCAACCCTTGCAATGGGTTGAGACATGGAGGTAGTGGGAAATACGAGAGTAATGGTGGGATTTTGAGATGTGGATGGTTGGTTTTAAGATCCCAAAAATGACATTCATGTTGTGAAGGTGGGTTGTTGGGTTTGTGTGTTGGTGATCAAAGGTGAGAATGAAACTTGTGCAGAAGTTAGCTGGGTGATGGGTGGTAGGGGTGCTTGGTTGAAAGTTTGCTGAGTAGTAGAGGGAGGTGCTTGTGCTTCCCCCTGGAAAAATGGTACTGATGTTGATGCTTGGCTCATGAATGGTATAGGTATTTCTTGTGTGAATACTTGCATGGGAGGTGGAGATGGTGCTTGTATGGAGCTTTGTGCCCGAGTGGCAGATTGAGATATTGTTGGTGGGGGTAGTGCCCCATGATGGAGAAGGGATTGGATTGAGTCATTGTTTGCATCATGGAGTTTATGGAGATAGATTGCAAAAGATGGGGGATAGGTGAGGCCACATCAAATACTTGTTGGCTGGGGTTGATGATTTGTTGGATGATGATGAAATAGGCATTAACGAGGATATGTATGGGTTTTGTTGGATTGAAGGGCTGAAGTTGTTGTGGAATGGGAGTACCCTCCTATGCATAGTTTGCCAAGATGGAAAGAAAATTATGAGCTATGATTGCACTAACCATTTGTGCATGTCCAAGATGGCTCATAAATGCTTCCACTAGTACATTTGGGCCTTTTTTTTTACATTCATTTCTGACAGAGGGGCCCATTTTTTGAAATTGGTCTTTTTTTTGCAATACTACCTGATAGCGTCACAATTCCAATGGTTGCGAGCACACATTAAAAAAAAATTCAAATTTTCCCTATTTCATTTTCAATTTTTCACACGATAGCAGTGAGTCGAAAGCCGTAGAGTGATAGTAGTGAGTCAAAAGCCATGAAGATAGTAGTGGATATCAGTCTCTATCAAATTATTTTAACATAATTTTCAAAAATGTGGTGGTTAGTATGATTCCCCTATTTAACATAATTTTTAATCGACTGTAAGTTATAAAGATTTTATGAATCTGTCATTTAGGAAGCTATCATTTAGCAAATGAAACCAATAAAATAGTTCTGCAATCTTTGACAAAATATTTTATGAATGTTCTCATTCAATTTAGTTAGAGATCTCATTTATTTTTCGGTCGAGTTCATCCAGTCAGGGAGATTCTAGGTTTTTCCCTTCAATCTTATGTGTATGAATGCTACAAAAGAGGTGCCTAAAATTAAGTTTTTACAAATCTTCCAAGGTTGTTCAGGTTAGAGACTAGTTTTGGAATGATTTCCTCATTGAAAAACTTGACCATTATAATAAATTCTCTAATTTTCCATTATTACAATGCTTGCATTGGTGTTGTACATTAGTTTCTTTGTCTATGGAGAATTGTAATGAATACATATCTATCTTAGCTTCATTTTGAATCAAGTATCATGTATTTTCATGGAGTTTTCAATGAGAAATTACATTTTTATTACAACAGGTATGATACCCTCAAAAAATAAGGGTTTGAAGAAGAATTAGATATTTTTTGGCACTTTGCGCCATTGGAATTCTTTATAAAAAATGGTTTATTGAGTTATTATTGAGTATATAATAATATTTTAGAATTTTTATAACTAAACAAAACCAATGGAATGTGTTATGTTGATGCCCTATCTCGTGGACTCAATAATTTTTGACAGGTAAATGTTGACAGTTTTGAGGAATTGATAAATCTATGTTGAATCCAAGTGATTGGAAATATCAAAACAACAAAAATGTTCATTTGGTGTTGAATTCCATCTAGTGGGATAGTTGATTATGGTGTTCTATCAATTTATAAGGTGGTTTCTTTGTAAAAATAGGCTAATTAGCCCTCATAACAAAATTACCAATCATTATTTGGTGTGTGGGTGTGTGTGTGTTCCAAAATAGTCATACCTTGTTTTCACATTTGTTGTGTAACTCCAAAAAGGGTATCTATAAATCTGACTACTTAGGGAAGAACTTGTCCAATCTAGGAGATATGACAACTTTTGTCCCTAATTAGGGATACTAGACATTAGGACTATTTGTGTGGATGGTGTAATAGTTTGGGTGACTAGTGCTTTTGGGGATTTTCTAAGATGTTTATGAGTTGTAAATGATTGTTCTAAAATTTTCCTAGGGGTAGGGGAGTCTTGAGAATCAGTGATCCAAATTTTTAGTGTTTGTATCCTTCAAGCCATGGAACCATTATGAAGTATTGAAGGATGAGTTTGGTGAAAGTCCAATGTGTCATGACTCCATTTATTCTTACTATTATGATGTATCAAAGAATCATTCTTGAAATATTATTTTGTCATGTGTAGCCACCTGGGTTGGCTCATATTGAATAGGTGAGTTGGGAGAAAGATCTCCCTCATTGAACCAAGTCATTTGTTCATTCCTTGGGATTGTGTTAGTCTTCCATTTCCATTACCTCTTTAGGTGCCTCTTTTATAGCATTGATACCCTGAAGATCGGAGAGATATCCAAATCTTGCCCATATGTTGGTCGAAGGATTATGAGGGCACTCAAAATCACTGAGATATGGCCATAACATTTGAAGAATATTGAGACCAATCATTGGAATTTGTCATTCTTACATTCATGGTTAGGGTAACCCCACATTGTTTCTCATTTCCATTTTTCACTTTTCATGGAGTTTTCAATGAGAAATTACATTTGTATTACAACAGGTATGATATCCTCAAAAAATAAGGGTTTGAAGAAGAATTGGATCTTTTTGGCACTTTGCACCATTGGAATTCTTTATAAAAATGGTTTTTTGAGTTATTATTGAGTGTATAATAATATTTTAGAATTTTTATAACTAAACAAAAGTGATGGAACATGTTATGTCGATGCCCTATCTCATGGACTCAAGAATTTTAGACAGGTAAGTGTTGACAGTTTTGAGGAATTGGTAAATCTATGTTGAATCCAAGTGATTGGGAACATAAAAACAACAAAAATGTTCATTTGGTGTTGAATTCCATCTGGTGGGATAGTTGATTATGGTGTTGTATCATTTTATAAGGTGGTTTCTTTGTAAAAATAGGCTAATTAGCCCTCATGAATAAAATTACCAGTCATTATTTGGTATGTGTGTGTATGTTCCAAAATAGTCATACCTTGTTTTTGAATTTGTTATGTAACTCCAAAATGGGTATCTATAAATCTGATTACTTAGGGAAGAGCTTGTCCAATCTAGGAGATATGACAACTTTTTTCCCTAGTTAGGCTACTAGACATTAGGACTATTTGTGTGGATGGTGTAATAGTTTGGGTGACTAGTGCTTTGGGGGATTTTCTAAGATGTTTATGAGTTTTAAATGATTGTTCTAAAATTATCCTAGGGGTAGGGGAGTCTTGAGAATTAGTAATCCAAATTTTTGGTGTTTTTATCCTTCAAGCCATGGAACCATTATGAAGTATTGAAGAATGAGTTTGGTGAAAGTCCAATGTGTCATGATTCTATTTATTCTTACTATTATGATTATCAAAGAATCATTCTTAAAATATTGTCTTGTCATGTGTAGCCACCTGGGTTGGCTCATATTGAATAGGTGAGTTGGGAGAAATATCTCCCTCATTGAACCAAGCCATTTGTTCATTCCTTGGGATTGTGTTAGTCTTCCATTTCCATCACCTCTTTAGGTGCCTCTTTTATAGCATTAATACACCGAAGATTGGAGAGATATCCAAATATTTCCCATATGCTAGTTGAAGGATCATGAGGGCACTCAAAATCACTAAGATGTGGCCATAACATTTGAAGAATACTAAGACCAATCATTGGAATTTTTCATTCTTGCAATCCTGATTAGGGTAACCCCACATTGTTGATCATTTCCATTTTGCACTTTTCATGGATTTTTCAATGAGAAATTACATTTTTATTACAACAGGTATGATACCCTAAAAAAATAAGGGTTTGAAGAAGAATTGGATCTTTTTGGCACTTTGGACCATTGGAATTCTTTATAAAAATGGCTATTGCGATTCTTTTTCTAATCATTGGTCATATGTATAAAACCAATTGGGTTATTGGTTATAACCTCAAGGATATTTTGGAACCTCATATAGGTCCATTCACAGGGGAAGGACATAGAGGTCTTTATGAGATCTTAACTACTTCATGACATGCTCAATTAGCTCTTAACCTTAGTTTTTTGAGTTATTATTGAGTGTATAATAATATTTTAGAATTTTTATAACTAAACAAAAGTGATGCAATGTGTTATGTTGATGTCCTCTCTCGTGGACTCAAGAATTTTAGACAAGTAAATGTTGACAGTTTTGAGGAATTGATAAATCTATGTTAAAATCCAAGTGATTGGGAACATAAAAACAACAAAAATGTTCATTTGGTGTTGAATTCCATCTAGTGGGATAGTTAATTATGGTGTTGTGTCAGTTTATAAGGTGGTTTCTTTGTAAAAATAGGCTAATTATCCCTCATGAACAAAATTACCAGTCATTATTTGGTGTGTGTGTGTGTGTGTTCCAAAATAGGCATACCTTGTTTTAAAATTTGTTATGCAACTCCAAAAAGGGTATCTATGATTATGAGGGTACTCAAAGTCACTAAGATTTGGCCATAACATTTGAAGAATACTGAGACCAATCATAGTAATTTTTCATTCTTACAGTCTTGATTAGGGTAACCCCACATTGTTTCTCATTTTCATTTTGCACTTTTCATTCTAATCTTCCTCATCCTGCCACTATGAGCTAGGATTTGGACTTAAAAATTGAAGTTTTCCTATGCATGCCATGGGGTTTTGCTTCATATTCATGAAGATTAATTTCAGGCAGTGAGTCCTCTTCTTTATCTGGTAAGCCTTTAGTTATCATGATCTTTCCTTAAACAAAATAATAAAAATATTTTATCTTCCATACATTGTATGCTCTATGATTTTATGTTGGTTTGTATGAAAGACATTAATGAATTACTTTCCTTTTCCTCTGCTCTACAATTTGTGGATATTATAGGTTTTCATGAGGGTTTTATTCCTTTTTTTCTCAATAAAAATAAATTCATCAGCTCTTCCTTTCCATTTTCTCATAAATTTCATCATTTGGAAGATGAGAAACATCATTTTGTTTCATGAATTGTGTATCACTTCTCCTGGAAATTTATGAATATGGGTTTTTTCTCTCTTGACTTGGGCGTAGGATATAATGTTTTTATCTAAAAATCCTCATTCTTTGTAGCTTTAAATTCTAAGACTTCATATATTTATATTGGAGGCTAAGGCCAAAAAATAAACCCCTTGTATATTCTCTAAAGCATTGTGACTCTCGATGGCTTCAAGCTGCCCATTATTAAAAGAATAATGAAACTACCTTATTTTCTACTTGGAATTTATTGTTTCAAGCTCTCTTTTTTCTCATGGATTTACAACCATGCCCCCCCACCATATATTTTTGTATCCTCAATTAAATATGATATTATTGTCACTGTATTTTCCATTTGTATTCTCAGTTATGAACCATGGCTACTATGTTTTATTATCTTGTGCCAATGCATTATGATGTAACTCTTCTCATGCTACCTTGTTATGGTCTGGATCATAGAGAAACTCACCTCAAGTAATAAACAAAACCCTTGAACAATGATTAAAGGTATGTCTACGTAGGGACATGACCCTATGTGGCATAAGCCACATATGGTCATGTCTCTATGTAGACATAACCTTTCAATATATTACTTACATATATATCATCGTATGCTTGTTGTGGGAAATCATCAATAATAGTGTATATGTAATTACCACAGCAAGCATATGATTTTAATAATCTCTGCAATTATAATAATTGATGATCACTATAAATGTTATAGTAAATATTAGTCTGAGATAAAAAATTTAAACAACAAATTAAAGACTGTAAATGTTAATGCCTCTACATTGACTATCACACACCCAACTAGATCATGATGAAATAAAAAATATAGGTACCCCCTATATTTAAGGATTGTATTTACTATAACCATGTTGCAAGGACTGTATATACTATTAGGTGACCTAACACTTATCCATGATGTGAAACAAATAAAATTGATATCGTTAATGATTAGTATCACCGATAGTTGGCATGAACAATGATTAATGATATTGTTAAATATCGACATCACCGATAGTTAAGCATGAACAATGATTAAAGGCATGTCTACATAGAGACATGACCCTATGTGGCATAAGCCATGTATGATCATGTCTCTATGTAGACATAACCTTTCAATATATTACTTACATATATATCATTGTATGCTTGCTATGGGAAATCATCAATAATAGTGTATATGTAATTACCATAGCAAGCATACGATTTCAATAATCTTTGCAATTATAATAATTGATGATCTTTGTAAATGTTATAGTAAACATCAGTCTGAGATAAATTTTGTAAATAGAAAATTAAAGACTATAAATGTTAATGCCTCTACATCGACTATCACACACTCAACTAGATCATGGTGAAATCATAAATATAGGTACCCCCTATATTTAAGGATTATATTTACTATAACCATGTTGCAAGGATTGTATTTACTATCTGGTGACCTGACA
Source organism: Chamaecyparis obtusa (assembly GCA_027943335.1). NCBI lineage: Eukaryota > Viridiplantae > Streptophyta > Pinopsida > Cupressales > Cupressaceae > Chamaecyparis > Chamaecyparis obtusa. The sequence goes on along the minus strand of BSBK01003517.1, from coordinate 468,260 downwards.
CTTATCCATAATGTGTAACAAATAACATTGATATCATTAATGATCAGTATTATCGATAGTTGGCATGAACAATGATTAATGATATTGTTAAATATCGGCATCATCGATAGTTAAGAATGAACAATGATTAAAGGTGACATGAACTAGATCATGGTGAAATCAGAAATATAGGTAACAACCTCCGCCACCATTTTTAATTGGGAATTCCTACTAGTGGTGAACAAATAATTTTTCTTCTTTTTCTTCTTCAAATTGCCAATGCCATTCTCTTCCACAAAAATATGACTTATATGTTTTTGTTTGTATTTATTGAAGTATTATTTGTTTTCAAGCATGCAAACATTTTATACTTCATTCCCTTTAGATTTTTTGGTGCTTGAATATTTCACCATGACAAAAAATTGCACCCCCATCCAACCATCCTTGGAAGCTTGTTCCAAAAATATTCCACAAGGTATGTCTTTTGTTGTGTCGCTTGATGTTGCACTGCATGTTCTAGAGTTGGATAATGCTTATTGTTGGCTACAATGTTATATTTTGGTAGGATATTCTACTAGGAGGTTTCCTTCTGATAGCATACTAAAGTTTTCCATGTTGAGGTATTGCTTCATCATTCTAGATATACATCTCCTTAATCACAACCATTGGCTTGTCAATTCATCACTACTTGTTTTCAAACTATGGACACGAGATTTTCTTGTCTCAAACATTAAGTCTTTTAAAGTCTTCTTTTGGGTTGAATTTACCAAGTCATCTCTAAGTTGCTATACTTTTTAAAAGACAAATAGCCTCCTCTAAAGGTTCTTTTGGGTTGAATTTCCCAAGTTGACTATAGAAAGTTGATTATGACCACCCAACCCTTCTTCATGTTGCAACCCAGTAGTCCTTGTGCTAAAGAAAGATGGCATATGGTGCCTCTAGATTGACTATCACACACTCAACTAGATCATGGTGAAGTCAAAAATACAGGTACCCCCCTCAGCACATCAATGACCTCTTGGATCGACTCCATAATGTACAATACTTCACTAATATTAACCTCAAGTTAGGATATCAAGTTAAGGAATTTGGTGAATATTTTCTTCTGTGAAGGAATTTGGGTTGGAAGGCATTGAGAAAAGAACCAATAGTTCGGTTAACCCCTGATGCACTTTTGACATATTGTGTGTATTGTTAGTATTTTCAAATTATAGCAAGGAATATACAATCTATAGAGGTATTTTAAATACTAAGAAACAAGATATAATAAATATTCTCAAGTAAAGAAAGATAATACCCGGATTTGAAGGTCTGAATTTATCCTTTTGATGGCTTCAAATCTGTACTTTGTGTAATCACCTAAAAATGGTCAGGACTAAATCATGTGGGCAACTAAGGAAAAATCAAATCAATAAATTAAAATCAAAGCATAATTGCAATCAAGCCAAAATCCAATTTTAATTAAAAATCAAAAGCCAATAAATCAATTAATTATGCAATTAATCTAATTATTTATATAATTAAAATTAAATCAAATTAACCCATTCAAGGGGTACACATGGCTGAACAAATCTATTTGATTCAATTAATAAATCCCTATTTTCCCTCAAACACCACATGGAAGGAAAATGCCTCAACCAATAGGATTTAAGGATCAAGCTCACATCGAATCTCAATCACACATAAGGTGAGAGCATCTTGACCACCCATTTTGTCTCTTTGTCCCAAGCTTTGAGGACAATCCTATTAGCTTGTGGTGACTAATCAGGAAATTATTGTACACTTTTTGTCCTGCCCTCGCCGGGGTCCGGGGTTGGGTCAGGTCAGGTCGGGCCCTGAGCGAGGGTTCGAGGGCGCAGGCCCTGAGGTGATTTTTTTTGGGGCCAACATATTTTTGGCTATTTTTGGGCTGACATGTTGTAACTCATTCTAACCCTAAAGCATAAAAATATTGTATAATGTGGCTTAGGGTTAGGGATTTCATAATGTATGGTTTTAGTACTTGCAGCAAAATTGAGCTGCAAGGGATTACAGATTGTAATCAGGTTGTAATCACTGGATAATAATAATATTGGACTCATTGTTGGTGGACGTAGCCCAGGGATTGGGTGAACCATGTTAAATCTTTGTGTCTTCTGTTCTCTTATGTGTGGTTTATGTTTTTCTGATATTGGTTATTTTTGCATGTAATTATTATTTATGCCTTGTTAATCCTAACAAATCCATTTAAATTGTCCCCAAAGGTGGAACCATGGACTTAACCTTAACCTAATCATGAGCAACTCAACTCCACCCCCTACACTTGCTAAAAATATATAAAATTAAGGCATAAATCAATGAGAAATCATCCACAAATATGAGAATTACATCAAACCTCTTAAGATTTTGAGCTATAAAGGCAAATTTAGGTTATTTTTAAGCATAGTTTCTTTTGGAATTCACTTAATTAGCTTAATAACTTCATCATTCTTGTTTTAGAAATATCACTAATGGAGGCTTGCTGAGAGCTTTGCATTAGCATATCTAAATAGAGAGTCATAGAGTGCTCAACAGTTATTTTTGCATTTAAATAGCTCATTAATTGTGGTATTTTGCTAATTTAGATCATTTATTACTAAGCTAACCCTATGAAGGTACTTTTTTTAGTACACAAAATGGTGCCCACCATGGGGCATTTGTCCTCATTTATTTAAATTTTATAGAATTTGTTAGATTTTTATCATTTTCTTGTTTTTAACTCTGTTTTGCAGGTAAAGCAGTGCATTTGAGACTTTCTACAGCACGTACAAGGATTTCAACAGTGCATCCAATGCTTGAAATAGTGCATCCATGATAAATTATTGTGCCTTTGCATAGAGAACCAACGTATTCATGATTTCTTCTATTATGTCTCAATTTCTTTCTACGCGTTCACCCTGACTATGGAGAACATTTGATAATTCATGTTGTGCATTCAATACTTCTTTCATGCACATTTTCTAATTAAAACAATGCGTTTAATTTATGTTTCAACGCATTTAATTAGTTCTGCTGCGCATTCTAGAATTTTAGCAATGCATTCAATAAGTTCTGCTGCGCTTTTGACTGTATTCAAAATTTGCAAAATCTGATAGTTGGGAAATGAATATCCTATGATTTTATGATGGCAGGTCATAAAAAAATAAAAAAATCCAGAGAGAAAATATAACAGCGAAGACAAAGCCTTGGCAAAAAGGATTAAAAATGAGAATATAGCACACATCAGGCACATTTTGGAGGATTCATAGCAAGAAGGTGAGGTTTATGAACAATATTTACAAGTTTTAGAAGCTTATAAAGTTAATTTTGTATCCTTAAATTGGATTTTTATGCCTTAATCAATTTTTAGTTAAATTTGAAAACTAAGGCTTAAAATTCATTTTTGTTGGTTTTTTTTCATTTTTCTTGGTTGTGTTGACTAACCATTTTGAAGAAGAGGCAAAGGAGTTGGAACAATTGCCACTAGGTGAGTGGAAAACATGGAAAAATCAATCAAAAATACCCCTAGCCTTAGCTAGCTTCGAAATAAGGTAAGTCTAAAACTTGATCAATTTTTGCTTAAATTATGGCCTTGTCATTTCAAATCTAGTAATTAAAACAACCTATTATTGTTTGAGGAATTTGATACTAGGCCTATGCTCTTCACTTTTAAAGTGAATCAAAATGCCAAAACTATCAAATTCCTTGATTAAATGAAAGGCTAAGGAAGAAAATAAGCATTTAAATCAAAAACCCCTTATTTGTGGAGGAGAGTAGAAATACTCAATTCCCATTAGTTAGTGGGTTTGGTAAATTGGACATTGTTAATTGTGCTTGGGAGGAAAGAATAGTAGGGATATGCTCTTCACCTTTTGGTGAATCAAACTCCTAAATCTATCTCTTAATTCCATTTATTCACTTTCAAAATGAACATGCTAGATCTTTAGTGGTCTCGCTTCCTGAGATTTATCTTAACGAGGCCAATGAGAGGGATAGCCCAAAGTGGGATACAATTTCCTTTGCCGCAATAATCCAACCCACTATAAAAAAAAATGCATTCATCCTTAATGGGGTGTATGAAAAAAGGATATTAAGTTTTGAACTTCATTGAGTAGTCCTTCAGGATTGTGCAAAACTCCAACATACCGATGGTGGGAAGCCCACAAATTTTTGGGGGATGAAACTTAATATCCATTTTGAATGGAATCTTCAATAAATACCTTGTTAACTTAGAAATCCTACCTTTTAAAGCCATGCTTATGAGCCAATTTGACAACTAGGTAGATTTCTTGGAGTTACTTATTGTGGAAAACCTGTGATAATGTTTGAACATATTCAAACACTTTGTGTGTAGAGGGTTTAAAAAGAACAAGTGTATTTGTGATTGCTTTATTTGAAGATACATAGAACAAGTAAGAAACATCCATTTTGCAAAATCATCTTACACTTTTAATATCTTCATAAAAAGAATAATCACCAAGTTTGGGGAAAACAATATTGAATCAAACATTTGTTGATGTTGGTTTCTACACGATCTCACAAACTTAAACTATCTTTACAAGAAGATGGCACTTACATAGCAAGATAGGTCCCCAAATTTGAATCTCAAACTCCTTTCATTGAAACCCAATACCAAGAGGATAGTCTCCCAGACCTTTTTGAAAAAAGAGTTGACCAAATGGATAGAAACGCAATATTTTATGATTACCTTTATGGGGGAAACAATGAAGAGAAAGGAGAAACAAATCAAGGAGACACTAACCAAGAAAACCAAGGGCATAAAGAGACAATAGAAAATAAAGCCAATAGGGCATCTCAAGATCCTGAGCTCCTTGAAATTATGGAGAAACTTTTAGAATGAAATAAGGAATGATATTTCCTTAACTTAGCCCAATCAGGGGTAAAACTTCCTCACGACTATGACATCGCAACACTTAAGAAATATGAGGAAGAAGATAATCCTATAGGTGCTATGAATAAACAATTGAAAATGTTTCAAGCACAAATCGATACAATGAAGAAAGCAGTCGAACCTAAGCCCTTTTCCATTGAGGCTTTATGCCCATTTCCATTCGATAGGAGCTTGGTTATGGCACCTTTCCCACTTAATGTGGTCTTCCCTAAAAATGATAAATACATGGGTGAATCATACCCCCAAGAACACTTGAGATAATTTTGTGCCTTGAGTATATAATTCATGCACGACACTACATATTTAATGAGACTATTTCTGAGGAGTTTAGGAGGCCAAGCCATGGAATGGTTCTCCAAACTTCCACAAGGAATTAAAACATTTGAGGAATTAACCTCAAAACTCATGACTCATAATTCCTATAACATAGAGCACGAAATCACCATGCCCAACCTATGTGATACCAAACAAAGAGATGGTGAGTCTTTTCTAGGGTTTCTCCAAAGATGGAGAATGGTTTTTGCACGATATCCACAAAGTATACCCGAGAAAGAAAAGATGGAAATATTTATGAACAACTTAAATATGGAGATGAACTATAGGCTCCAACTTCAATGTCCCCCTACATTTGAAAATATCATCAAAAATGGGATAAAAATTGAAGAAGTGTTGGTCAAAAGAGGAGAAATTAAACTATTCAAAGATAATAAAACCTATACCAACACCAATAACATCAATAAATTAAATAATAAACCAATATTATGGTTGAAAAACACCAATAAGAATCTTGTGAATGATGAAGTTGTAGAATCAGACAACTTGAAGGCTACTCCTTTTACCTTATCGAGCGGGTCAAACCCAACATGTAATGTTAATCAAACAACCAAAGCTCCTTACAATAACAAAAACAACAACAACAACAACAATCCTTTCAATAATTCAAATATTAATAAACCTAAACCTTTCTTTTCCACATATCAAAAAAGGAAATTCACATTTCTAGGTGAACCTTTGGAAAATGCATTGAGACCTCTCATGGCCAATAAAGTTATTGTTGTACCTAAATCAAGGCCATACGAACCACAATTCAAGCCAACGTGGTGGAATGACTCTCATCATTGCGAAAATCATTGTAACAAAGGACATAAGACAAATGAATGTATGAAATTGAAACATCTAGTCCAAGAAATAATTGATGATGGGACCATAAAGGTAGAAGGACCTCAAAATAATGAGGATCACACAACTTTCAAGAACCCTTTCCTAAATCACAAAAATGGGGAATCATCAAATACCAATCACAATAATAAAAGGGGTAATGAAAAGGTGAATTTTTTCCATACTTATGACAACACCATAAATACTTTAAGTAGTGATGAAAATAGAATAAATGTGATTGTGGTGAAAGAAAAACAAAAAGAGGCAATATTTAATGTTGTGACCAAGGGGAAAGCATCAAAGATCACTCTATTAGGAGGTGCTCCTAGAATCATCCTACCTAATCAAACATCCTCCTCTTCAAAACAATACAATTTGGTGGACCAACTACAAATAACCCCTACCCAAATTTATATCTTAGAGTTACTCAAAATTTCACCTACTCATAAGGAGATTTTGGAAAAGGCCCTTATTGAGACCAATGTACCTTTGAATTTGGACACAGATAAGTTCCAAAATATGGTAGGTCATATTTTTGCACCCCATTACTTATCCTTCTCAGAGCAAGATGATATGTCCTTGAATCACCCACAAAACTTGCCTTTCCATATAGAGGTTTTTATCCACAAGAATAGGGTTAAGAGAGTCCTCATTGATGGGGGATCCGGCCTAAATATCTGCACCTTAAACCTTGTTAAAGCCTTATGATTTTCTGAGGAAGCTATTGATCCAAAGAATAAAATAACCATGAAAGCTTACGATGATGAAGAAAGAGCCTCTAAAGCTATAATAGTACTCCCCATTTGAGTTATTCCAATGCAAAAAGAGACCATTTTCCAAGTCCTGGATCTAAAATTGACCTACAAAATCTTATAAGCAAGGCCATGGATCTAGGAGATGCAGGTAGTACCTTCGACATATCATCAATGCCTCAATTTTTTTTACATGGGATAAGAAGTCATGGTAAGTGGGGATTCAAATCCTTTCCAATATTGCAATAACATGAAACCCATAAATGACTCCTTGGTCCCACATAATGCCAAAGGATCTATATCAATCAGGATAGAATAGGTCCAAAGCTCGAAGGATCTCCCATCCATAAGGCAAAGAAAAATCAAAGGAAGAAGAAAGTGTTGTTGAAAATTATCAAGTTCTGACTAACTTAAGTACATCGACTAAGGGAAAGGAGAAAGTTAGTGAGTAAAGTGCTCATAAAGTAAAATAAGACCAAGCCAAATCCATTCAAATCTACACCAAGGAGGATAATTACCAAAAAATGGATAACATGATGAAGATTTTTGAGAAACAATACCAAATCAAGCAAAAGGGTGTGGGTGAATACTCTTTATCTATGACGGATCTACTCTTTATCTATGACGGATCTACCCTTATCTCCAAAGTCCCATGGAAAACCATCTAGCTAAATACACCCCAGAAATACAATGACCACTTTTTAACGACTAGTACTTCTTTATCTATGGATGACGAGGATAATGAAATCTTAAAATGGTTATACAAAGATGAGGAGTCAAGTGCCCATGAAAAACACATTCAAAATATTAGCATTCCCACTCATCAATATGGAAAAGGTTTCCAAATAATGCAAAAAATGGGATATAAAGGATAAGGGCCTTTAGGTAAAATAAATGAAGGGTTAATTGAACCCATCGAAATGTCATGGAGGGATAGTAAGGAGAAAACTAGATTGGGGTATCTTGAACAAGGATACACTCAAAAGAAACACTCTAGGGTTTATGATCAAATTTTGCAACTAGGTTCCCAAAGTGATGAAGATTCAAACAATTGGGAGTGAGACTCATTTTAAAGTGAGTCTTGCCAAGATAAAGAGGTGGATATAATTCATGTTTATGCTCCCAAAAAAGAAAAGGAACAAGAGATAGCTTCAAGATCAAATCAGAATCAAGCATCCAGTTCTAGCCAAGAGGTTCTAGAAAACATCCCAACTCAATAAATTGAATAAAATACATAGGTAGGAGAGCCTTATGTTCCATCATGGATACCTAATATAGGAGAATCTAACCCTAGGTTTAACCCAAGATATTTTTACCCATTAGAAACTCGAGAGGATTCGAGTGAGGAAGATTTTGACCCAAGTTCTCTAGAACACCTAGAAGAGGCACGTGTTATAGATTTGAGTGATATAATGTTTGAACCATCCAATGAGGTCATGTCCTTAAACCCTATTGAGCCAAACCAAAACATTGATCCTTTATCCCTTATCTATCTAGAGTTCATTGAATGGGATGTCATCGAACCTACTATCCTTCCCATATTTTTGAATGATAAAATGGTGTCCCAATACCTTAATGCGGTTGAACCTTCTTCTACCATTGAATATCAAGAAGAAGTGATGAAGGGAAGTATCCAATCTCTTAGTTCAAATAAAATAAAAAAATAAAAAAAATAAAAAAAATTGAAAGAATCTAATGTTGAAAACCACATTGTGGCAACATTAGATAAAAAAGAGAAAGAAATAAAGAGTGTTTCCAAAGGTGAAAACCCAATAGAGGCACCTAAGGAAGAGAGGTTGGATACCTTTCTTGAACACTATGAGGAAAGATCACCTATTTTGATTGAACCAACAGAAAAGGTCAACATTCGGTCAAAATCAGAACCAAGGATTATACACCTAGCAGCATCTTTATCTAGTGAAGAAAAAGAGGATTTCATAAAATTCTTAAAGGAAAGACAAATAAATTTTGCATGGTCAAATGATGATATGTCAGGACTAGATCTTAATCTAATAATGCATCATTTAAACATCAAAGGAGTCAGACCAGTCAAACAAAAATTGAGGAAAATGCACCCACACATAGCACTCCTTGTTAAAGTGGAGTTGGAAAAATTATTGAAAGTGGGATTCATAAGAGCCATCAATTATGCTAAATGGATATCAAACATTGTGCCTGTTTCAAAAGTAGACAAGTCAATTAGAATTTGCATAGACTTCTGAGACTGAGATCTCAACCTCACATGTCCAAAAGATGATTTTCCATTACTGAGCATAGATGCCATAGTATATTTGACAATGGGTCACTCCATGTTCTCACTAATGGATGGATTTAGTGGCTATAATCATATTAAAATAGCACCTGAGGATCAAGATAAAATGACATTCACATGTGCATGGGGGACATTTTACTGAAATGTTATTCCCTTTGGTCTTAAAAATGCAGGAGCAACATATCAACGAGCCATGACCACTATATTTCATGATATTATGCATAAATTCCTAGAAGACTATGTAGATAACATACTTGCAAAATCTCATTCAAGAGAAGAACATCTACCTATTCTAGAAAAGATATTCACAAGGTTGGAGTAGTTCATAGTGAGACTTAATCCTAATAAATGTGTAGTTGGTGTACAATCAAGAAAATTGCTAGGATACATATGTTGGATATTGCTAATGCATGGGGAGGTGATTGAGACATTTAATATGTTTAATCACTACGTTACTGAATGGGCACTCATATTGTTGTCATTTGTGTTTTGTCACTAATGTCAACATATTTTTCTATGAGGGAATCAAACTGGTTATCATAGTGTACGAACACTATACAAATGTTTTAGATGTTGCGAAGATATATGAGAGTTCAGGAGGATGTTGTGATCTTATATCCAAGATCACATCATTTATTGCTTCATATTGGATGAGTTACAGATGTTTTGGTGAAGACTGGTCACTGACTATGATAGTGAGAAATGACAGAGTTAGTCTCTATGTTTTGTGTATAGCTTACAAGAGATATGGAATTAGTGCATGTGAACTTCAGAGATGAAAGATAGAGTATTGAAGACTGTTATATGAACTGTGCAAGGTATGAAATGCAGGATGACATTAGCTGTGGTGTGTACTCTAGAAAGTGGTCTATTTGGAAGCCAACTACAAAGACGTAGCATGTATAATGGATGGCGAACTTGAATTAAGGATGTCGGTCCTTAATTGTTGTAATATAATCATTTTAGACTTGTTCTAGATACCATGTGTACCTTAGGAAGGGTTTATGTAATTGTTTGTAATTAGGAAAGCCTTATGGGTTGCGTGTTTATAAGAATTGTAATAAGGTATAAATGAAAGGTCTTTTCTTTGGAAAAGATATGTATGAGAAGAAGATGATATAGAGAGGTTGTGAAAGTTGTGAGCTTGTGTCTGTTGTATGTAGATTAGAGGTTTATTGGTGGAATTCATTGGAACTAATCAAGCAAAGATAGTTGTTGCCAAACAGTTCAAAAGATTATGTATTTCTTCATATACACTTGTGTTGTGAACAGTGAGTTCTAAAGGTGGACTTAACCTTCGTTGGGTAGTGAACCCTCCCTTTTGTTCTTGACTCCTAATAGGGTCTATCCTCTAACAAGGACTATGTATTGTAATGTTTCAATAAGCTCCTAACAGGGCTATATCTTCTAACAAGGATAACTATACTCTCAGTACATCATTTGTGGGTGCTAATTCCCACCAGGGTTTTTACCTTTAACAGGGTTTCCCCAAGACCAAAATATTGTGTTATTATGTTGGCATTCATTGTGTTCATTGGATCTGATATTGTGCTACTTAAAGTTTAAAGTTTAATAATTTTTTATACAAATAATTCACGCCCCCCCCCTCTTAGTTGTATTGTGGACTGTTATTCCTAACAATTGGTATCAGAGCAAGTGGTCCTTAGAGAGAAAGCTTAATAGCTTGAGGTGATCTTGGAGATGGCATTCTATAGGAAGGATAGTCTGAAATTTGATCCTGAAAACTTTGAAAGTTGGAAGAACAAGATGCGAACTCACCTATTTTGTTTGGGGATCAACTATTGGTTGATTACAAGGAACAAGATAGCTATAAAGACCGAAGATGAATTGACAACTGCTACTGAGGATGAAAAGAAGATATTTTTACTGAACATGATCACAAGAGAAGCACTAATCAGTGCACTCTCTGAAGGAGAGTTTACTGAAGTTAAAGACTTGGATTCAGCATTCCAAATTTGGGAAAGATTAGAGGCACTATATGAAGGAGACAAGTATACCAAACAAGCGAAGTTGCAAAAATGGAAGACAAAGATGGAGAAGCTGAAAATGAATGAGGATGAAAGCATTAGGGCCTATGTTCAAAGGGTTATAGAAGTTGTAGTTGGAATTAGAAATTGTGGAGGCACTTATGATGAAGAAGAAGTTATTGCAAAGATCCTCAAATCACTAACACCTACTTACAAGTTCAAGGCTATGTCTATTCAAGAAACTATACCTCTGACTCTAAACTTTAGCAGAGAGATTTTTATTGTAAAGCTAACTACTTTTGAAGTTGCAGAATTAGGAGAAGTTGTACCTAAAGTTGAATCTGCATTTAAGGCATCCGCACACAAGAAGTTGTCTGCACTTCTGAGCACCAAAAAAGAAGACCTAAAGGAAGAGCTTGGTGAGTATGTTGAGGAATGGGAACAAATAATGGTAGAAGAAACAAATATGGATGAACTTGTTGTACTGATTACTTAAAGAGAAAAAAGAGGTAAGGGCAAGTTTGTAGGCAAGTTACCCTTGAAATGTTTTTCATGCAATAAGGTAGGTCATTTTGCATCTAGATTTCCTATAAGAGTTTCTAATTAAAAACCTAATTATGAAAAGATTAAAAGGGACAGAGAATGTTATTATGCTAGTGAAGGAATATCTGATGATGATGATTTAGATTGTGAAGAGATCAGATTTGTTGTTATTAGAGATGAACCATTATATGAAGAAAAAGCTTTAGTATCTTATGTTGAAAAGAAAACTGAATGGATAATTGACAGTGGTTATTCTCATCATATGACTAGAGATAAGAACAAGTTTATTAAATTAGTAAAGTATGACGGAGGTATTGTGAGGTTTGGGGACAATCTCCCTAAATCTATCATAGGAGTAGGATCCATTACTCTGAATGGAAAGACTAATACAGATAATGTACTACTTGTTGAAGGATTAAACATAACTTGTTGAGTGTTGGATAGTTAATGGATAAAGAGTTTCAGTTAAGTTTTGTTAATGGTAAATGTTTTATTAAAAGTAAGGAAGGAAAGCTAATTGCAACCGATACAAAATCTAGTAGTAATTTATTTGAATTAAACACATCTGGAGCCTCTTGCTTTGTTGCGAAGGTAGATGACAGTTGGTTATGGCATAGGAGATTTTTTCATGATAATTTTGATAACATTATGAAGGAAAGTATGGCTAATAAAGTAAGAGATCTACCAAAGATTGTGAAACCATCTAACACTGTATACAGAGAATGTGTTACGGGAAAATAGACTAGAAGCAGTTACAAAATCAAAGCATATACATCAAAAGGAAAGTTGGATCTAGTACATACAAATCTATGTGGACCTACAAGAACAAAATCATACTATGGTGAAAGGTATTTTATACTTTTTATTGATGACTTTTCTAGAATGATGTGGGTCACTTACTTGAAGTAAAAATCAAAGCATTTGATAAATTCAAGTTGTTCAAAGAAAAAGTAGAGAATGAATTAGGTTTAAAGATTAAGTGTTTAAGGTCAGACAGAGGTGGAGATTTTACTTTAGACTTATTCAATTCATACTACAAAGAGAATGGGATAAAGAGATAGACATATGCTCCTAGAACTCCACAACAGAATGGGATAACAGAGTGAAGGAATGGGACTATACTTGATGCTGCTAGGACAATGTTGATTGAAGGAAATGTATCTCATGTACATTGGAGAGAGGTTGTTGGAATAGCAGTGTATACATTGAACAAAATTCAAATCGGAGAAGGTACAAGTAAGACTCCCTATGAATTATGGTTTGATCATACTCCTACTATAAAATATTTCAGAATATTTGGTACTAAGTGTTATATCAAGAGAGATGATGAGATAGGGAAGTTTGATGCCAGGAGTGATGAAGGAATTTTCCTTGGTTACTCCATTAAAAGAAAGGCTTAAAAATGTTTCAATTTGAGATTGAGGAAGATGATTGAAAGTAAAAATGTAAGAATAGATGAGAAGTTTCAGATACAAGAAAGAATATATGACAGTAATAAGATTTCAGAGATAAAAGAAACTACTACTGCTGCAGAAGGAGAAGAATTTGTTGAGGTAGAAAGTGAAAAAGAGGCTTGTGATGCTAGCATAATTAAGGCTATTGAGACTCCTAAAACACCAAGGTATGTAAAGAATAACCATCCTGAAAATCAAATTATTAGCAATACCAGTCAAGGAGTGCTAACTAGATCAAAGGTTAGAGAAGAAATTTGTTTGATTTCTCAAGTTGAACCAAAAACTACAGATGACACATTTAGAGATGAATCTTGGATAAATGCTATGAAAGAATAGTTAGATCAAATAAAGAAGAATAATACTTGGGAACTGGTTCGTACACCTAAAAATAAAAATGTAATAGGAACAAAATGGGTTTTTAGAAACAAGATGGATGAAGAAGGAACTATTGTAAGGAACAAAGTAAGACTAGTGTGTAAGGGATACTCACAGCAAGAAGGCATAGACTTTGAAGAAACATTTTCTCATGTTGCTAGAATAGAGGCAGTAAGATTGTTCTTGGCTTATGCTGCACGTAAAAAACTTCAAGGTGTATCAGATGGATGTGAAATCTGCATTTCTAAATGGAGATCTTGAAGAGGAAGTTTATATAGAACAACTAGATGGATTTCCTCTATGAGAAGATAAAGACATGGTGTGCAAATTGAAGAAAGCTCTGTATGGGCTAAAGCAAGCTCCTAGGGCTTGGTATGCAAGGTTAGACAAGTATCTACTTCTACTTGGATTCAGAAAAGGTAATGCAGACAACAATTTGTATTTAAGAACTAGTGAACATGGAATCTTGATAATAGAAGTCTTTGTGGATGATATTATCTTTGGAGGTGATGATGATCTATGTAAGAAATTTGTTAAAGAAATGGAAAATGAATTTGAGATTTCCATGCTAGGTGAAATGAAATTTTTTCTTGGATTGCAAATAACTCAGAATGACAATGGTATTTTCATTTTTCAAACCAAGTATCTCAAAGAATTGCTTAAAAAGTTTGGAATGGAAGATTGTAAACCAGTAGGAACACTTATGGTGACTGGTTACAAGCTAACAATTGATGATGAATAAAAGTGTGTTTTTCAAACCTTGTATAGATCAAAGGTTGGAGGATTACAATATCTGACCCACACTAGACCAGATATTGCTAATGTTGTTGGAATTATGGCTAGATATCAGGCAAAACCTAAAGAAACACATCTAGTTGATGTGAAAAGGATACTGAGGTATATAAAAGGAACCATAGACTATGGTTTATGGTATGACATAAATGATAGCTTTGAACTTCATGCTTATACTAACGATGATTGGGTAGGGAATATTGATGATAGAAAAAGTACTAGTGGTGGTACATTTTTCCTTGGGAAAAAGTTGGTTTCTTGGCTAAGTAAGAAACAAGATTGTATAGCACAATCTACTACTAAATAAGAGTATGTTGTTGCTGCTATAAACTAAACTCATATTGTTTAGATGAAACAAATGTTGATAGACATTGGAGTAACTTTTGATGAGCCTGTGTTTATCCATTGTGATAACACCAATATAGTGAATATGTCAAAGAATTTGGTGATGCACTCCAAAACTAAACATATTGCTATCAAGTATCACTTCTTGAGAGACAAGGTGGCAGAAAAGGAAATCAAATTAGAATATATCAGTACAAAAGAGAAGATTGCAGAAATCTTCACAAAGCCACTACCTAAAGATACCTTTGAATATCTCAAATGTATGCTGGGGGTTTAGGCCCCTCCTAGTCAAAATTAAATGATGCAAAGATGCATTAGTCCAGGGGTTTTTAGAGCCTTATCATAATCTAGACTAGATGTAGGGATCTACTCCTTAGGGGGAGTGATCATGGAAGAAAGATGTTGAAAAGTAGTTGATGACTCATAGCACCCTTTTCCATTATTGTCAAAGGGGGAGTGTTGCTATGATAAAATCCCTACTGTATGGGGAGATGGTTTGGTTGCAGGACTTTGGATTGATATAACTTTGGGATAAGATTTTCCCATATGTTGACATCAATGCCAAAGGGGGAGATTGTTGGATATTGCTAATGCATGGGGAGGTGATTGAGACATTTAATATGTTTAATCAGTATGTTACTGAATGGGCACTCATATTGTTGTCATTTGTGTTTTTTCACTAATGTCAACATATGTTTCTATGAGGGAATCAGACTGGTTTGTTATCACTATCCTAAAAAATTTCCATTCCCATGCTAAAACTTTTGAAAAATCTGGTTCTTAGACCTGATTATGAGGTTTTATGGTAATTACTAAGATTAATTAGGCCAAAAGAGTATTGTTAGGATATTACTATAGTCCATAATTTTGGGGATATCATATTATATCATGTTTCCATAGTTTTTAGAGTATATGGTTGCAGAAAGGCACCTTAAATTTTTTCATACCAAGTTCCATTAAAAATAGGATATGCTAAAATTTTGAGGCAGATTGGTGACCTACAGGAGAATGCCCTTACTGGTAAAAGAAGAGAGACTTTCTTCCCTAATATTAAAATTGCTCATTAGCATGTTATTACTAAGGGAGGATGGATATATTTCAATAAGGTCTTGCAACCCTATAGAATGCCTACAGCTGTAGTAAGATGTGCACATAATGAGGGTTTCCTATCACGAATGTTTAGAGATAAGAGTGGGTGTGCTCTTATGGAGCACCAATTTAATTTTCCTGAGGATATAAAAAGGAATGAGTTTGACCTCCAAACTCAAGAAATAAAGAAGGAGAAATGGGTGATCTACAAGAAGACTGTAGATTTCATCAGAAATTTTGATAGAACTTATGATCCATTAAAGGGTTTTGAGTCATGGGCAAGAAAGGTAGAGGATCTTATGGAGCATTTTGAAGGCATCATGCATGTAGTAAATGAGAAAAGGGCTACTGTGAGAAAGAAAGACCCTAAGAAGGCTAGGCAGATTTTGAGCTAGCCAGGATATGTAAAATTGACCCCAAGGGGAGTCTATACTATGCAAAAGAGAAGTGGGTACACTGTTCTTTTACCAACATAGCATAGAGGTGAGGAATTTCCTTCTAATTCTAGAGGAAAGAGGCCTATAGATGATCAAAAAATGCAAGGACCCTCTCCAAAGAGGTAAAGACAAGAGGGGTTAGGATCAAAACAAAATGTATACTCTCCTTCTCAGTCTACTTTACATTTAGATGAACATGGGGCAGTAGAACAGTTGGTATAGATGAGCAATGAGGGAAACATTTTTGTTTCCAATGATGAGTTGTAAGAAGGAATGCCAGAGGCACCTAAGGAGGTTTCCATGGATCTTACTATTGCTAAATTTGAGGGTAAGCAAATTGACCCTATTTTAAAACAAGCTAGTGATTCCTTTGTTACTGATGACAAATTTGTAAGAACTGGGGCATTCTTCCAATTTTTGTGGAGAATGAAAATAAACCAATTTAAAGAAATCCATGAGAAGAAGAAAGAAGAGTTCCCTAATAGGAACATAATAGAGATAGAAACTAAGACCAAAGGAGAAATGATGAAACAATTTGAAAATATTTCTCTTGAGGAGGGAAGAGCTATGGTCCATACTACAGGGGTGTTGATTCTGTTGAAAAGGGATATTGTTGATGCAATAGTCTTTGATCAAGTCAAGAAGAGCAAGGTAAAGACTCTTGCTACTCCAGAACATGCCCAACAAGCTGCTAGGGGAATTGTCTTCTTAGATGATCATGTTGCCTTGGTCATGTGGTCCCTTAAGAGGGAGGAAGACAAAGGAAAAAGAGAGGCTCTCTCTAAAGAATATGCAAGAAATATATTGGTACAAAGAGTAGGTGAGAATTCTAGAATAGAAGCTTCAAACCTCATTTTGGAGACTGCCAAATTTAATGTCAAGGTGGTAGAGAAAGATGCACAAGAAAAAGAAGAGTTGAGGCTCAAATTTGAAACTTTCCTCAAGTCCTATAATGAGCTCAAGATAGAGCTGATCCAAAAGGACAAGTTAATTACTGAATTATCAGGACCACAGGATCACAAGTCACCACAACTAATGATAGCTAAAAAACCTACAATGGCTTCATCATCTAGCCCTATCATTGAGTTTCCACCATCGCCCTACCCGGAGACACACCTTGATGCAAGACTTAGTTGGGAGAAGAAACAATTGCTTGAGGAAACCAATCACTTCAAAAGGAAGAGGAAAGAATTGGACAGGATAAGGGAAGAATATTTGAAAGATAAGAGTTTGTTGAAGTAGGAATATGAAGACAAGGTAACAGAGGTTGTTATGTAGTTTGCTACAAACTTGATTCCCACAGTCTTGTTTGACCATGCTATAAGGTTAAAGGTATTACTTGTATCATTGGATAAATACAAGAGTGAATTTGAACCAGTTTTTAAGAAATGGATTGAGAGATCTCCAAATGTGAGATTGTTCAGGTTGTTATCTAAGTCCCAAAATGATCTTGATCCATTGATCAAACCATTACATCAGAACGTGAAGAAGCTTATGGAGCATGATATACTTTTGGGCGATTTTGAGTGAAAATCAAATTTGATGAAGAAGGAATTGACACTTCCCAGCTATGACTTGATCCCAGGAGTATTTAAGAAGAATGGTGAGCTTAAAGAATTGATCAAGTGGAGAGCACAGATAGATGATGACTTCTCTACTTGAATGACTACCATTTTGACTCTAGAGAATACTTTATTCTTTATTCATACTATTGAGACTTTAATTTCTGCTAAATCTAAGTTTGATTTTATTCAGTGAAAGATTAGTCAATTGGAGGATAGGTGGGAACAGTTGTTTGGTAAAAATGCAGAATTTGCAAATTTTGAGTTCCCAAGTGAAGAGGTGTCCAATAGGTGGAGGTATCAGTACATACCTCATGTAGAAAAAGTAAATACTCTGCCAACCTCTTGAAACAAGTGAAGATAGTTAATTTTTAAATCATCAAGGTTGTTGAGATGTAGAAAGGTATTTATTGCAGGATTGACAGTGGAGATATTGCAATCAGATTTGTTAAAAAGAAGTCGAGGATAGAATTGAAGACATAAAGCAAGGCCGCTCATCTACAAATATCTCACTAGTTTTGATCAAGTATATTTATTGTAAACCCAATAGGGTTGTTGTATGGTTTCTAGGTTAGGAATTTTGTAAACCCTAGAATGATCAGTAGCTTGTTGCATTTCCTTGTATATAAAGGATTTTCCATGATCATTCTAGGCATTAAGAGTTTAGGTGTTGAAAAGATCAAAATTTTGAAACCCTAACCCTCAATCAAGGATTGTAACTTTTTGTATTATTTTTCATCAAGAAATAGAGAAGAAGTACAAGTTGCTGCTACTATTTTGCAAGCTTACTCTTCAGAATATGATGTATACAAACAAATCAAGGTTATACTTAATACAAATCTCAAATCTTTGTCTCTCTTTTGAGTTCATTCTATGAATCTTTAAATCTTTCTGAGATTTATATGTATGTATTTGGCTTTGAGTTCTAATCTAGGGTTGGATTAAATACTGCTCAGGGTGGAATACATGTTTACTGAATCTATTTGAGGATTTTTCTATAAGTAGGAAAGAGTTGGGTTTATTTATGTTTAAAAGACAAGTAATTTTCAAAACATCTTTGTATTCATTTTGTTTTCTAATATTTTGCCCAATGAATAAGGCACTAGCTTGTATTTTCCTATCTTTGTTTTGTGGGGAATGATCAAAATCTTCATAATCCTAAAACATAAAATCAATACTAGTCATTTTACTTTTATTTACTTTATATAAGTTGTTCTATCCAGTGATGGAGAGTCAATGAATAATAGGTTGTTATTTAGTACTTTCTCACTGTCGTCTGTTGTAAGATCTAGTATTGAGTAAAGAATAGAGTTGAATCTATTGGATCAGGTGTACCTACCTTGGTTTTGTAGAGCCAAAAGTGAAGAGGGCAATCTTGTCCCTATAGTTGGTCCAGTTGCTTATAGATTTCCCACATTTGGAATTAACCACTCCTTAACATCAGTTATAAGCATATTGGTATATCATGGAGTGTAAAATCTTTTGAAGAACCAACAAGATGGTGACTCTGCTATGGATATTGTAAAGATTTGTATAAAATAATGCAGGTACAAGTTCAGCTAGACTCCTGGCCTACTTATTTTTAAAACCAGTTAGTTACCATACATAAAAAGTTGATCCCTTTTCAATTTTTTTCCTACCCTTCCTATTTGTTTAAAATCATAGAAAATCCCATTTAGCTTGGGTGGTGACTCTAAAACATCTATGTACTAGAGCTTAATAAGATATCACTATATCACAATGATTTTCAAAAATACAAGGTCCTGGAGGAAGGAACACCCAGAAGAAAGTTTGCAGGGTGAGCTTCCAGCCACATCTAGATGAGGTCAAGTCTAAAGATAAAAAAGTACTAATGACATGTCTCTTACCTAGAACCAAAAAGGAAACTCAACACAAGAAAGTCTTGCTCCTCCTAGTCAGCAGGGAAATCCCTCAGAATATGAGGAGGCAGTTGATCTAGGCGTAAATCAATACGAGGATTATTATTCCCCTACAAAAAGAGAGGGTGAAAGGTTGCCCCACAATAGGAAAATAATCCCTAGCAGACGATATGGAGGGGAGAGAAGATCTAAAAGTAAAAGCATGAGTGGACAAGATTTTGTCCCCCCTTTCACCCTTGGTTCATCATTTCCCCAAGGCCTCCATGAGTCTCAAGATCAACAAGAAGCACCTCAAGCATAGCAGGTTGAATTTGAAACAACTTTACCTAATTCTGAGGAGATATTTGAGGAAGTATATGAATTGGAAAGGAGAATTCATGAACAAGAAACTATTAGGAAGAAGAGAGAAAAGGAAAGAGAACAAAAAATTAGGCATGCCATGATAAGGGCTGACCAATTAAAAATACAATTGCTAAATTTAGAAGCTATAAATTATGTTCCCATTCCTGAATAGACAAGTGAATAGCCCATTGTCCAACAGGTGTTTGAAATAATGAATCCAAGGGATAAGGGAAAGTAGAAAGTAGTGGGCATTTCAATTAATGAGCCTGTAGGCCCTAAATTTCCCGTAGATTTGGCTTTAAGGTTGGAAGCAGACCTTGAGAAAGCCAAAAGGGAACAAGAATTGCTAGCTAAAGAACTAGAAAAAGTAGAGTTGGAAGCTTCAGCACTAGAAATGAAAAAGAATATAGATTTCCTTAGACGGTCTACAGGACCCACTAACTTTGCTAATTCTACTGTTACACAAGGAGAAAATGCTACAAACATAGCTAATTAGACAACTAGTGTTCCCCCACCAGGAGGATTCAGGATTTCTACCATGACAAATACTAATGCATCTACATCTTAGGGTGCTGGTATTTTTAATACGGGGGTTATACATTAAAGATGCAAATAGTTGTTTTTTATTGGCATCCCTGGATATCCTAACCCCATCCCTGAAAAAATTAGGAAGAAACTTCTGAAGTTCACTAGAAGTAATGTTGTCACTTGTGAGGAGCACCTAAAAAAATTTATTGGCATAATTGATGATTATAACATTATGCCCGATGATGTTATCATGAAATTATTTGTACAATCCCTAACAGAAGATTCAAGGGATTGGTTTAGGGCTTTGCCACATGGTAGCATAGGTTAATGGGATCAGCTTAGGCATTGTTTCAAGGAATAGTATGGGGATAAAACACATGAGGGTTTTATGTTAAATGAATTTAATAACATTAAGAAGAATTTCAATGAGGATGTTGTTGAGTTTAATGTCAGATTCCAAAAGGCCATGCATAAACTCTTGCAAGTCATCAGATTGGATGATAGAGTATGTCTTGTCACATATTTAAATGCCTTTGATTCTAAGATGGGCTACCTTTTGAGAGATAAAAACCCAAGGAGTCTTGTTGAAGCTTATAAACTAGCTGTAAACAAAGAAAGTAACTGAAGAATTTTAGGAAAGTTGGGGAGAAGGGAAGATAACAAATCACAATTGTTGAATAGGAAGGATCCAGGAAAGTCTATAAGTGTAAAACCTAAGGATGATGATAGCTTAAAGTAAATCTTGAAAGCAATAAAGGAATTAAATCCTCGTGAGAACAGAAATAATAAAGTTGTAGGAGGTGATAAGCCTGCCTTTAATAATTTCAACAAGTTGCCAAGAATGTAGAACTACCCATATAATACTCGATGGAAAGATGGGAAGCCTATTCTTCCTGAGATAAAAGACAAACCAAATGATAGGACCCCTGATCCATTGTAAAGGAACTCAATGAATGTAGTGGAAGATGTCCCATGGTGTATTATTTGTCAGTCACCACATCATCCCAATTATTGTGTCATATCCCAAAGTGTCTCTTCACAAGAGGAGCAAGAGTGTAATGAGGAATAACCTTATGATGACCAGGGATTTGGAATGATTTCCTCCCATGTTTGGGATGAAGTTGACTCTGCTGAAGAGGATGAAAATTAGGATATCTTTAATTCTCAGACTAAAGCTGAATCATACCATCAACAAATTTTTTTAGATGAAGATAGTGAGCCTGATAACATCTAGTGCAATGTTTTGAAAACTAAGGAGACAGTTTTTTTGAGAAGGCCATCTGATGAGGAAATTGCCTTGATAACAACAGATATGGTTACTCAAGCTAAAACAAGTTACAACCTGAGAAATAGAGTAGTTGGTAGTCCAAATCAGAAGCCTGCTGGTATTTTCATCAAGAAAATAGACAAAGATGTGAAGACATCACAGAATAAGTCTAACGATGTTGATGTTGTTGATAAGGTTAAAATAAAGAAAAATGCTAAACTTAACATTATTTATAAGGTCAAATCCAAACCCACAGTTGAGGTTGTTCTAGCTTTGCAAAAGGAGGATGGATTCCATATTAAAAAACCTACAGATATATCCATCCAAGAGATTGATAGAGAAGTTGTGAGTATGAAACCAGATGTCTCTGATTCAAAATATGTTCCAATTGATATAAGAAAATTGTTGTCACAAATTACTATTAAATTCCCATTGTTGGAAATGATGAGAATAGAAGAGCATAAGGAAAAGGCCCTAAATTGGGTGAATGGTGTGGTATCCACAAACTCTCAAAAAATAGAAAGGGTTGAGAAACAAGTAGCAACTATGAATGATGAAAATGAAAATTGTAATGAGGAGATTGTTTCTGAAATTCCCCAAATTTATTTGGATGCAAATTTTGTTAGTACTACAGCAGGAATAGTTCATCCTTTCTTTTTGATTTTGCAGATAAATGGAAAGTTGCTAAAAAATTGCATGATTGGTTCTGGAGCATCAAACACTATTATGCCTATTGAGGTTATGAAGTCATTAGGATTAAAGGTGGACACACCTCATGGTAGATGTCAAGCAATGGATTCAAGGGAAGTACCAGTTGTGCATACTATCAAGGTTCTACCTTACAAACTGTTTGCATACCCTAGCAAACAATTGACCATGAGTGTCTTGGTAGTCGATATTAATCCCCAATATGGGATGTTACTATCAAGGAAGTGGAGTGCTTCTATGGGAGGTAGCATATAGTGTGATTTTTCATTTGCCACTTTTAACTTGGAGGGACAGAATATTAAAGTTTCTAGAGAACTTAGAACTCCACATATGATTGAAGAAGAAGAAGACACCATGAATTGTTTTCTTGAAACTGACATCAATGCTTTCAAAGTCCAAGGTAAAGATGATGAGGAGAATGTTGTAAATACACATAAGTCAGAAAGCCAGGAGGGATGGATTGACCTTGATAGTTTGTGGACCATGTATTTTGATGGTGCCAACAGCAAGGAAGGATCTGGAGCTATAATATTAATCATATCTCCAAATGGTAAAACTTTCAAATTCTCCTTTACTTTGTTATTCTCATGCACAAATAATGTTACAGAATATGAAGCTCTATTGATAGGTCTAAGGTTGGCATCAAGGCATGGTATTAAATGTTTAAAATTAGTGGGTGATTCTGAGTTAGTTGTCTCCCAAGTTAGATCAAAGTATGCTTCAAAAAATCAAAAATTAAAGTAGTATAGGAATGCAGCGTGGGATGAAATTGAAGGTTTTAGTGCTTTTAAAATCTGTTGGATGGAAACAAGTCAAAATAGAATGGTAGATTTGTTGGCTAATGTGGCCCTTAGACCTGAAGATGTTACATTTGTAGATATATCCAATATAGAGGTACAAGCCGGGGCTTCCATCCCTGATAATGTAGAAAATTGGCAAGTTTTCTCTAATGACTAAGACATATTAAGATTTCTCCAATGTGAATCTCATTTTGGTGATAGAGAAATGGATTTCAATACTTGTGTTGATACAGTGAATAGTAAAGGTGTAATCTTTGGGAAAGAAGTTTTGCAATTGAAATCAAATAGAGTTCCCAAAGGATTAGTTTCTCTTGAAAGGGCATTTGACAATAAGGACAAAGCTTTCTCTGCTAGTACTGATAAAACCAATGAGCTTGAAGAAATAAACTTGGGCATAAGAATACTCCCCAAGAAGGTTTGTATAGTTTCACAATAGATGAAGATAATCACACCATTGTCTTTCCTTCAAAGATAGTATATCTATTCTAAAGATTACCTATTCCATCATGAAATACACTTAAATTATCAACCCAGGGACGTAGGACTTGAAATGGGCCAGCATAGTTTGTGCACTAAGTTCCTTTAGGAGTCATAACACCTATGTTGTAGGAAAGTAAAATGCATTGGAAGATTCTATGCTGCTGCTACAAAACAATAAACACACCTTGGCTAACAACAGATAATTGCAGGAAGCTCAAAAATGAACCTTAACTAATTAACAACTCAGAACATCCACTATGATCATTTTCTGCAAGTGCTGCAGAAACATCATAGTAACAATGTTGTAGGACTAATACAGTAAATCTATCTAAAAATGGGAAACTATAAGAAATGAATCTATTCTACCTAAATCTATTCCACCTTCCAAGTGGGCTCCCTTGGTCAGTTTTAATTAACTATGAACACAACAAGTGCTTCAAAATCTTTCTTCCATTAAAATCCTTCTTTGATTACATAGAAACTGAATAATTCATGAAGAACAGAAAAAGTAACTTCTGAATCTAAATCAACATTATCTTTTTTCTCATTAGCTTACTAAGACAATCCAAATCCATTATATAGAGGATTAGATGCTTATTAAAAACATACATAAAAGTCTTGAACAAACATTGCCAGAAAAGAAGGTGGAAGATCAACCATGACATAGTACATTTACTGCCAAGCAACAAAATAACAACTTGCAAGAAATATAGCAAGTTGTATCCCCTATATTCTCTGGAACTCCTTTGTAGGTGTGGCTTATTCAATGAAACTAAACTACACCTTCTTTGCCATGACCGGTCTTCATTATCTTCCTCCTTAAATGCAGTAATCACCACTCTTTATGTCACTCCTCATTCTCCTAAAAAGTTAGCAACATCTAGAACACACATGCAAGATAACATTCCTACTTTTACTCAGATGTTAGAACATAGCTTAAAATAGTTATATGAAATAATGCATTCTATGTATAGTATTAAGCAAAACATGTCATACACACTACCTATAGGTTTAGTAGGTTCTAGCTATCTTTGGCATAAGTTCACAAGATATTTACAACAAGTGTTCAGGAATTTTTTGTCAAAACACAAAGAGTGTGTCCAAATTATAAAAACTTATATCAAAATTAAGACATTAATATGCCTCATCATCTACCCCCCACTATTCAAATGCTTGTCCTCAAGCATTATACTTCTTTTCCATAGCTCTAAAGTCTCTGATTGAGGTTCTCCCCTTTTTCCCACTTCTGAAGGTGTAGTAGAATCCTTTGTTGCACTCTAAGTGATCACCTCTATGCTCCTCAACCAGCAAGTCTAGTTTAGTAACATTATTATCATAAAGAAGCCAAAGAAGCGTAGGAGGCTGAAAGGATAAGGGCATCCACAATTTCTTTCTGATCTGTCATCCCAGTTGTATGTATTTGGTCACCCTGTGAACAGCTACCTCATAATTGATAGGGCTATATGGTTTTGCCTTTTTTAAGGCATCTGGTAGTCAGTTCCACCTGTTCCTAATCCCTGAAAAAGCTCTTTGTTGTGTAAAATTTGGGAGTGTCTGGTAATCTCTGTAAACCTTTTCTCTTTCTGCAAACACTTTATCCCTGATCTCTGGTTTTGGTTTTCCATAAGTTAATCTGAACCAATCTCTTAAAAGATCATCAGGCTTATGTGATTCAGCCCGTAGTGGCAAAGGTTCAGATTTTTCAAGATCTTTGTAGGCATTTAACTACTGGTCATAGTTTGTCTCATTGTGCATCCAAGACATTAAAGCCCTAAGGTGAACATCTCCTATGTAAAGTAGAAGATTCCACTCTATTTCATGTGGAATTATGAAAGTATGCAGATAAAGTTCACACAACAAATTCTTCTGCCATGTGGGTAGAGTCTGATACACATTGTAAAAATCTTGAGTAATTTTACATTCACAATCAATATCCCTGATTGTCATCATTAATTGAAATAATAGAAACTGTTCCTTTAGACAAATAGAATACACCCTTGGTGGTGACCTACAGGCCATGACTTGGCCAGTTATCTTTAAAGCCTTATTCATCTGTTGTTTCTATTTCTCAAGTTGTTCCTTGAGGGATTCAATTTCCTCATCTTTATCAAATATTATTTTCTACATTTGGTCTCTTTCTTGTTTCCACAAGGTCTTTTGAAAAATGAAGTGATTGTACAAACCAAATAATATAGATTGAATTGTAGATGGAGGAAATTCTTGAGCCATAGCTTTCTTCTTTCATTCCTTAGCAACTTGTTGGAAATAATGGGTATACCAAGAGGATTTATAAGGTATGATAGAAACATTAGTGTATACAGGGACTAGTGGAGAAGTAGGTTGAACAATTTTAGGGGCATTTTCTGGGACTACAGGGGGATTTGGCTCACACATTTCTTGATCACCCTGTGGCATTTCACTGACAGACTTATTTTCACATGTTTCCACATTTTGGGGTTCCAACTGTACAGGAGAGTCATCTAGAATATTCTCAACCTGCTGTTCTGTATGAGGTTTTGATACTTGACCTCGCATGCGAGGGCTTTGACGTACAAGAACCTCTTTAACCTCTATTTTTTGGGGGGTCCATTTTGGTCTAGATGGTGCTGGGGTAGACGCTGCAAGATTAGTTGCTATAGGAATAGACCTCTTTCTCTTTGTCACTTGAACAGTGGGGTTTTGGGCTTTCCTTTTAGAATTAGGGCTTTCTTCATCAACCTTATGTTTTCCTTTATCTATGGTAGAGCTACGTATATCACCTTCTAAAATAGGCTCAACAATTTTATCAGTAGGAGGTAATGTTGGTTCTTTCTCTGTTTCAGCTGGATTCTGACTAGGCCCCTCAATTTCTTCCTCATTCCCTAAATTTTGTTGGATAGGGTTGGCTTGAGGCTGCAAGGTTTTAAATTCAACAAATTTTTCCCATGATATAGGGGAAGAATCCCGAAGAGACCGTTCAACTAAAATTTTAACCAAGGCATGATGAAAAATAGAATTTTCATTTCCTTTTTGAGTTTTCTCTGCACTTATACACAACATATTGTAAAGAAAATTTGGGACATTAACTTGAATGTTATGCCTTACACAACTGAGCAGCTTAAAATGATGAGTGTGTAAGTTTGAAAATCTGCCTTCATAGGTCAAATACCTGATGATATGGTTTTCCAATTCTAGATACCACGCTGGGAGAGAGAGTCTCTTACACCCTTGCTTTGAGATTTTCAATGGAGGGTCACCCGGCTGAGAAAATTGTGCCCACAATGACCTGGCGTCATGTTCATTTGGGTAATGCTATCCATTCACTGGTAGTCCTGTGACTTCTGCTATCTACTCCTTAGTAGAAACCACTTTCAATCCCCATACTATAGCTTCTCCTTCATCAAATGTCCTCATAAACTCCATTGCTACTTCTTCATTATACTTTGTTAACTACAGGAAGTAGCCAAGCCATCCACAAGTGTTGAAAGTACAGACTGCTTCCACATCCACTAGTAGAATACCATGGACAACCGGCTCATGTCTCTGCAATTGACCTCCCATCCTCAAAATGCCTAGTTTTAAATTTCTCTATTTTCACCACCCTAATAATTTTTATCCCCTTAACACTTTGCAAATACGTTCTTTTCAGAATTCAAATTGATCTTTCTAAGAAATGTCGATACCACATTCTCTTAACACAACTCCATTATGTTTGGCATGTAAAATAATGATACCATTAATTATGAAGGACATCAAGGTTTTAATTGGGAGTGTTCTTTGTATAAATACTAGTCCTTTTAAGTCATGTCAAACTGAGGAAATCTTTCCCAAAATCAGAATGAAAAGGTACGGCAAATACAATAAAGATTTAAAAATTAAAACAGACCGCAGCCGAAGTACAACATATAACATGGAGATGACTAGGGTGACATGGAGATGACACTTGGAAATAAATACACTTTCCCTGCCCCCTATGAAATTTTGACAAGTGTCTGCACTTAAAAATTTTCACACAGGAATGGAAAACTGGCTTTAGGCTTATACGATACATTTAATGCAGTATTATATATAACTATTGAAACCTATGCACTAAAAATGAGGAGAAAGTAAAAATGTGTACCTAAAAGTTGTAGATCATGCATCTGTATGCAAGTTGATGAGTTGGTGAAGTCTGGTGATCGCAAAAAAGGTGCTGACGGCATGTTTAATTGAAAGCATGAAAAATAGAATTTGTGGGTGACGTGGAGGGTGAGTGGATGGTAGACAAACAAATGAGATGAATTGATAAGAAAAAAATGAAAAGTGAGTGAAAGAATGGACCTCATATGGAATGAGGTTTTATTATGTGTTTCTCATTGAAGGCTTGTTATGGTATGGCTAAAGGAAGAAGGCTTGCACCCTCCGCTGCAGGAACTGTGTCCAAAGGAGTTGGTAAATTTCTTGGTTGGAACTGCTGCAGGAACTCATCCTTGGTCTATGGTTTATGATAGAGGTGCAATCAGTGGTCATTTACAAGCAGTTTGAACTGGACTAGATCAATGGTTGTCAGCTGTACTAATCCATTGTCAAATACATACTAAATTTTGTAAGGCCCTAGCCACCGAGTCTGCAATTTTCCTAGTATCTCTTTGTATCAAGAATCATATAAAAGAGCCCAATCTTCCACTTGGAAGTGTTTAGTTTGGATATGTGCATCATGCCATTTTTTTCATTGTTTTTGAATGGTCTCTATTCTTTCCAAAGCTATCTTTCTCATTTCATCCAATGAGTTCAAGTGGAGAAGTCTCTCTTCTTGTGCTGCAGGAAGGCTGATGTTCAATTCCAGAGCAGTGCGTAATGTTTTATGTTCAAATTCAATGGGAAACATTGCAGCTCTTCTATACACAAGTTCAAATGGTGTGAATCCAATTGTCATCTTCCATGTTGTTCTATAAGCCCAAACGGCTTCAGTTAATCTGCTGCTCCAATCCCTCCTATGTATTTGCATTGTCTTGGTCAAAATGGCCTCGATTTCCCTGTTGGTGACCTCTGCTTGCCCATTTTCCTAAGGGTGATAAGGGTTAGATTTTTGGTGCCTTATGTTGTATTCTTTCATAAGTTCTGTGATCAAATTTGATGTGAACTGGGCTCCTTGATCTATTACAAGTTCTCTGAGAACTCCGTAGCATGTGAATATTTCTTCATAGAAGAATTTAGCTACTTTCTCATCTCTTGCATTTTCATTGTCCTGACTTCCACCCATTTAGTTAAATAATCCATACATACTAAGATGTAGGATTTACCATTTGATGGTGGGTTAATTGGCCCTATGAAGTCCATACCCCACTTGTCAAAGGGTGTTACAACAACCTATGGATTGAGTGGCATCTCATTTGATCTTGTTGGTCGGCCCATTCTCTGGCATTTGGCACACTTGGTGGTATAAGTTGCTGCATCCTTGTGTAATGTTGGCCTGTAATATCTAGTTGTAAGTATCTTTAATGCAGTTCTTTTTCCACCAAAATGGCCTCCACATGGTTCATCATGGCAGGCATGTAATATGTCATATGTTTCATCTTCCCTGACACATCTCCTCATGATTTGATCTGGTCTAGTAGAGAAGAGATTGTTATCTATCCATGAATAATGAAAACTTTTTTTTGCAAGCTTCTTCCTATCTTTTTGGGAAAAGTGTGGTGGCATTTTATTTGCAGTAAGATAATTTTCTATGTCTGCATACTATGGTGTATGGGTTGCTATGTGGAACAAATGCTCATCTGGAAATGTATCTTCAATTGGAGTTGGATCTTCATTAGCAAGTTGAAGTCTGGACAAATAGTTAGCAACTACATTGGCCTTTCTTGGCTTATCAATAATGGTAATATCAAACTCCTGCAATAACAAGAGCCATCTTGCTAATCTGTCAGTTACAGCTAGTTTATCCATCAAGTACTTTATGACTTAGTGGTCAGTATGAACAAAAATAGGATATCCAGTTAAATAGTGTCTGAATTTGTTCAATGCATAAACTACAGCTAAAATTTCCTTCTCAGTTACTATGTAGTTTAGTTCAAGGCCATGGAGACTTTTACTAATATAATAGATTGCATTTTCAAGGTTAGCAGGCTTTTGTCCTAATACAGCACCTACAGCATATTCTGATGCATTAGTGTGGATATGGAATGGAATAGACCAATCTGGTCCTTTAAGAACTAGTGTTGTGGTGAGGAGTTTCTTAAGCTGTAGGAAGGATTCATTACATGCTAGTGTCCAAATGAATTCAACTTCTTTAGTCAGCAATGTATACAAAGGACTAGCTATTTGACTAAAATTTTGAATGAAACACCTATAATAGCCAGCATGACCTAAAAAAGATCTTACATCCTTTGGTTTTGTAGGTATGGGCAATGTTAGGATTACCTCTATCTTGGCTGGGCCCACTTGTATCCCTGCTACTGATATAAAGTGACCAAGCACTACCCCTTCCTACATAAGCATGAAACATTTCTCACTATTAAGTGATAGGTTATGTTCTTTGCATCGGACAAGAACCTTTTCAAGATTCTTCAAAGCCTCTTCAAAAGTCACTCCAAATTCTGTAAAATCATCCATATATATTTCCATACAGTCATGTGATATGTCAGCAAAAATACTTATTACAGCTCTTTGAAATGTTGCTGGACCATTACACAAGCCAAATGGTAACACAAAGTATGCAAAAGTACCCCATGGGCATGTAAATGTAGTCTTATCCTGATCTTCTGGAGCTATACTTATCTGATTATAACCATTGTATCCATCAAGAAAAGAAAAATATTTCTTACCAGCCAGAGTATCCAGAACTTGATCTATAAATGGTAAAGGAAAATGATCCTCCTTCATTACCTTATTCAATTCTCTATAATCTACACAAATTTTCCATTTCCCTCCCTTTTTAGGTACTATAACCAGAGGTGAGACCCACCAACTATCAGATATAGGGTATATGAAACTAGCATCAAGCAATTTTTGTAGTTTAGTTTTAACTATTTCCCTGAGTGCTGGATTAATCTGCTTCTGGGGTTGACGGAGTGGCATGCACCCTTCATTGATATATATTTTATAAGTGCATAATGTGGGGCTTAATCCTTTCATATCTCCATAGTCCCATGCAAATGTCTTTTCATGTTTTTGAAGAAGCTCTATTAATTGTTTCAGCTGTTTGGGAGGCAGTTTGTTATTGACATGGAGATTATGACCTTTTGACAACTCAACAGTAGTTGTGAGATTAACCATAGCAGCTTCAGAGATGGGACTTGTATCTAGTTCACATGGTAAAAGGTGATGGATAATGTCTGGCTCCTTAGGCAAAAAACAATTCTCATTATATTCCTCATATGTAGTTAATTCCAACACAGAGCTATCAGATACATCTTTTTCTACCACACAAGTATTATTAAGAATACTCTGAACTATTGAATCTTCCTCTTGCAGCTTTAGAAAAGACTATCTATGTAACATCATAAGATGTACTACAGATTTTAACTCTTCCTCTCCATCCCCTAAATCTAGCCATACAGGTGTGCTTAAATCTGGTTGGGGTTGTGCTGGAGGATACAGGACAAATTTCTTTGTTGCTTTCCCATCTGATATGGTCATATTTCCTAACCTACAACTTATATTTGCATCAACTGTAGCTAACCATGGTCATCCTAAAATGATAGGGTAACTAGCTAAGTTGACTTTTGGATATAGAATCATAAAATCTACAGGGTACTCTAGAGAATCTAGGGCTACTACTATGTCTTCTATCATTCCATCAGGAGTGATAGTAGAACTATCGGCAAGTTACAGAATTGTTGGGGTAGCCCGTAATCCTTCTATGTTTAGCTTTTTCATAGTATCCTTGGTCATTATATTTATAGCAGCACCAAGATCAATCAAGGTATTTTTGACTGACTGACCATTTATAATCACATTCACAATTGGACTTCCTAGATCAGAATATTTAGGAATAACCAATTTTCCTAACATAATGTCAGCCAATTGTCCTATAACATGAACTGTGGTTGGGTCCTTTTTCTTCCTCCCAGGATTTTTAAGACAAGCTTCTCTGATAGCTTTTCCATAAATATGAACATCTATAATAGCTTGGAACAAAGGAATTTGGACATGCATGTTCTTCAGCTGGTCAATGATGTCAAAGGATTGTTCCTCTATTTGTGTAAGTTTACTTTGTATAAGCTTTTGTGGAAAAGGAGGTTCAACTACAGTTTGAGTTTGAACTGAACTAGTTGCATTGGCTAGGTCAATCACTTGCGGTAGAGAAGTTGCTAGTGTTGATGTTGTAGGAGGATCTGGTATTTCAGTTATTAGAGGTGGTTCAGGTGCTGGTAAGGTTGTACCAGATCTCAAATGTATATCTACAACATTTAGAGCATAAGTAGGATACTGTTGAGCATCAGTAGCATACATTGGTTGTTATGGCTGTTGGTTATTTAGATTTGGCTAAGGTTGTGCAGGAAACTAAGTCTATTTTTGAGGTCTAGAAATTGCAGGAGGTGGCATTAATGTAGGTGTACTTGATGGAGGTGGTAAAGGTGGGTATCCAGTATTGTTAGACCATTGCTAAGGTCCTCTCCATTGGTTTGTAGACTATCAATTCCCTTGGGGTGGTTGCCATTGGTTTGGGAACTGTGGCCATTGGAGCTATTTTGGAGGATACCATTGACTTTGTGGATTATTTTTCCAAGCATTATTCCAATTAGGTTGATTATATTGTGGAGGACCTTGGACACTACGGTTTTTCCATTGATTACTATATGGATTTCAATTTTGTAGAGGGTCTTGAGGCATACCTTGATGTGGGGCCCATGGTCGACATTGAGCAATGAAGAATACTTGCTCGTCTTCTCCTTCTATCCTTAGGTACTCGGTTGGAAGATGTTGGTTTTCCACATTAGCAACCAATTTTCAATGACAATCTTTCTTCTATTTTCGACAGTGTGGACAATACTCAGCTAACTGCTCCTCAGCTTCTACATGTTTCTTCTTAGTAGCCATTGTATCCAAATGTGTGGTGACATCATTGATGATGTCTTGCTTGAAATCAGACAACAAATTTTAAATTTCCATCTTTGAAATACCAGAGCCACTTCCTTTGGCTATTACTGAGCGAAATCCCCTTCCTTTCTTTACTACTGACCTAGAGTAGTTCTGGCAAATCTTCTGAATGTCATCCCATGAAGATTGGGATATATCTCCTCCTGCCATCAAATCCAATGCTTTAAGATAGTTTTCATTTACTCCTCTAAGGAAAATCATCTTTTGGGACTCCTCCTGTAGGGTGTGTTGTGGGTTCTTTTGTAAGTTGAACAGGAAGCGAGATATATAATCTTCTAATGTTTCATCTTCCCATTGTGACATTCTAAAAATGTCATCACCTTTTGAATCATTCCCCCTACAATATTCCTTATACTTGTTAAGAAATAGGCATCTCATATCATCCCAATTGGCTATTGCATTTGCCCCCAAGCCCATAAACCATTTTAAAGTTGACTCTTTTAGTGTGGCTAGGAATAATTTTAGCTTGTGATTGTCATTATTATAGTCAAACCTCCGACACAAGATATCAAATTCAAATAAGAAAGTATCAGGATCCTCTATGACGAGACCATAAAACTTTGGTAATGTTGATGCAGGTATATTTTTGAGATTGGGATTATTAACGAGACTTGGTATTGGAAATGGAAATGTTGGAGCTGCCATAGCTAGAGGTATGGGATATTGAAACTATGGCTGGAAATTGGTAATTTCTGGGGGATTTTGAACAGTAGGTGATCCTAAAGTGGTGTTAGTATGGAAGCTAGCCAATATTTCATCAAATGGACTGAGGTCAAATATTTTTTGGATGTCTTCTTCTACTGAAGATGATGATGTAGTAAACTCTGGGCTTGCATCTAGAAATGGTAGTTCAAGTTCTTCGAATTCTTCTTTTGGTTTCACAAACTCCTTAAGAAGGAATCTACCATGGACATCTCTCCTTTGATGCATGCAAAAAAAGTGGTGACTTGTTAATCAAGCTCACAACTTTGCAGTTCCTAGCTAACAAACTAATCTAAAAATAAATGACTCATGAAGGCTCTTAGCTTGACACCATCCCCGGAAGTGGTGCCAAAAATATACAGTTTCACAATAGATGAAGATAATCACACCATTGTCTTTCCTTCAAAGATAGTATATCTATTCTAAAGATTACCTATTCCATCATGAAATACACTTAAATTATCAACCCAGGGACATAAGACTTGAAATGGGCTAGCATAATTTGTGCACTAAGTTCCTTTAGGAGTCATAACACCTATGTTGTAGGAAAGTAAAATGCATTGGAAGAGTCTATGCTGCTGCTACAAAAGAGTAAACACACCTTGGCTAACAATAGATAATTGTAGGAAGCTTCAAAAATGAACCTAAACTAATTAACAACTCAGAACATCCACTATGATCATTTTCTGCAAGTGCTGCAAGAACTTCACAGTAACAATGTTGCAGGACTAATACAGTAAATCTATCTAAAAATAGGAAACTGCAAGAAATGAATCTATTCTACCTAAATCTATTCCACCTTCCAAGTGGGCCCCCTTGGTCAGTTTCAATTAACTATGAACACAACAAGTGCTTCAAAATCTTTCTTCCATTAAAATCCTTCTTTGATTACATAGAAACTAAATAATTCATGAAGAACAGAAAAAGTAACTTTTGAATCTAAATCAACATTATCTATTTTCTCATTAGCTTACTAAGACAATCCAAATCCATTATATAGAGGATTGGATGCTTATTAAAAACATATATTAAAGTCTTGAAGTAACATCACCAGAAAAGAAGGCGGAAGATCAACCATGACATAGTACATTTACTGCCAAGCAATAGAATAACAACTTGCAAAAAATATAGCAAGTTGTATTCCCTATATTCTCTGGAACTCCTTTGCAGGTGCGGCTTATTCAACGGAACTGAACTGCACCTTCTTTGCCTTGACCAGTCTTCATTATCTTCCTCCTTAAATGTAGTAATCACCACTCTTTGCGTTGCTCCTCATTCTCCTAAAAAGTTAGCAACATCTGGAACACACATGCAAGATAACATTCCTACTTTTACTTAGATGTTACAACATAGCTTAAAATAGTTATATGAAACATTGCATTCTATGTATAGTATTAAGCAAAACATGTCATACACACTACCCATTGTAATACCCCAAAATTGGCACCTATTTAATTTCATCAATTTTGGTGCATTATCTTGATTTTACATCACCAAAGTCCTAGTTCCCTAGGCAATTTTCTCTCTCCTACTTGACTTAATTTGACTTGATGTCAATTGCAAAGACCATAAATTGCAATAATCAAATATTAATATTAATTCCTAAAGTCCTTGACTTTAATTAGCTAAATTACCTCTATGATAATTTAATTTAGTTCTAAAGTCCTAAGCACTTTGAATTAAATTAAAATCTACCCCTTTGGCTAATTACCCTTAAAAAGGAATTAATAAATATTTAGTTAATTGAATGGACAACTCTTTACTTGAATTTAATAATTCAAATTACTTGAAAGGTCACTCCCCACATGTGGCAAATTTCATTCTTTTAATTAAATAATTCATACCTTTTTGTCTCAAAGGGGAATGAAGAGTCCGGAGTTTCAAATCAAGAAACTCTTCATTCCTCTCCGGGCTTCTCTATTTAATGAACTTCTTTTTCTCATTCAAGAGAGAGCAATTTTTTAGAGCATCTACACTATAGGCATTTTTTTAGTCTCATTTGATTCATTGTTTTCAAAGCTTTTTATTGCATTTATTAGATTAATATCTCATTATTAGTATAATCTTTGCATCACATTTTAGACTAAATTTTCTTATTTGTTATTAGTTTAATATCATATTTGTTTCAAGTTCTTAGATTAAGTTGCATCTCATCTTTATTTTCAAGCTCTTAGATTAATTGCATCCTCATTCTTAGATTAAATTGCACTTCATCTTAGATTACTTTCATCTTGCTCATCTTTATTGCTTCTTGGAAATCCTCCATTGTTGAATTGGTCTCCCAACTGTTGGCTCTCCTTATGAGAGTATTCAAACACTCCATTCACATAGGAGGCAACAGGTCACCTCACCATGGAATTTGGATTGAGTTCTTCATACTCTCTCCCAAATTCTATCAAGTGAATAATGACCATGTTGTGGTGTGCCTGATTTAGAGGTCACATTCAGTCACATACATTTTGGCGCCCACCGTGGGGCAAAAAAGATCAATTTTTGGCCTCATTTTTTATTGGTTTTTCAATTTTAGTGATGGTTCTAGGCCTTGTACGGCCATGTAAAGCTTGAAAAACTTGTAATATAGTAATGGATGGATAGAATGATGAATCTTCTTTCTCATAATTTTGGTTTGGCTCATTTTTATAAAGAAATGAATAAGTTATGATCATTTTGGTGAAAGTGGGTATTTGCAGATTTGAGATTCTCTGAATATAGTCAAATTGAAACATCTAGTACGGACAAATTATGAAGAATAAGGATCTATAATAATATTCATTGGAAAGATACATGAATTATCTTTCATTTCCTTTTGGTGTGAGTCATTTTTATTCATATTTGTGAAAGTTATGAGCATTTGAGTGAAAACTAGTTTTTAACAATCTGGATTGGAGTTGCAGGCAATGATTTGCTCTTAGAAAATGATTTATGAATGGTAAAAATAAATGGCTTACATATTTGGAAACTAGATTCATTAATAGTTAATGTAAAATTGGTTTGGTTTCATTTGTATTATTTTTGAGAAAGATATGTGATTCCCTAGGCAGGGTTTGGTGTTTTAAATCTGATTTATGACAGAAAAATTGCAGTTTGAAAAGGTTATTGGTTGAGGAACCAAATTGAATCATAAGACCTTGTAATTTTGGGAAATGGTAGTTCTTGATATTGGATAAAAATTTCATTCTTTCTATAAATTTTAATATTATGATTTTATGGGTCAAATAAATCAATCTTTAAAGACTATCTTGAAGACAGCAATGTTACATATCTTACGGTTTGCCATTGATTTGTCTTGATTTTGTACTTTCGGATGTGTGCTAAATGCTAGATTGCAGATCTTTGGACCTAAGGTGAGTTTTTAAAATCTCTATAACACTTGGTTTGGGCATAAAATCAATCTCTCATGTGTTTGGCTTGAGTGTTACATGCTTTCATAGAACACATTTTTTATGCTCTTAATGGGAAATGAATGAACATAAATTTGCTTTTATACAAGTTTGTGTTTAAGTGAATGCTTGTGTTTAAACATTAAGTAATTCTTGGTTTCAAATATCAAAACATCTCATTGAGTAATCTAGGGCATGGATTCATTCCTAGTTTACATGAAGAGTTAAATGCACCACTTTGTGGACTCACTTCATGTTTACTTGGAAAGTTATATATTTCATGATTCAAACCCTCTTGCACTTATGAGTAGTATTGATTAGCAGTCTTAGATTACTTGTGATTGATCTAGATTTCTATCTTGGGTTATTGGACTCACTAATCTAGTGGCCCCTCATTTCCACCCTGTGGTTGCAATCTCAGTGCCACATTAAAGGGGAGGGGTCTATAGGAAAGAAGCGTTAATTGTTCCACTAGGCAACCCTTTTGTGTTTTTTGGAACTCACTTGTTTTCTAGGTTGTGGACTCATTTGTAGCTTGTGTGAGGTGTTAAGTGTTCCACCTTGTGGACTCACCTCATATTTGCTTTAAGTGTTAAGTGTTCCACCTTTAGTGCTTTTCAATACCTTTTGATAGAGAATTACTTACTTTTGCATTTCTAGAAGGCCTGCTTGGGGATTTCATCACCTCAAGGGATGAGCTTAACTCTCGTGTTCTGACAGAGTATAAATATTGGGAGGTGAATCCAAAGACACCTCTCTTGGGAATGAATTAGATTTCACTCTTGGCTAAGCCTCAAAGAACTTTATACCTTTGAGAAGTGAAGGAGGAGATTTGGGTTACCGTCTCCCCCCGGCTGTGTGATTTCAGATTCTTCTCATCTATAGATTTGTGCCTCACGTACCTTGCGTATATCAAGGACTCCCTTTAGAAAAGCCATGTATATCCTTGTAGACAACTTGCTAGGATGTTGTTGTGTTTTAAGTGCCTGCTAAAACATTCTCAAGAACATACACAAGTAGAGTCCTTAGGGAGTAGAAATACTAAGTCACTATTCCTATTCATGCGCAAGGTTGCTTTGTCCCTTGCCCATTGCTTGAAGACTATTTGCTTGAACTCCTTGATTGTTGTCTTATGTGCTTGATCAATGACATAAATCTGATCTACCTTTTTGTCTGTGATCTATTTTTCTATTTTCCTGTCATTCACCATCAGAAACTGGTTGTCTTGAGTTAGGAATCGATCAATCTTTGCTTTGACTTGTATTGTCTCTCATTAGTCTACCTTATCTTGTTGTGCTCTTGTACCTTGCGTTGCGATTATCTTATCTTGGCTGTTCTAGCCATCTCTTTTTGACAATTCATACCAGGTTCATCTTGCATTTTGGTTGTTCTAGCCATTTATCTCCTTTTCGTTATCTTAGAGACAGAGTCTAGCTTTATCCCGAAACTTTGCTCATTACACCTTCATCTATGACTATCACAACTTGAAGTGGCAAGACTTATCCCATTCAAAATGCTGATCAAGATCAAAGTAAACCTCGTAATCGAGACATAGGTCATCCTAAATTTGTTATGAAATCTAAACTTTGTGAGAGATCCTCACATTCCTCCTTGTTCGAAGAGTATTACAATCCATTGTTTCAGATACAGTCTGACTTAGTATTTCAAGAATATTATAACCCATTGTTTCAAGACCAGCAAGACTCTAAAGGGTCACTTTCTAAAATCGAACCTATTGATTCTTTTGAACCTATCGACTCTTTCACGATCTCTCAGAATACTACCAACAATATGGGAGATCCATTCCCCTTCCCAAGGGTAGATAAATTCAACGCTAGTCATAAGCAATCTCCAAACAACCAAGGTCATGGTTAGTCTCAAAATGACAAGAGTTATGATCAATCCCATAATATTCAATATCGGGTCAACATCCGAGACCTTCGCAATTTGAAACAACGACAAGGGGAGCCTCTCCTAACATTTCTCCAGAGATGGAGACAACTATGCATGAAGTATCCACATGAATTACCTGAGCCTGAAAAGCTTGATATCTTCTTGGACAATCTTGTCCCAAATTTTGGATACCAAGTATGATTGCAAGGTCCCCTCACTTTTGACAATATGATTAGGTGGGCTGTGAGGATAGAAGCATTTATGGTCAAGAAGGGAGAATTGACTTTGAACAAAGACAACAAACACGGACCTTCTCCCTTGAACAGGGATAAGGATAATATTGTCAATAGAAACATAGATGTCATGAATGACAAGGTTGTTGACAATGTGATGCCAAAACCCTCAAAGTCTATCTTTAATCTTAGCTC
Organism: Chamaecyparis obtusa; assembly: GCA_027943335.1. Taxonomy (NCBI): domain Eukaryota; kingdom Viridiplantae; phylum Streptophyta; class Pinopsida; order Cupressales; family Cupressaceae; genus Chamaecyparis; species Chamaecyparis obtusa. Next base: position 429,137 of record BSBK01003517.1, on the reverse strand, counting down.
TAGCATGCAAACAGTCAATGCCACTAAGAAGGCTACAATAGAAGCTCAACCACCTTCCAGATTTGCTAGAAACAAACCTTGGATCTCTCACTATGACATGATCATTGCTCCAGGGAGTGAGGATACTCCTAAACCCAAAACTCCCTTTGTCTTGCGAGGCCCTGCACCTCCCTCTTATAACTACACATAATCTCCAGCTTGTACGAACACTATCCCTTGATCTCATGCAAAGATCGTTCTCCAAGGTCCTGAGCCTTCGACTTTCAGACCAAAACTATCTATGGATAAAGCCCTCACCAAGGTAAACGTCCCTAAAGATCTCAATCTTGACCAGTTTCAATCTATGGTGGGTCATTTGACCTTGCCTCATTACTTATCATTCTCTGAGGAAGACGATCACTTGCTAAGCCACCCACATAATGCTCTCCTGCACACTGAAGTTATGATAGGCCCTAAGAGTATCCCTCACGTCCTCATTAAAAATAGTGCTAGCCAAAATACTTGCTCTGCTAAGATGCTTACCAAAATGACAGACAACTTTGTCCCCACCAATAGAGAGTCCATTGAGTTCTATGATGCTAAGCTAAAAGAAATAGAAAAGACCTTGAAGATCAAAGATATTGGCATGGGGGAATATCAGTTTGAGTCCATGTTGACATTGACAACTCTCCCTCCATCTCCACATTCCTGTGAGTAACCTTCTGAAGATGGATTTGGTATTAGCTATCAGAGCTATGAGCTTGACCAACCTAGCTACAGCTTGCACTCACATGAAGAAACACAGATTCAGCCTATGACATATGAAAGATCTTTGAATGACCAAAATTCTGATTCAGACTACCAGAAAGAGTCTTATCTACCTTCTCAAGTGCTTCAAGAACATGATTTTGGTCCTCACCAGGAGGATTTTATACACTCTACTAAACAGATTTCTACTACTACAGCTACTACTAAATATGTCACTACCTCTAATGGCACACATACTAATTGGGAGCAACTATTGGATGCTTCCCTTATCTTGGGTATTCCTCAAGGTATGCCTATTCTAGATTGTTCCACCACTTTTTCTATTGAACAGACTCCTACTGCTGCCAACTCCAATGGCACACATACTGATTGGGAGCAACTATTGGACACTTCCCTCCTCTTGGGTATGCCTCAAGGTATGACTATTCCAGATTACTTTTCTGCTTCTACTACTGAACAAGATCCTACTGTTAAAGAAACACTTCCTATGTTAGATGATAATAATGAAGAAAGTATGCCTCCGACTATGTCTCTAGCTGAATGGGACTCTATATCAGATGCTACTACAGAAATACCAATTGATGCTATGCACCTATATGCTAGTCTTAACAACTCAGAAAGAGGAGAAAGTTATGATCCTCTAGATCAGGCTATTGATGATGATCCTTTCCACCCTCCTGTAGAGATCATTCTTATGGTTCCTAGGCCATCTTCTCCAAGCTATGCTCCTACTGCTCCAACAAATCATGGGTATGCAAGACCCCATTTTGTTACAGCTTCATGGAATATTGGTAGATCCAAAATTGAAATGGTTCCTATTCATGTACTCTTACCACCTAAAAGGGGACCTAACTCTTGGAATAGACCATCTTGGTTAGGCTCACATAATATTCCTCCAAACTTATCTGACTCTTCTAAGATGACTCACAATCAACAACGCTCTATGGAAGATTACTTTCTTGATCTACCTGATGCATTCATGGATGATGAGGATGATACTAATATATTTTCACTTGAGCCCATCCCATCGATTTCTCTTCCCCCTTCATCTCCCAGAAAAGTGGCCCGTCCACTTCCATTTCCATCTCTCCACCTAAACCAATCATATAAGCCTTTTTCATCCACAATTCCCGAGTCTTTTGGAAGTAACTTGGATGTACAACATAAAAGCAAAAATAATAAGAATCCACTTATATCTCAAGGTTGCCATGTCCCATCTAATCGACATGTGACTGTGAAGAAAGGAAAGAAACAAAGGTGTTCAAAAGACCGCAAAGGTCCTCAAAAAGAAGAAGACAATCAAACACCAAAAAATAAAATAAAAAATGGATCTCGAAATCCATTCTACAGGCATTGTCATCAAAAGCACCTCAAAGTAAAGAAGAAAAAATTCAAAAGCTATGTGGATTCCAAAGAAAGGAAAAATCAAAGTTGTCATTTGAGCTTCCAAAATTCTCGTACTTCCCTCCATTCCATCGCCCTTGCGTCTCATACTTTACCCTCTTCACTCCATCTTGCCTTGTCCCAAAGTGCATATCAGCATCTCCTCATTGCTAATGACATGACTAAGAGAAATCTAGAATGTACTCTCCCTAAGCATTTAGAGCGTGGGAAATCTAATAAAGAGTTAAGATGTGTCCACGAGGATGTTTGTGGGTCTCACTTAAGTGACCTTTCCTTGACTATGGATCTCTTGATAGTTGGACACTACTGGTTGGATCTCCTGTTACTACTACAACATCTGGTTCTAATTCTACCACTTCTCGGTTGCCTACTGCTACAAATACTGCATTCTCAGAGATTCCTACTAAAGGAGAGAGACTCAAAGAGCCCATCAATGCTCTTCATTTGAAGAAGTTCTACAGCTGACATTCTCAGTATGCTCATGTACATACTTATTGATCCTGAAAAAATCCTAAAAAATGATATATTGCAAAAAATCCTAAAAATTGCAAAATGTTCTGAAAAAATGATCATCTTAGTGAAAACTTGGCAAACAGGTGCTTTGATGTATCTATTATCCTAGTGAAAACTTGGTAAACAGGCACCTTGATAATACCAAAAAAAATGAAAATGTGAAAAATACAAAAAAAATGAAAAGATCAAAAATACAAAAAAAATGAAATTTTCAAAAATACAAAAAAAATAGAAAATGTGAAAAATACAAAAAAAAATGAAAAGATCAAAAATACAAAAAAAAATGAAATATTCAAAAATACAAAAAAATCAAAAAATGAGAAAAGTACAAAAAAATTGAAAAAGAGAAAATGTGCCATTGATGAAAACCTGGTAAACAGGCGTCATGGTAGCAAAAATAGAATCTCTGCCAAGATAGTGAAAACCTGGTAAACAGGCACCTCTTGTTTCCTGAAGATGCATCTCATCTCAGCATCGCTTGGCTCTTAGTTCCCTACTTTAGTTTCCTTCCTTTCCTGCTTTAGTTTGTTTTCTTGCTTCCCTGCTTTAGTTTGTTTCCTACTTTGGTTTGCTAGCTCATGCACTTGTCTTTGAGTTTTCCTTGACTCTTCATGGATTGGAACTGGTCATACTTGGGGGCATCTCCCTAGTCTAGGGGGCATTGTCCTATCACTTTTAGAAGATTCATTTGTGCATCAGTCACCAGCGTTTCACGTTGTGTCTGCCTGCTGATGCCTAGCTACTTTTGAGATCTCTCCTAGACGATCTCTCGTGTATCGATCACCAGTGGTTCTCACTATGCCTGCTTGCTGATACCTAGCTCCCGTTCAACCTCTCTTTTCAGGATCTCCTTCTTACATCAATCGCCAGTGGTCCTCACTATGTCTGCCTACTGATGTTTTGTTCATGTTTCATTCTCTCTTTTGAGAATCTTCCTTGTATCGGTCACCAGTGGTTCTCACTACATTTGCCTGCTAATACTTGGTTCGCGCTTTGATATCTTCTTGAGACTTTTTCTCTCACGATGGTCACCAGTGGTTTTCCACTGTGTCTGCTTGCTATCACTATCCCGTTGAGACTTTGAATGTTGTTTGCTTCTTATTCGATTTCAATCCGCTTGAACACAAATGTAAACTGAAACTAAAACTCTTTGTGTGTTCCTTTGAGGCATGTTGAGCTTTGTTTTCTTTGAGTGCTTGTTTGTTTTCTTTTCTTTTTTGCTTTCTGTTTGTTGGTTTAGTTCCAATTATCCAAGAAATCTACATAAGAGGGGTGTCCATCTATAAGAGCCTTCATCTCATATTGGATGGCTATGCGTACCTCAACTCCTTTTATATGGACACCTTGGTGAGGTTGGTTCTTCTCCTTGTTTGTTTTGAGTGACTTCTTTTGCTACATTTGGAATTGTAAACGCTTGTCCTGTTAAGTGAACGTAAGGGTCACTGCGAGCAATCTTTGGAAAAAGAAGGAACTCCTGCGTGTTTGGTGTGTTTGTTTGCAAGAGACATTCTGGTCATTCTAGCAAATGTGCTTTGATGCTTATGTTAACTTGCTAAATTAAAAGGAATAGGAGTTCAGGTCATTCTAGCTTCTTGTGCCTTAATGCTTACACCTCATTTCGACAAATTTAAGACTTATGTCATATTCATATTCTCATGTTGGGGAGAATTGTATGGCATCTTGTGATTGTCCCGTGCTTAAACGAACTCAATGATGACAAATACGATGAGTCCAACAACCAAGTCCGGAGGATTGCATTTGTTCATCCTAGGCCTGCATTTAGACTTGCATCTTTCATTCTAGGCTTGCATTTGGAGTGCTTTCTTGTTGCTCTCTTGATTGCTTTCTTCTGGATCTACTCATCAAAGGTTCTCATCTTTTGTCCCAGTCTCATCTTGGCTGCATCCTTTTTCAGGATCGAAATCAAAATCTGACATCTCTAGATAGCTCGAAATCACATTTTAAATTCTGTGATCCTTTGGGATTGGATGCTTGTGCAGTCAACCTTTTGGCATCATTTTCTTGCCAGATCCTCATCTTTACATCATGTTCTTGAGATCTTTGCTCTTTTCATCAAAGTCAACTCAAGTCAAATTTAGTCAACCATGGTCAACCTAGTCAAATTTGGTTAGCAGGACCTTTGGATCACTTCAAAATTCTTCTGATCTGCTTTATTCTTCTAGATCTTCGACCTTATCTTTATCTGCAACCTCTTGTTGTCAATCATCTTCGGATGTGTCATCTTTTGATTTCGCTCCCAAGGGGGCAGGATGATTGCATCATTGAATCTTGTTGAATCAATTCTTGAATCAGTCTGATCTGAATCATCAATTTTCATTGCTTGGGGCATCTCGATGTCTCACATCTTCTTATCTCATCATCTATCTTTTAGGTATTGGGGCAATCTAACCCTAATCCCTAGGAGTCAATCTTCATTCTAGAGATGACTCTCGAAATCTCTTTTAGACCGTTATCTGGGCAATCTAACCTGGGTCTCAGAGGGCTGAGCTTCATATTGGGGCAATCTAACCCCAATTCTAGAGACAGTCCTAATCTGCATCTAAATCTCACTCTGGGGCATTGGGGCAATCTAATCCTGATTCTCATCTCTCTCAAGAACTATTGTCTTCGCAATCTAACTTAGACTTCAGAAAATTCATGCTTTGATCTGCTTTCATCTGTCACTTCAGACTATTCTTTAAATCAATGCACTGCTTGCACATCAATTCAAAGAGGGGCAAATGTAATACCCCAAAATTGGCACCTATTTAATTTCATCAATTTTGGTGCATTATCTTGATTTTACATCACCAAAGTCCTAGTTCCCTAGGTAATTTTCTCTCTCCTACTTGACTTAATTTGACTTGATGTCAATTGCAAAGACCATAAATTGCAATAATCAAATATTAATATTAATTCCTAAAGTCCTTGACTTTAATTAGCTAAATTACCTCTATGATAATTTAATTTAGTTCTAAAGTCCTAAGCACTTTGAATTAAATTAAAATCTACCCCTTTGGCTAATTACCCTTAAAAAGGAATTAATAAATATTTAGTTAATTGAATGGACACCTCTTTATTTGAATTTAATAATTCAAATTACTTGAAAGGTCACTCCCCACATGTGGCAAATTTCATTCTTTTAATTAAATAATTCATACCTTTTTGTCTCAAAGGGGAATGAAGAGTCCGGAGTTTCAAATCAAGAAACTCTTCATTCCTCTCCGGGCTTCTCTATTTAATGAACCTCTTTTTCTCATTCAAGAGAGAGCAATTTTTTAGAGCATCTACACTATAGGCATTTTTTAAGTCTCATTTGATTCATTGTTTTCAAAGCTTTTTATTGCATTTATTAGATTAATATCTCATTATTAGTATAATCTTTGCATCACATTTTAGACTAAATTTTCTTATTTGTTATTAGTTTAATATCATATTTGTTTCAAGTTCTTAGATTAAGTTGCATCTCATCTTTATTTTCAAGCTCTTAGATTAATTGCATCCTCATTCTTAGATTAAATTGCACTTCATCTTAGATTACTTTCATCTTGCTCATCTTTATTGCTTCTTGGAAATCCTCCATTGTTGAATTGGTCTCCTAGCTGTTGGCTCTCATTATGAGAGTATTCAAACACCCCATTCACATAGGAGGCAATAGGTCACCTCACCATGGAATTTGGATTGAGTTCTTCATACTCTCTACCGAATTCTATCAAGTGAATAATGACCATGTTGTGTTGTGCCTGATTTAGAGGTCACATTCAGTCACATACACCCATAGGTTTAGTAGGGTCTAGTTGTCTTTGGCATAAGTTCACAAGATATTTACAACAAGTGTTCAGGAATGTTTTGTCAAAACACAAAGAGTGTGTCCAAATTATAAAAATTTATATCAAAATTAAGACATTAATATGCCTCATCAAGGTTTATATAGTTAAATGTTTGTCCCCAAGAACTAGAAAAAATTTGATTGATCTTCTCAAAAAATTTAGGCATGTTTTTTCTTGGTCTTATGAAGATCTCAAAGCTTATAGAAAGGACATCTTTCAACATGAGATTCTACTAAAAGAAGGCACAAAACCTTTTAGACAAAAGTTGAGACCTATTAACCCCACCTTGGCACCTAAAATGCAAGGAGAACTCAAGAAGATGATGGATGCTGGAATAATCAAGCCTATTAGGCACTCCACTTAGGTTTTAAATTTGGTGCCTATGAGAAAGAAGAATGGTGACATTAGGCTGTGTTGATTTTAGAAATCTTAACATAAATTCTCTAAAGGATAACTATGGATTACCAAATATGGAGAACATGTTGCAAAAGGTCACTGGGTCAGAATTGATGTCCATGATGGATGGCTTTTCTGGCTATAATTAGGTTATGGTTAAGGACATAGAGCAATTTAACACTGCATTTACAACCCCATGGGGGACTTATGTTTATGTGAGGATGCCTTTTGGGTTGACTAATGTTAGTGCCACTTTTCAAAGGGCTATGGATGTAGCCTTTGCAGGTTTCATTGATAGGTTCATGGTGGTATGTCAAGATGATCTGACATCTTTCTCAGCTAAGGAAGAACAACATTGCCAACATCTAGAAAAGATTTTCATTAGAGCATTAGAATATGGGGTTTCTTTGAACCCAAAGAAATGTGCTTTTGGTGTGGTAGAGGGAAAACTTCTAGGGCATATTATTTCAAAGGATGGGGTAAGGATAGACCCTGAAAGGGTGTAAGCTATTGCTAAACTATCTCTACCAAAAAATATCAAAGGAATTCAGTCTTTCTTAGGACAAGACAATTTCTTGAGGAGATTTATTACAAACTTTGTAGAAATTAGCATTCCCATATCAAGAATGTTAAAAAAGGGAGAAAAAGTTGAATGGAATGTGGTAGCAATATAGGCTTTTAATGACATTAAAAGGGCTATCAAGCATGCCCTAGTTTTGAAAACACCAGATTATAGAAAACCTATGCAGATCTTTTCCTTTGCATCTACCCATACTGTTGCAGCAATACTATTACAGAAAAATGCTGATGGTTTTGAATAGCCTATTTCTTTTTTCAGCAAGACCTTGCAGGTAGAAGAATTAAACTATGATATTATTGAGAAGCAAGCTTATGCCTTGGTAAAAGCCTTTAAAACATTCATTTGTTATCTAGTTGGAGCCACAATGGTTGCCTATGTTCCAAGTGTTGCAGTTGAGGATATCTTGGTTCAGCAAGAAGTTTCAGGAAGAAGATGTAGATGGATCAATAGGATTCAAGAGTTTAATATTAAAATTCACATTACAAATTTGGTAAGAGGGTTGGGCCTAGCAAAGTTGATGGCTCAAAGAAATCTAACTACAAACCAAATAAACATGTTGGAGGAGGATCAGAGACCTTTTGTGTATAACATGGATTGTTGTGAGTGGTACAGGGATATTATTAAATATTTGCAAAAGATGGTTTTACCCTTTGAATTAGATGATAACAAGAAAATAACTATTAAGCTTCATTCCATAAGATATGCAATTATAAGTGGTGAGTTATGGTGGAGAAGCAATGAGGGTGTCTTGCTTAGGTATGTAGATCAAGATAAGGCCAAGCTTTTGATGGATGAAATGCACAATGGGATTTGTGGAGGACACTATATGGAAAAGACTACATCCCACAAGATCATCAGGTCAGGTTTTGGGTGGCCATCACTTTTCAAATATACCCATCAGTTTGTAAAGAAGTGTGACCCTTGTCAAAGATTTGCAGGAAAATTGAAATTTAGTGGAAACTTGCCTCTCAAACCTGTTGCTGTTCAGGCTCCTTTCCAAAATTAGGGTATGGATTTCATTGGTGAAATCCCTAATAAGTCCAATGGTGGACATTCTTATATCTTGGTGGCAACTAATTATTTCACCAAGTGGGTTGAAGCAATCCCTTTAAGGAGAGAAACTAGTAAGGTGGTAATAGATTTTATCATGCAGAATATCCTTACAAGATTTGGTTGCCCAAAAACCATAGTTGTTGATAATGCAATGTGTTTTAGGTTAGAGGAATTTGTTGACTTTTGTCAAAACAATGGTATAAAAATATCATATTCATCCCCCTACCATCCACAAGGTAATGGCCAAGCAGAATCCAGTAACAAGAGTTTGATTAAAATTTTGAAAAGAGTATTAGATAAGAATAAAAGGGCCTGGGATTCTAAGTTGTTACAAGCCTTATGGGCTGACAGGGTTACAGTAAAGAAAGCAATAGGGTGTGCCCCTTTTGACTTGGTATATGGGATTAATGCAAGATTTCCCCAGAACAATTTGTTACAAATGTATCAGTTCATATAGGCATATGATGATGATGTGGAGGAAGAAATGACTGTTAGAATAAATGATTTAATTCAATTGAATGAGGTAACAAATGATGCACATGTTAAAAATGAGAAGATGCAGGCCCAGTGCAAAGTCTTGTATGACAAAAGGACTACTCAGAGAAGTTTTGTAAGTGGTGACTTGGTCTTAATGTGGAATGCAAGATTAGAAGATAAAGGAAAGCATGGGAAATTTGATCCCATTTGGTTAGGCCCATATATCATTGAAGAAAAATGGGGAACAAGTTCATATCTATTGAAAAATCTAATAGGAGAGCTCATGGAATTGCCAGTTCATGGTCAATTCTTAAAATTTTACTTTTCTTAAGCATTTTTTTGAGTCTCTGTGCAGGTTTAGGTTTAGGGTTTTGTGTGCAATTCTAATTTCCAGTCAAAATTTTTGTTCTGCTCTGCTCTTCCAGGATATTCTAGTTTTCTCATTGTATCTGCAGGAGATACACATCCTCGAGCATGAGCCACTGTTATCACTATCCTAAAAAATTTCCATCCCCATCCTAAAACTTTTGAAAAATTTGGTTCTTAGACCTGATTATGAGGTTTTATGGTTAAAACCCTAGGTTTGATGGAAACCCTAGCTGGTCTTAGCATTGTTATAATTTTGCGTTACTTTTTGGCTCACTAACTTTCCAAATAAACATGTGCGATATTGACCCCTTTTAAGTGACCACTTTACATGTTATATTGTTAGGTTGTCGAACGGGACCCTTTTTAATAATTCTTTCAAAGCTTAAGTTTCCCGTAAGTTTTTCTAAGTGACTAACCTTTTAAAATGAGTGGTTGTCATTGAATCTCAAGGTTCCCTATTGTCAACTTTTCTGACATGCGATTTGGCAACAAGCGAACATCTATCTTGGCGGGCCCATTTTCAATGTTGTGTTGGCAATTAAACAAAGTGGTGCATCAATGGCTGTTGTTATACCACTGATGAAAGATATGAAGTATTTAAGCTTCACGATATAGTGATGACCGTTTGATGCTATATGATGGTGAGTGGGCCCTAAATTTCCATGTCACTCTGACATGTGTGCTTTTGATTGGTTGAAATAAGTATGATGTGGTGATCAACATGATGTTTGATATTAAGGAAGGAAAGGAGAAAGGACCCACCTGCCTATTCTTGTAAACGTGGAAGCTTTTGATTCGACAAAAAGATAAGCGAAGTGTTATTGTGGGGTTAGCTTTCTCAAATACATAAGGTTCGACAAGATCTCGCAGTTGTCAATATACCACTGGGATAAGGTGCATGATTTTTAAGGCCTGCAATATAGCAACAGCCATTGATCTTTCTCAAAGGATGAAGATTGAAAGGTGGGTCCTCTGTCGCCAGTTCATGCTGACAAGTTCATTTCTGATTGGTCGAAGGTAGGGGTGACCTGTTAGGTTGTCAGTATATTTGACACCGAGGAGAAAGTTAGGGATTTCCACCTACTGATCTATCCAACGTGGCATTTTCTAATTCGATGAATATTTCAAAAGGGAAGGTGGGGTCATTGGTTTGGGAAATGATAAAGTGCTATGAGTTGGAAAGAATCATGTGGTTGTCGTTACATCGCTAAGGAAAGATGCTCAGGTCCTATGCCCACACTTTAGCGACAAGGTGACACCTGTCCACTCTGATCAGAATTAAGTTAAATTTTTTCTTTTCCCACATGATTAAATTAAGCTGTTCTCATTCACTGGGAACTAGTTTGGGGAAAATAAAAAGAAGGTTGCGCAACTATTTTTGCTGATCATCTGATGCGTCGAAAAAGAAACAAGATCAATGGTCTGAATTCAAATTTTTTCTTTGTGACATTGCTTGCATCTTGTGAATGCTGAGGCCGCCAATTTTTAGTGATGGCAGACTTAATGAGCTACATGTGGATGAATTTCAAACGGTTGGTGACATTATATACCCCAAATTTGATCGTGGTTTTCTTTACCACTCTCATAAGCATTTTGGCAAGTTGGATTGGTCTCTAGAGTGATATCAAGTGAAGTTTTTCAGGTTCCTGGTAGGTCATAATCTTCTAAATTCTAGAATTGTTTAAAGTTTGTGATGAAATTGTAAGAAAAATTATGTTGCTAGCTAATAGTATTTAGGGTTTTTCTTGGGTATTCATACATTGTTTTGAGAAGCCCTAGTTAAAATTTCACCAAAGAAGGGACTGTCAGGAAAGATAGAGTATAAAGATAGGGGTGTCTTTGAAGACTTAATGCAATTTCTCTCACATTCAGATAATGGAGCAGCTATATTGAAAGAATTGGTCTCGAGGAACCCTAGGGATTATGTGAATAGTGGGCTCCATGACAGAGGAAACTGGATGAGAGATGCTAGGGTGGGAGAAGATTATAATGGTCTTATTTTGTTTAAAGTAGCATACTCATAGAGAAATTCATGTGCCCCCATTAGCAACATATGGCAATTTGATATAGGAAAGTTGGTAGTTCCTGGAGTTTTCATGGATGTAGAATTATTAAATCCAGATTGCTAAGTGCTATGATCCTATGACAAAATGTGTCGAGGATATAAATAGAAATAATTTGATTAGTATCACAGAAGATGAGATTAGGGAGGTCTTCTCATTGAATGACCCTTCTGTTGGGTTAGAGAAAATAGATTTTACTGAATTTATAGAGGTATATGAAGCTCAGAAGGATTATTTGAAGACAGGGCCTCTGAGGGATTTTTTTGACCAGATTGGATCCATGTGTGTTATCAGCCCAAGTACACCAGAGCCTTTCAAGATGGATTTTTTCAGTAAAAGAGCATAGGGTTTTTATAAGTCTTTGACTTTAATCCTAGGGAATGATGAGGCCACTCATATGCCAATTCCATATATGTTCATGATGGTGCAATCTTTACATCCCCAATTGGTACTAATCTTTGATTTTGCCTCTCACTTGGCTAACCTAATCCATGAGGGTTTAATGGTCATAAAGAATATGAAAGTTAGTAGGCCCTTTGGGTGGTATTCTATGCTCATGCATATGTTCTTGTAAAAGGGTAAGCAGTTTTTTAGCTCAACAGTGAATATTGTTAAGGAAAGAAATGGAGAAACCCTTCCAATTCAGTTGTGGACCACAGCCTTATCATGGGATAGAGTTGATGCCAGTTTCATTGCCTTTGATAGGGATTTTGCCTCAAGACTTAGGACATTGTTATTTTTTGACAATCCTAGAATCCCAAGGGAATTACTAAGATTAATCAAGCCAAAAGAGTATTGTCAGGATATTACTATAGTCCATAATTTTGGGGATATCATATTATATCATGTTTCCAAAGTTTTTAGAGTATATGGTTGCAGAAAGGCACCTTACATTTTGCCATACCAAGTTCCATTAAAAATAGGATATGCTAAAATTTTGAGGCAAATTGGTGACCTCCAGGAGAATGCCCTTACTAGTAAAGGAAGAGGGACTTTCTTCCTTGATATTACAATTGATCTTTTGTATGTTATTACTAAGGGAGGATGGGTATATTTGAACCAGGTCTTGCAACCCTATAGAATGCCCATAGCTGCAATAAGATGTGCAGATAATGAGGGTTTCCTATCAGGAATGTTTAGAGATAAGATTAGGTGTGCTCTTATGGAGCACCAATTCAATTTTCCCAAGGATATAATAAGGAATGAGTTTGACCTCCAAACTCAAGAAATAAAGAAGGAGAAATGGGTGATCTACAAGAAGACTGTAGATTTCATCAAAAAAATTGATAGAACTTATGATCCATTAAAGGGTTTTGAGCCATGGGCAAGAAAGGTAAAGGCTCTTATGGAGCATTTTGAAGGCATCATGCATGTAGTAAATGAGAAAAGGGCTACTATGAGAAAGACAGACCCTGAGAAGGCTAGGCAGATTTTGAGCTAGCCAGGATATGTAAAATTGACCCCAAGGGGAGTCTATACTATGCAAAAGAGAAGTGGGTACACTGTTCTTTTACCAACATAGCATAGAGGTGAGGATTTTCCTTCTACTTCTAGAGGAAAGAAGCCTATGGATGATCCAACAATGCAAGGACCCTCTCCAAAGAGGCAAAGATAGGATGGGTCAGGATCAAAAAAAAATGTATACTCTCCTTCTTAGTCCCCCTTACATTTAGATGAACATGGGGGAGTAGAACAGTTGGTACATATGAGGAATGAGGGAAACATTTTTGTTTGCAATGATGAGCTGCAAGAAGGAATGCCAGAGGAACCTAAGGAGGTTTCCATGGATCTTACTATTGATAAATTTGAGGGTAAGCAAATTGACCCTATTTTAAAACAAGCTATTGATTCCTTTATTGCTGATGACAAATTTGTAAGGACTAGGGAATTCTTCCAATTTTTGTGGAGAATGAAAATAAACCAATTTAAAGAAATCTGTGAGAAGAAGAAAGAAGAGTTCCCTGATAGGGACATAACAAAGATAGAAACTGAGACCAAAGGAGAAATGATGAAGCAGTTTGAAAAGATTACTCCTGAGGAGGGAAGAGCTATGGTCCATACTACAAGGGTGTTGATTCTATCAGAATGGGATATTGTTGATGCAATAGTCTTTGATCAAGTCAGGAAGAGCAAGGTAAAGACTCTTGCTACTACAAAACATGCCCAACAAGTTGCTAGGGGAATTTCTTTCTTAGATGATCATCCTACCTTGGTCATGTGGTCCCTTAAGAGGGAGGAAGACAAAGGAAAAAGAGAGGCTCTCTCTATAGAATATGCAGGAAATCTATTGGTACAAAGAGTAGGTGAGATTTCTGGTATAGAAGCTTCAAACCTAATTTTGGAGACAAGTTAATTACTAAATTATCAGGACCACAAGATCATAGGTCACCACAAATAATGATAGCTGAAAAACCTGCAATGGCTTCATCATCTAGCCCTATCATTGAGTTTCCACCATCGCCCTACCCGGAGACACACCTTGATGCAAGACTCAGTTGGGAGAAGCAACAATTGCTTGAGGAAACCAATCACTTCAAAAGGAAGAGGAAAGAATTGGACAAGATAAGGGAAGAATATTTGAAAGATAAGAGTTTGTTGAAGTAGGAATATGAAGACAAGGTAACAAAAGTTGTTATACAGTTTGCTACAAACTTGAATCCCACAGTCTTCTTTGACCATGCTAGAAGGCTAAAGGTATTACTTGTATCATTGGATAAATACAAGAGTGAATTTGAATCAATTTTTAAGAAATGGATTGAGAGATCTCCAAATGTGAGATTGTTCATGTTGTTATCTAAGTCCCAAAATGATCCTGATCCATTGATCAAACCATTGCATCAGAACGTGAAGAAGCTTGTGGAGCATGATATACTTTTGGGTGATTTTGAGAGAAAATCAAATTTGATGAAGAAGGAATTGACACTTCCTAGCTGTGACTTTATCCTAGGAATATTTAAGAAGAATGGTGAGCTTAAAGAATTGATCAAGTGGAGAGCACAGATAGATGATGACTTCTCTGCTAGAATGACTAGCATTTTGACTCTAGAGAATACTTTATTCTTTACTCATACTATTGAGACTTTAATTTCTGCTAAATCTAAGTTTGATTTTATTCAGTGGGAGATTAGTCAATTGGAGGATAGGTGGGAACAGTTGTCTGGTAAAAATGCAGAATTTGCAAATTTTGAGTTCCCAAGTGAAGAGGTGTACAATAGGTGGAGATATCAATACATACCTCATGTAGAAAAAGTAAATACTCTGCCAACCTCTTGAAACAAGTGAAGATAGTTACTTTTTGAATCATCAAGGTTATTGAGATGTAGAAAGGTATTTATTGCAAGATTGATAGCAGAGATATTGCAATCAAATTTGTTAAAAAGAAGTCAAGGACAGAATTGTAGACATAAAGCAAGGCGGCTCATCTACAAATATCTCACCAGTTTTGATCAACTGTATTTATTGTAAACCCAATAGGGTTGTTGAAAAGTTTCTAGGTTAGGAATTTTGTAAACCCTAGAATGATCAGTAGCTTGTTGCATTTCCTTGTATATAAAGGATTTTCCATGATCATTCTAGGCATTGAGAGTTTAGGTGTTGAAAAGATAGAAATTTTGAAACCCTAGCCCTTAGTCGGGGATTGTAACTTTTTGTATTATTTTTCATCAAGAAATAGAGAAGTACAAGTTGCTACTACTATTTTGTAAGCTTACTATTCAAAATATTATGTATACAATGATCAAGGTTATACTTAATACAAATCTCAAATCTTTTTCTCTCCTTTGAGTTTATTTTGTGAATCTTTAAGTCTTTTTGGGATTTATATGTATGTATTTGGCTTTGAGTTCTGATCTAGGGTTGGATTAAATATTTCTCAGGGTGGGATACATGTTTATTCAATTTATTTGAGGATTCTCTATAAGTAGGAAAGAGTTGGGGTGTTTGTATTGATGTTTAAAAGACCAGTGAATCTCACAATATCTTTGTATTCATTCTATCTTTTGATATTTTGCCCAATGGATAGGGCACTAGCCTATATTTTCCTATCTTTTCTTTGTGGGGAATGATCAAAATATTGTAATCCTAAAACGTGTAATCAATACTAGTCTTTTACATTTTTATTTACTTTATATGAGTTGTTTTACCCAGTGATGGAGATTCAATGAATAATAGGTTGTTATTTAGTACTTTCTCTCTGTCATCTGTTGTAAGATCTAGTATTGAGTAAGGAATAGAGTTGAATTTATTGGATCAGGTGTACCACCTTAGTTTTGTAGAGCAAGAAGTGAAGAGGGCAGTCTTGTCCCTATAGTTGGTCCAGTTGCTTATAGATTTCCCACATTTAGAATTAACAACTCCTTAACATCAGTCATAAGCATATTGGTATCTCATGGAGTGTAAAATCTTTTGAAGAACCAACAAGATGGTGACTCTACTAGGGATGTTGTAAAGATTTCCATAAAATAATGTAGGTAAAAGTTGAGCTAGACTCCTGGCCTACTTATTTTTTAAAACCAGTTAGTTACCTTACATATAGAGTTGATTCCTTTTCAATTTTTGCCTACCCTTCCTATTTGTTTAAAATCATAGAAAATCCCATTTAGCTTGGGTGTTGACTCTAAAACATCTCTGTACTAGTGCTTAATAAGATATCACTATATCATAATGAGTTTCAAAAATACAAGGTCCTGGAGGAAGGAACACCCAGAAGAATGTTTGCAGGGTGAGCTTCCAGCCACATCTAGATGAGGTCAGGTTAGAAGATAAAAAAGTACTAAGGACATGTCTCTTACCTGGAAGCAAAAGGAAAACTCAAGACAAGAAAGTCTTGCTCCTCCTAGTCAGGAGGGAAATGCCTTAGAATATGAGGAGGCAGTTGACCTAAGCCTAAATCAATATGAGGATTATTATTCCCCCACAAAAAGAGAAGGTGAAAGGTTTCCCCACAACAGGAAAATAATCCCTAGTAGACAATGTGGAGAGGAGAGAAGATCTAGAAATAAAAGTAGGAGTGGACAAGATTTTGTCCCCCCATTCACCCTTGGTTCATCATTACCCCAAGGCCTCCATGAGTCGCAGGATCAACAAGAAGAGCTTGAAGCACAGCAAGTTGAATCTGAAACAACTTTACCTAATTTTGAGGAGATATTTGAGGAAGTATATGAATTGGAAAGGATAATTCATGAACAAACAGGTATTAGGTAGAAGAGAGAAAAGGAAAGAGAAGAAAAAATTAGACATCCCATGATAAGGGCTGACCAATTAAAAAGACAACTGCTAAATTTAGAAGCTATAAATTATGTTCTCATTCCTAAATAGACAAGTGAACAGCCCATTGTCCAAAAGGTCTTTGAAACAAGGAATCCAAGAGATAAGGGAAAGCAGAAAGCTGTGGGCATTTCAATTAATGAGCGTGTAGGCCCTAAATTTCCCATAGATTTGGCTTTAAGGTTGGAAGCAAACCTTGAAAAGGCCAAAAGGGAATAGGAATTACTAGCTAAAGAACTGGAAAGGGCAGAGTTGGAAGCTTCAGCACTAGAAATGAAAAAGAAGATTGATTTTCTTATACGGTCTATAGGACCACCTAACTTTTCTAATTCTATTGTTACACAAGTGGCAAATGTTCCAAATTTAGCAAATCAGACAACTAGTATTCCCCCACCAGGAAGACTCATAATTTCTGCCATGACAAATACTAATGCATCCACATCTCAGGGTGCTGGTATTTTTAATACAGGGGTTATACATGAAAGATGCAACCAGTTGTTTTTTACTGGCATCCCTGGATATCCTAACCCCATCCCTAAAGAAATTAGGAAGAAACTCCCAAAATTCACTAGAAGTAATGTTGTCACTTGTGAGGAGCATCTGAAAAAGTTTATTGATGTGATTGATGATTATAACATTGTGCCTGATGATGTTATCATGAAATTATTTGTACAATCCCTAACAGAAGATTCAAGGGATTGGTTTAGGGCTTTGCCACATGGTAGCATAGGTTCATGGGATCAGCTTAGGCATTGTTTCAAAGAACAGTATGGTGATAAAACACATGAGGGTTTTATGTTAAATGAATTTAATAACATTAAGAAGAATTTCAATGAGGATGTTGTTGAGTTTAATGTCAAATTCCAAAAGGCCATGCATAAACTCTTGCAAGTCATCAGATTGGATGATAGAGTATGTCTTGTCACATATTTAAATGCCTTTGATTCTAAGATGGGTTACCTTTTGAGAGATAAAAACCCAAGGATTCTTTTTGAAGCTTATAAACTAGCTGTGAACATAGAGAGTAACCGAAGAATTTCAGGAAGGTTGGGAAGAAGGGAAGATAACAAATCACAATTATTGAATAGAAAAGATCCAGGGAAGCCTATAAGTGTAAAACCTAAGGATGATGGTAGCCTAAAGAAAATATTGAAATAAATAAAGGAATTAAAGCCTGGTGAGAATAGAAATAATAAATTTATAGGAGGGGATAAGCCTACCTTTAAGAATTTCAACAAATTGCCAATAATGCAAAACTACCCATATAATACTCAATGGAAAGATGGGAAGCCTATTCTTCCTGAAAGAAAGGATAAACCAAATGATAGGACCCCTAATCCATTGAAAAGGACCTCAATGAATGTGGTGGAAGATGTCCCATGGTGTATTATTTGTCAGTCACCACATCATCCCAATTATTGTGTCATATCCCAAAGTGTTTCTTCACAAGAGGAGCAAGAATGTAATGAGGAACAGCCTTATGATGACCAGGGATGTGGAATGATTATCTCCCATTTTTGGGATGAAGTTGACTCTTCTGAAGAGGATGAAAATTAGGATGTCTTCAATTCTCAAACCAAAACTAAATCATACCACAAACAAGTTTTTTCAGATGAAGATAGTGAGCCTGATAACATCAAGTGCAATGTTTTGAAAATTAAGGAGACAGTTGTTTTGAGAAGGCCATCTGATGATGCTTTGATAATAATAGATATGGTTACTCAAGCTAAAACAAATTACAACTTGAGAAATAGAGTGGTTGGAAATCCAAATCAGAAGCCTGATGGTATTTTCATCAAGAAAATAGACAAAGATGTAAAGATACCACTGAATAAGTTAAAGGATGTTGATGTTGTTGATAAGGTCAAAGTAAAGAAAAATGCTAAGCCTAATATTGTTTATAAGGTAAAATCCAAACCCACAGTTGAGGTTGTTTCAACTTTGCAGAAAAAGGATGGAGTCCATATTAAAAAACTTGCAGACATATCCATCCAAGATGTTGATAAAGAAGTTGCAAGTTTGAAGCCAGATGTCTCTGATTCAAAATATGTTCCAATTGATATGAGAAAATTGTTGTCATAGATTACTGTCAAAATACCTTTGTTGGAAATGATGAGAATAGAAGAACATAAGGAAAAGGCCCTAAATTGGGTAAATGGTGTGGTATCCATGGACTCTCAAAAAATAGAAAAGGTTGAGAAACAACTATCAACTATGAATGATGAAAATGAAAATTGTAATGAGGAGATTGTTTCTGAAATTCCCCAAATTTATTTGGATGTAAATGTTGTTAGTACTACAGCAGGAACAGTTCATCCTTTCTTTTTGACTCTACAGATAAATGGAAAGTTGCTAAAAAACTACATGATTGATTCAGGAGCATCAAACACTATTATGCCTACTAAGGTTATGAAGTCATTAGGATTAAAGGTGGACACACCTCATGGTAGATGTCAAGCAATGGATTCAAGGGAAGTACCAGTTGTGGGTACTATCAAGGCTCTACCTTATAGACTGGCTGCATACCCCAAGAAACAATTGACCATGAGTGTCTTGGTAGTGGATATTCCTCCCCAATATGGGATGTTACTATCAAGGAAGTGGAGTGCTTCTATGGGAGGCAGCATACAGTGTGATTTTTCATTTGCCACTTTTAACTTGGAGGGACAGAATATTAAAGTTTCTAGAGAACTTAGAACTCCACATATGATTGAAGAAGAAGAAGACACCATGAATTATTTTCTAGACACTGACATCAATGCTTTCAAAGTCCAAGGTAAAGATGATGAGGAGAATGTTGTAAATACACATAAGTCAGAAAGCCAGGAGGGATGGAATTAGAATATTGCTCATATCTCCAAATGGTAAAACTTTCAAATTCTCTTTTACTTTGCTATTCTCATGCACAAATAATGTTGCAGAATATGAAGCTCTATTGATAGGTCTAAGGTTGGCATCAAGGCATGGTATAAAATGTTTAAAAGTAGTGGGTGATTCTGAGTTAGTTGTCTCCCAGGTTAGATCAAAGTATGCTTCAAAAAATCAAAAATACAAGTAGTATAGGAATGCAGTATGGGATGAAATTAAAAGCTTTAGTGCTTTTAACATTTGTTGGATGGAAAGAAGTCAAAACAGAATGGCAGACTTGTTGGCTAATGTGGCCCTTAGACCTAAATATGTTACATTTGCAGATATATCCAATATAGAGGTGCAAGCCAAGCCTTCCATCCCTGATAATCTAGAAAATTGGCAAGTTTTCTCTGATGACCAAGACATATTAAGATTTCTCCAATGTGAATCTCATTTTGGTGACAGAGATATGGATTTCAGTACTTATGTTGATACAGTGAATGGTAAAGATGTAATTTTTGGGAAAGAAGTTCTGCAATTGAAATCAAATAGGGTTCCCAAAGGATTAGTTTCTCTTGAAAGGGCATTTGACAATAAGGACAAAGCTTTCTCTGCTAGTACTGATAAAACCTATGAGCTTGAAGAAATAAACTTTGGCACAAGAATAGTCCCCAAGAAGGTTTATATAGGTAAGTGTTTGTCCCCAAGAACTAGAAAAAATTTGATTGATCTTCTCAGAAAATTTAGACATTTTTTTGCTTGGTCTTATGAAGATCTCAAAGCTTATAGATAGGACCTCTTTCAACATTAGATTCCACTAAAAGAAGGCACAAAACATTTTAGACAAAAGTTGAGACCTGTTAACCCTACCATTGCACCTAAAATGCAAGGTGAAATCAAGAAGATGATGGATACTGGAATAATCAAGCCTATTAGGCACTCCACTTGGGTTTCAAATTTTGTGTCTATCAGAAAGAAGAATGGCGACATTAGGCTTTGTGTTGATTTTAGAAATCTTAACATAAATTCTCTAAAGGATAACTATGGATTACCAAATATGGAGAACATGTTGCAGAAAGTCACTAGATCAGAATTGATGTCCATGATGGATGGCTTTTCTGGTTACAATTAGGTTATGGTTAAAGACACAGAGCAATTTAAAACTGCATTTACAACCCCATGGGGGACTTATGTTTATGTGAGGATGCCTTTTGGGTTGACTAATGTTGGTGCCACTTTTCAAAGGGCCATGGATGTAGCCTTTGCAAATTTCATTGATAGGTTCATGGTGGTATATCAAGATGATCTAACAACATTCTTAGCCAAGGAGGAACAACATTACCAACATCTAGAAAATATTTTCATTAGAGCATTAGAGTATGGGGTTTCTTTGAGCCCAAAGAAATTTGCTTTTGGTGTGGTAGAGGGAAAACTTATGGGGCATATTGTTTCAAAGGATGGAGTGAGGATAGACCCTGAAAGTGTGGAAGCTATTGATAAACTATCTCTACCAAAGAATATCAAGGGAATTCAGTCCTTTTTAGGACAAGTTAATTTCTTGAGGAGATTTATTACAATCTTTGTAGAAATTATCATTCCCATATCAAGAATGTTAAAAAAGCGAGCAAAAGTTGAATGGAATGTGGAAGCAATACAGGCTTTTAATGACATTAAAAGGGCTATCAAGCATGCCCCAATTTTGAAAACACCATATTATAGCAAACCTATGCAGATCTTTTCTTTTGCATCTGCCCATACTGTTGCAGCAAAACTGATATAGAAAAATACTGATGGTTTTGAACAGCCTATTTCTTTTTTCAACAAGACCTTGTAGGCAGAAAAATTGAACTATGATATTATTGAGAAGCAAGCTTATGCCTTGGTGAAAGCTATTAAAACATTCAGGTGTTATCCGATTGGAGCCACAGTGGTTGCCTATGTTCCAAGTGTTGCAGTCAAGGATATCTTGGTCCAACAAGAAGTTTCAGGAAGAAGATGTAGATGGATCAATAGGGTTCAGGATTTTAATATTGGCATTCACATTACAAAGTTGGTAAGAGGGTTGGGCCTAGAAAACTTGATGGCTCAAAGCAATCTAACTGCAAACCAGATAAACATGTTGGAGGAGGATCAAAGATCTTTTGTGTGTAACATGGATTGTTGTGCATGGTACAGAGATATTGTTAAATATTTGCAAAAGATGGTTTTACCCCCTGAATTAGATGATACCAAGAAAAGAACCATTAAACTTCATTCCATAAGATATGCAATTATAAGTGGTGAGTTATGGTGGAAAAGCAATGAAGGTGTCTTCCTTAGGTGTGTAGATCAGGATAAGGCCAAGCTTTTGATGGATGAAATGCACAATGGGATTTGTGGAGGACACTATATGGCAAGGACTACATCCCACAAGATCATCAAGTCAGGATTTTAGTGGTCATCACTTTTCAAAGATACCCATCAGTTTGTAAAAAAGTGTGACCCTTGTCAAAGATTTGCAAGGAAATTGAAATTCAGTGTAAATCTACCTCTCAAACCTGTTACTGTTGAGGCTCCTTTCCAAAAGTGGGGTATGGATTTCATTGGTGAAATCCCTAAAAAGTCTAGTGGTGGACATTCTTATATCTTGGTGGCAACTGATTACTTGACCAAGTGGGTTGAAGCAATCCCTTCAAGAAGAGCAACTAGTAAGGTGGTAATAGATTTTATGATGCAAAATATCCTTACAAGATTTGGTTGCCCAGAAACCATGGTGGTTGATAATGCAATGTGCTTTAGGTCAAAGGAGTTTGTTGACTTTTGTCAGGAAAATGGTATTAAAATCTCATACTCATCTCCCTACCATCCACAAGGAAATGGCCAGGCTGAATCCAGTAATAAGAGTTTGATTAAAATTTTGAAAAGAGTATTAGATAAGAATAAGGGGGCCTGGGACTCTAAATTGTTACAAGCCTTATGGGTCGATAGGGTTATAGTAAAGAAAGCAATAAGGTGTGCTCCTTTTGACTTGGTATATGGGATTAATGCAAGATTACCCTAGAACAATTTTCTACAGATGTATCAATTCATATAGACATATGATGATGATATTGAGGAAGATATGATTGTTATAATAAATGATTTAATTCAATTGAATGAAGTAAGAAA
Organism: Chamaecyparis obtusa; assembly: GCA_027943335.1. NCBI lineage: Eukaryota > Viridiplantae > Streptophyta > Pinopsida > Cupressales > Cupressaceae > Chamaecyparis > Chamaecyparis obtusa. The sequence continues at coordinate 406,443 of BSBK01003517.1, read as the reverse complement.
TGATGCACATGTTAAAAATGAGAAAATGTAGGCCCAGTGCAAAGTCCTATATGACAAAAGGACTACTTAGAGAAATTTTGCAAATGGTGATTTGGTCTTGATGTGGACTGCAAGATTAGAAGATAAAGGAAAGCATGGGAAATTTGATCCCATCTGGTTTGGCCCATATATCATTGAAGAAAAATGGGGAACAAGTTCATATGTATTGAAGAATCTAATAGGAGAGCTCATGGAATTGCCAGCTCATGGTCAATTCTTAAAATTTTACTTCTCTTAAAATATTTTTATGAGTCTCTATGTAGGTTTAGATTTAGGATTTTGCAATTTTGTTTGCCAGTGGAAATTTTGTTCTGGTCTACTCTTCCAAGAGATTCCAGTTTTCTCATTGTATCTGCAGGAGATACATGTCCCCGAGCATGAGCCATTGTTATCATTATCCTAAAATTTCTCATCCTCATGTTAAAACTTTTGAAAAATCTGGTTCTTAGACCTAATTGTGAGGTTTTATGGTTAAAACCCTAAGTTTTCAAGAAGCCCTAGCTGGTCTTGGCATTATTATATTTTTGCATTACTTTTTGGCTCACTAACTCTCCAAATAAACATGTGTGACATCAACCCCTTTTAAGTGACCACTTTATATGTTATATTGTTAGGTTGTCGAATGGGACCCTTTTTAATATTTCTCTCAAAGCCTAAGTTCCCCATAAATTTTCCTAAGTGACTAACCCTTTAAAAATGAGTGGTTGTCATTGAATCTCAAGGTTCCATGTTGTCAGCTTTTCTAAGATGCAATTTGGTGACAAGTGGACATCTGTCTCGGTGGGCCCATCTTTGGTGTTGTGTTGGTGATTAAACCGAGTAGTGCATTGACGGTTGTCATTATACCGTTGGGTCAAGATGATTCCTTTTTAAGCATCGCGGTATAGCGACAAGCATCCAATCAAGCTTTACTGAAAGTAGCAGGATTATGGCATGTCAGTCTCAGCGGTGTGTTTTTCAGGTTAACACCTGTCTTAGCTGACATAATAGCTATGGGGTCAGACTTTTCAAAGGATAAAGCTCAGTTTGATCTTACTGTTGTCATTATACCACTGATGGAAGATATGAAGTATTTAAGCTTTGCAATATACCGAGGACCATTCTATGTTGTATGATGGATGAGATGGTGAGTGGGCCCTAAATTTCCATGTCACTCTGACATGTGTGTTTTTGATTGGTTGAAATAAGCATGCTGTGGCAGTCGACAAGATGTTTGATATTAAAGAAGAAAAGGAGAAAGGGCTCACCCACCTGTTCTTGTAAATGTGGTAGCTTTTGATTCGACAGAAAGTTAAGTGAAGTGTCATTGTGGGGTCAGCTTCCTCAGACACTTAAGGTTCAAATAGATCTTGCGGTTGTCGGTATACCGCTGGGATGAAGTACATGATCTTTAAGGTCTGCAGTATGGCGGTAGCCGTTGATCTTGTTTAAGGGATGAGGACTAAAGGGTGGGTCCTCTATTGCCAGTTCATACTGACAGTTTCATTTTTGATTGGCCAAAGGTGGAGGTGATCTGTCAAGTTGTCAGTATACTTGACACCGAGGAGAAAGTTAGGGTTTTCTGCCTACTGATCTGTCTGACATGGCATTTCCTAATTTGATGAAGGTTTCAAAAAGGAAGGTGGGGTCATTGCTTTGGGAAATGATAAAGTGCTATGAGTTGGAAAGAATCTTGTGGTTGTTATTACACCACTGAGGAAAGATGTTCAGATCTTACACCTGTGCTTTAGCGACAAGGTGACACTTGTCCGCTCTGATCAAGGTAAAGTTAAGTTGTTTCTTTTCCCACATGTTTTAATTTGAACTGCGCTCATTGGCTGGGAACTCATTTGAGAAAAATAAAAAGAAGGTTGTGCGGCTATTTTTGATGATCGTCTGATGCACCGAAAAGGAAACAATATCAACAGTCTAAATTCAAATTTTTGCTCTGTGACGTTGCTCGCGTCTTGTGAATGTTGAGGCCGCCAATTTTTAGTAATGGCAGACTTAATGAGCTACATGCAGATGAATTGTAAATGGTTGGCAACATTATATACCCAAATTTGATCATTGTTTTCTTTACCGCTCTCATAAGCATTTTGGCGAACTGGATTGTTCTCTGGAGTGATATCAAGCAAAGTTTTTTCAGGTGCCTAGTAGGTCATAATTTTATGAATTCAAGAATTGTTTGAAGTCTATGAAGGAATTGTGGGAGGAATTTTGTTGCTTGCTGATATTTTTAGGGTTTTTCTTGGGTATTTATATATTGTTCTAAAAAGACCTAGTTTAAAATGTCGCCAAAGAGGGCATTGTTTGGGAAGATAGAGTATAAAGATAGGGGTGTCTTTGAAGACTTAATGCAATTGCTCCCACATTCAGATAATGGGGCAACTAGATTAAAAGAATTGGTCCTGAGGAACCCTAGGGATTATGTAAACAGTGGGCTCCATGATAGAGGGAACTGGATGAGAGATGCTAGGGTGGGTGAAGATTATAATGGTCTTATTTTGTTTAAAATGGCATACTCACAGAGAAATTAGGGCCCGTTTGGACGCAGGCATACGGAATGTCGGATATAGTCAATTCTGGAATATGCTGCAATTCTGGAATATCATATCCTCAAAATGATATCCGGAATATGTGTTCGACCCATTTGGACACACCTGGAAGATGACCGAGAAGATGTATTTTCCACGTTTGGGTGCCACATTTTGGAATTGGAATATGCACTGAATGAGAATTTGTTTTTAATTTCTTTATAACAATTTGTGATTTTTTCAAATGTTATGATGCTTTTCACATTGTGTTCGTGTTTTTGAATATTTATTTTATTTTTGTAATAAAATAATATTATAATATTTTATTTTGTTTTTCAATATTTATTTTATTTTTGCAATAAAATAATATAATAATATTTTGTTTTGTTTTTGAATACTTATTTTATTTCATTTGTATGCGATTTTGAATATTTATAATATTTTGAAATAAAATTATGTTTATAAGTTTATAAAATTTTTAACATTCTGTATAACTTTTTTATTAAAAAAAAAATCCTATACAAATTTATAAAATATGTAGACCCAAAATACACAAATTTATAAACAAGTCATTTATTTTATTATTTATTTTTTACAAAATGTTGCCAACCCAGCTCAATAGGAGCACCGGTAGGAAAGAGCTGGGTGAAGAAAACCTCTGGTCTAGCCCCACAAAGTCATGACCTGATATAAAATTACAACTTGAATGAGGCATTCCTCATTTTACATAATGCAGATACAGTGGAGACATTCCTCATTTTACATAATGCAGATACAGTGTTACAACTTGAATGAGGCATTCCTCATTTTACATAATGCAGATACAATGTTATAATTTAGTCTGATGAGTCTTTGACGCTCTGTCATGCCCGAACTCTTGTTTTTGTCTCTAGGCACTGCATACATAGAACATACAACTACTTTGTGCTTTTGTTAGTACACCAATGAAGTACATTCAGTTGCTCACTTTTGTATGAGTTTTTTTAAAAAAATCTTATTAATTATTATTACCTTCTATGACCCCCTTTGATTCTTACCTGAATGATCCATGCTTGTCAAGATAAAAACACGACCAATTAAATGAGTTTATACATGATATATCTATGTTAACCTCAAAATTCCTCTACAAACCTGGGTTAGAATTCTACAAAACAATAACCACGAAAACAACGTTAAATCATGTGACTAATACCAGATTGGGGCTCACCTAAGCCATAAACATGAAAAATTATTGTGAAAAAAACTATGTGGACCATATATATGTGCACTTGGGGCGAAGAGGAGTTATGCCATATCCATATTATAATATTTAGTTATAATATCAAAATACAAAATTGAATAATTCTTGAGCTCATATCCATATATTACAATATCAAAATACAAAATTGACTAGTTCCTGAACTCATCTCCACATATTACAATATCAAAATACAAAATTGAATACTTCTTAAGCTCATCTACGCATATGGTCACACAAAAGATATGCAATTACAATACAGAGAAGGCATCGTAAAAATTTAATTTCGTTTGTCCTAGCTTGACAACTATTGCACTCAAATCCTGGATTGTGGATGAGTGGAGATGGGTGGATGTCTGGATCATGGATAACTGGAGATGGGCGAATAGATGTAGATGGGTTGTCATCGACCCATCTAAAGTACCCACAATCATGATAGCCCTACGATGCCCAATCTACATTAGTATTGAATACTATTTACATTACAAACATTAAATATAATAAATAGTAGTTACATTACAAACATTAAATATATACACATTAGCAACCTTTTTTTTGTTTGGACAACACCAATATTGTCATCCAGGGTTCTCCACTGACCGTGAAATCTTCAACTCGCACTGCCCACCACCACATCGACAACTTGGCACATTGATTAGAGCCATCAAACCGATTTCAATAATGCACCTATATCAACAATCCCAAAATTAAACAATAGAAATAGCAATAAGACACTCAATATTCAGACACTCTGACAGCGCATGCTTATAATCCACACACATGAAGTAGGCTCACACACATGAACCAGACACTCTACAAACTATTTCTAGAATTAAACTAGAAACTTCTATGCTAAATATGTGTGGAGAAACTATACAAAATAGGAATGGCTTTTGTGTTATATTTGGTTTTGAATTAAATAGGGACTTTGTGGTAGAAGATGAATTTGCCTTACATACCATACATCTTTTCACTTTGTCTCCCATGGCAAACCAAAATGTCAACACCTTGTTATCTATCACTAGTGTATCCATTTCATCTTTTTCCTTGCTCCAAGCATTCAATATTGTATGTATTCCTAAACACCCTTGTTATATAGCTCTTTGAAAGAGATATATAATGGTTTAGTTGAAGCCACAATTTGTGTTCCTTATCTAGTGGGCTATGCAAATGAGAATAATTATGCTCTTTCTTCTGGGTCAGACATTGTAAAACTAGTGATCCTTTCTCTAAAAGTGGATAGGGTTTGTGAATGCTTCAGAAGTGGATTGGTGGAAAAGTTATCTCATGGAGGAAGGGTGTGTTCCTTTTCAAATGGAGTTTGTAGGAAATGAAGAAAAAGATGAACATGACAAGCCTGATACTTCTAATTTGTAATAAAACAAATCATATTTGAAATGGTATTATAAAATCTTATATTTGTTGTTTTACCCTTTAAAGGCATCTCTGTTGTCCTCCTCATTGTTGTTTTACCCTGAACTGGTCTCTGTTGTCCTCCTCATTGTACTAAATTCACTCTTTTTCATATTATTCCCATCCCCTTGTGCTGCATACTGCTCCCCTTGATTTGGGTGTTGTTTTGGACAGTATCCAAAAAATGGCAGTAGGTCTCTTGAGCATATTCTAAACAACAGTGAAGGAAGTGGCCAATAATGAGCACTTTCATTATATAGTGTGGTGACCCAAAAGAAGAGCAGGTGGGACCTCATTCAAAGAGGATTGAGTTCCATCACTCTCTTTTTTTATGGTCAAGATTCTGTAAAAAGATCAGTTTATGGGCCTCAAAATAGAGAGTTTTCATTAGTTAGCACAGTGCTCAAATGCTTTTTCAAAAGTAAGAGAGAGTGCACAATTCCTAGAGACCAAATTGATGCTTGACAGGCAAACACCCAATTCATGATTGAGAAACACATATGTACGTGTCAAGATATATATATATATATATATATATATATATATATATGCAACATGTATTTCAATGAGGACAAAGGTAATTTTGCTCTGATTCATTAGCACAAGCAGTTCTAGTAAAAGCATGTTCAATACTGATACTAGTTACAGTTCCCTATCTTCACCCAAAGGCAACGTAAAATGCATCAAGTCATGAAGCCTAGCATGGACTCTCTGTCAGATAGAGCCATTGTCTTGCATGAAATTAGTCATTCTGTAGACACTGGTCTAGTGTTGTCAACAGACCCAAATAGTTCAAAGATACTCGAACCAATCAGATGTTTTATGGGGTGCATTTTTGTATTAGGTAGAAAGGATTCTTCATATAGCTGAAAGTCTCAAACCTTTCCCCACCCCCAAAAAAAATCACTTGTACTGTCATGAGCAGTCATGAGGACTAGATAGATACATTATAATATTTGTAATTTCCACTTGAATGTATTGCTATTCAACCACATTTATGGGCCTGTTTGGACCACGGCACACAATAGCATCTATAGAGAAGAATATCCCAGGTGTAACAAGTTCTAAGAATATACCAACAATTCTAAGAATTTCCCTAGCACACAGTAGCATCTACATAGAAGAATATACAACATGAGGGCAGTCACTGTAAAGACAACATGATAATGTACACTCATTGTATGTGTACATTATCATGTTGTCTTTACAGTGACTATCCTCATTCAAGTGGCAATTACACAAGGGACAGTCACTGTGAGATGTCCTCATTTGTGTCATGGATAAATCTGTAAATCAGATACATAAAGAGTACATAAAATGAACAGCTGTAGAGTAATTTTACTGTTTACATGATTATCCTAGCATGATCTTGGCTCTAATACCAATAATAATGCAAAGGAAGGAGTGCTTCAACCTAACATACAAGATCCTAATCAATTTTCAACCGTGGAAACTCTGGTTATGAATTTATTACTCTCACTGGAAATCCTAGTTAGGGTCGGGATAGTCAACATGAAAAATACCATAACTTAATCAAAATCCAATGAAATTTCATGAAACCAACTGTCTTTGAAAGGTAAAAGATAATATCAACGTTATCAATCATGTGCAGGTTCGTACCAGACTGTACAGAGCCATACCATGCCTATTTTCAAATTGTAACTTTAGAAAAAATAAACTTTCAGGGCAACCAATGGTATTTTTATCATATCTTGCTCAAAACTTAACAAAATTACATGAAACCAATTGCATTTGAAATCTAAAAGACAACATCAACTTTTCCAAGCACAACCCTTTAACACAACTCTCAACACTTGAAAATGGATTAGTAGTTCAACTTAAACCAATGACATTCCATTCATTCTATCAAATATCTTCATACTGCATTACATAGTCTTAATGGAGAGAAACGTTAGTTAGTTTTGATTTTAAACATTAGTTAAGAAACTGTTAAGAAACATTAGTTAGTTTTGATTTTAAACATTAGTTTTGATTTTAAACAGAAGACCTAATAAACATCGATCAACTAAAGTCCAAACTTCAATTTCATATATTGGATTCTCTCCCCTTCATCCATTGTCAAGAACAATGCGGCTGATTGTGGATCATGCATTAACTTTTCGTATGCTTCAATTATAGTAGAGTCGCAAAGGCCAGGGATTGCTTTAAGTGCTTTATGCAACTCCGCTGCCTCATTTCTCAAACTAGATGATTTATCCACTTTCAGAGGTTGTGCAAGGCTTGATGTAATGCCTGCAAATAGATCTTTGATCACTTCACAAATCGAATCCAACGAACCTGCCAATGTTCCCCTCCTCCTCTTTTTCCTCCTTGACGATGTTGAAGGGTTATCTTTGCCGCTTGCAATAGATTGGTTCGATGTAGGTGTATCAATAGATTCATTATCATCATTAGACAAATCAGTAGCAGTCTCAAAACATGCATTATCCATACCATGATAACTAAAATCTTCATCATCAATGAAATCCTCCTCCATCTCTTGAGCTGTTGCAGCTACAGTGCCCTCAGCTATGTCATTCCCAACAATACAGGATAATTCATTGTAGTATTGAAATGGCTGCCTCTTATACATTCTGGCATTTTTAAATTCCTTTCTCTGTATCATGGCATAAAAATTGAATTCATTATTGGTCCTTCATTACTTAAAAAGATATATTCAACTTAAAAGGAGATTTGAAGACCATGTTACCTTCAACAACTCATCCCAAACACTATCATCAGCATCCATAGTCTGGGTAGTCTCATTCCAAGCTAAGCCACTTGTATTCCTCAAGTCTTTCATAACTCTATACCCTTGTTTCCAAGTTTTTAGCTTGTTCTTGAAGTTTTTCTTCGATAGCTACATTTTCATCTCATTATTGAACCTCCTTTCGATGGCTGTCCAAGCCTCTTTCTTGAAACCCCCTTCAGCTTTCTTTCCAAGCTGCACTTGCTCCTGTAGCAAGTCTAGCAACTTGCGTTCCATCTCTTTTGTCCAGAACACCTTCTTGGAAGAAGAAGTTGCTTAGATAACTTGAACATCACCATCCATAGACATATCTGATGCACACACAACATGATAATGTACACTCACTGTAAGGACAGTCACTCTAAAGACAACATGATAATGTACACTCACTGTAAGGATAGTCACAAATGAGGACATCTTACAGTGAGTGCACATTATCATGTTGTCTTTACAGTGACTGTCCTCATGTGTGACTGTCCTTGTCATATAATATAGCAACATTAAACATAACATGACAATATTAAATATAACATGACTTAACATTAAATATAAAATATAGCAACATTAAACATAACATGAGAATATTAAATATAATATGACAACATTGAATATAACATGACAACACTAAATATGGCATAACGGCTTTTATTAATGTATAGTATCAGTTTGTGAAATTTATGAAATCTGACATTAGTTTAAACATTGCCATAATAGTTATCCAACCGACTAAGATCAAGATCTATAGTCTTCCCACATCCTTCTTGCTATTTCATCTCGAAAATTGGCCCAATCATCTCTTTCACACTGGCTCAACCCATATGTCTCAAGCACTAGTACATCTATCCCATCACGACCATCTTCCTCTTCAAATTCTACCTCAGATGGAAGGCCGTCCTCTATCGTAATGAAGTTGTGAAGTATGCAACATGCCAAAACAATATGTGTTTGTGTCTTGATTTGATAAGATGTCGCATGCTTCAATATAGGAAAATGCTGCTTCAATATCCCAAATGTATGCTCTATTACATTCCTAAGTGAGGAGTGTCGATGATCAAACAACTCGTGTGAGGTGTTTATTGGGTTTTCTCTTGAAAACTCCTTTAGGTGGTAGTGTGTGCACCGATAAGGTGCAAGAAATCCTGGTACATTAGGATATCCAGCATCGACCAAATAATATTTACCTAAACAAACAAAATGTCATTGTCATAATGTTGTCTTATTTTTTGTATGGTTCAATAATATAATCATATTTTACAAACTTGGGGGAACTACCAATGGATCAGCTCTAGATAGAGCTGAAGCTAGAACACGGCTATCTGTAGCAGACCCTTCCCAACCAGCAAGGATGTATTGAAACTTATAATCAAATGAACACACTTCCATAACATTTTGTGACAAGTTTCCTTTTCTATCATGATATTTAGCTTGCAGGTTGACATCGATAGTGACTGGTATATGCGATCCATCCATTGCTCCCACACAGTCCTGTAGTCAGATAAATCATAGGTCTAATGAACATGCAATAATAGGATTACAACTCTACACAAAATTAAACCACTGGGAGATATACCTTGAAGAATGGATCAAAACATATCTTCCCACTGATTTCTCGAGGAGTGTTTGGACTAGGGGGTATAAAATAATCCAAATGGAGTGCCAAGATAGCCCTCAAGACCTTGTGGAAGTATCGGCTTACTGTCTCTCCAGAGTGCCCAAAGTTATGGGCAATCTTACGATTCCTCAAATTGTGGCCAAGAGTATGGAGGAACATGACTAATTGTTCTTCTATCGTGATGAATTCTGTATCTCTGATGCTTCCTTTTTGCCTTAAAATATTGGCTAGTTTAAAGAAGGATCATCTAGTCATGCGTATTTGGTCATGGCAATCTGTCTCATTGGAGTTGATAACACGCTTATAAAAAGGAATTGCATCTCTTGTGCGCTTACGCATATTTCGACTACCCTCTTTTATACACTCCGCTATGGACACGACAAGGGTGGCAAGAACAATTACAACAACAGGCAAGACTCTTGTCCTCCTCATAATCTCTCCTTCTATTTCAATATTATCTTCATCATCAATATCATCAATGAGATCCATTGAATTACCTAAAAATACCAATAAAACAACATAAGAAAACACCCAACTATAATGCATAAGAATAGAGTTGCAGGTTGAGTATACAACATATGTAGACAAGAAAGTACCTTGTGTAATTTCATAAAATGAGAAGTTCTCACAGTGACTGTCCCTTGTGTAATTGCCACTTGAATGAGGAGAGTCACTGTAAAGACAACATGATAATGTACACTCACTAGAAGGGCAGTCACAAATGAGGACAGTCACTCTAAAGACAACATGATAATGTACAAATACATTCAAATGGTAATTACACAAGGGATAGTCACTGTGAGATGTCCTCTTTTGTGACTGTCCTTGTCAAAAATGAGGACATCTCACAGTGACTGTCCCTTGTGTAATTGTCACTTGAACCATGCGAATGCTTTTCTTCTTGAACAAATGAGGACATTATCAAGAAGAAAAGCATTAATGTGGTTCAATACCAATAGGCAATACATTAAAGTGGCAATTACACAATGGACAGTCACTGTGAGATGTCCTCATTTGTGACTGTCCTTACAGTGAGTGTACATTATCATGTTGTCTTTAGAGTGACTGTCCTCATTTGTTGAAGAAGAAAAGCATTAATGTGGCAATTACACAATGGACAGTCACTGTGACATGTCCTCATTTGTGACTGTCCTTACAGTGAGTGTACATTATCATGTTGTCTTTAGAGTGACTATCCTCATTTGTTGAAGAATAAAAGCATTAAAGTGGCAATTACACAATGGATAGTCACTGTGAGATGTCCTCATTTGTGACTGTCCTTACAGTGAGTGTACATTATCATGTTGTCTTTAGAGTGACTATCCTCATTTGTTGAAGAAGAAAAGCATTAATGTGGTTACACAAGGACAGTCACAAATGAGGACATCTCACAGTGACTATCCCTTGTGTAATTTCCATTTGAATTTATTTGTACATTATCATGTTGTCTTTAGAGTGGCTGTCCTCATTTGTGACTGCCCTAGAAAGAGGTAGATATCATCTTTCTAAGTATCATGAGGGAACTAGTCTAGATTCAAGGCACTTTTTGATCAAAAAGGTTTTGAAGGCTACAAGACTATGAATCCAAGTAAATTCTCTAGGAGGAAAATTATTTCTATTGAAATATAAAAGGAAGTCCAAGTCTTCAATTAAAACTACGAGAATTTCAAACTACTATTAATGTTATTTCTCTTTAATGATTTTTAAAATGTTGATATTAAATCTTTCAAGTCATGGAAAAAGAATTGGAAATGCCATCATGGCACCATTTCATGATTAGAATCCTAATAAAACATATTTATAGCCTTATCCTTATCTTTAGATAATTTGTCAAGTAAACCATTATATTTTTCAACAAAAGTGGATGGGTTTGCACTTGATATATTAAATAAGAGTCATTACATTTTGAGAAACTTGAAAACATTCATAAGGCTGCTAACAACACTGGATAACCATACTTATTATAGTGATTAAAATAAAGCACAGTTTGACAAACCATACTTATTAAAGTGATTAAAACAAAACACAATGTCTGCTACTAAATTGACATTCCTAGAAATATCAAAGAAAAAGCATTAGGACAATACTCTTTATTTTTTGAAAGAGTGAGCATTATCATCACTTGGAGTAACAAGGGGCTACATAGGAGGATGTGCATTGTGTGTAACCAGAATTCTCAACTCTTTGTAAAGATTAAATTTTTCTATCACTTAGAACAAGGCCAATTTTATTCTTGTGAGCCGAGATTGCTTGAGAAACAATAGTTTCATTATGTCTAGTTAGTGTAAGGACAGTCACAAATGAGGACATCTCATAGTGACTGTCCATTGTGTAATTGCCACTTTAATGCTTTTCTTCTTCAACAAATTTGGACAGTCACTCTAATGACAACATGATAATGTACACTCACTGTAAGGACAGTCACAAATGAGGACATCTCACAGTGACTGTCCCTTGTGTAATTGCCACTTTAATGTATTGCCTATTGGTATTGAACCACATTAATGCTTTTCTTCTTGATAATGTCCTCATTTGTTCAAGAAGAAAAGCATTCGCATGGTTCAAGTGACAATTACACAAGGGACAGTCACTGTGAGATGTCCTCATTTGTGACAAGGACAGTCACAAATGTGGACATCTCACAATGACTATCCCTTGTGTAATTACCATTTGAATGTATTTGTACATTATCATGTTGTCTTTAGAGTGACTGTCCTCATTTGTTGAAGAAGAAAATCATTAATGTGGTTCAATAGCAAAATACATTAAAGTGGCAATTACACAAGGGACAGTCACTGTGAGATGTCCTCAGTTGTGACTGTCCTTATAGTGAGTGTACATTATCATGTTGTCTTTATAGTGACTGTCCTCATTTGTTGAAGAAGAAAAGCATTAATGTGGTTCAATAGCAATACATTCAAGTGGCAATTACACAAGGGACAGTCACTGTGAGATGTCCTCATTTGTGATTGTCCTTGTCACAAATGAGGACATCTCAAGTGACTGTCCCTTGTGTAATTGTCACTTGAATGTATTGCCCAAAAAATGGGCATATCGTCTTCCACTTGAAAAGGTGGAATTGGAATATCGGGCTCGTATTCTGGTTTCCAAATGCCAATTTTGAAAATGTCGTCGGGTCCGCGTGGGTTTTATGATTTTTGACATCTGCTTTATTACCTTGTTTTGACATCCGCTACGGTTATTATTACATCGCGTGTTCGTTGGAAGCCCTCTCTAGTTCGAGCTGCATCTTCCTACATCTTCTTCAACAAATGAGGACAGTCACTCTAAAGACAACATGATAATGTACACTCACTATAAGGATAGTCACAAATGAGGACATCTCACAGTGATTGTCCATTGTGTAATTGCCACATTAATGCTTTTCTTCTTCAACAAATGAGGACAGTCACTATAAAGACAACATGATAATGTACACTCACTGTAAGGACAGTCACAAATGAGGACATCTCACAGTGACTGTCCATTGTGTAATTGCCACATTAATGCATTTCTTCTTCAACAAATGAGGACAGTCACTCTAAAGACAACATGATAATGTACACTCACTGTAAGGACAATCACAACTAAGGACATCTCACAGTGACTGTCCCTTGTGTAATTGCCACTTTAATGTATTGCCTATTGGTATTGAACCACATTAATGCTTTTCTTCTTGAACAAATGATAACATTATCAAGAAGAAAAGCATTAATGTGGTTCAATACCAATACATTAAAGTGGCAATTACACAAGGGACAGTCACTGTGAAGGTATTTCAATCCCTCCAACACTTGTCTGGCAACCTTAGCAATTAAAGGACTCTGTCATCTTTGTCTTGTGCTTCAACAAATCAGCAAGGGAGCCTCCATCCATGTTCTCCAGAACATAATTAATGTTTCCTCCCTCATGGAAAATACCCTGACATTTGACAACATAGGGAGAATTGATTTTCCTGAGGATGTCCATCTCCCTTGTTATGAGGGGTGAATCATGGTCGAGGCGGATGACTTTGAGGGTGTAGAAGGAAGATGATTTGTGGTGGAGGGCTTTGTACACAATGCCTTGGCTGCCATTGCCCAAAATCCCAACTCTTTCCAAATCAGAGATCTTCTGTATGCCCTAAATGGGAGGAAGGGGTAGGGGAGCCCTCTGGTTTTGTAGAGGGATGGGAAGCTGCAATCCCAAACGTTTCTTGGACTCCATTATCAGGTATCACTACTTGGGGAAAAGTATTTGGCATACATTTGGGGAAATTAAGATGGGTGAAAGGGTATATAAAGAGGCATCCAATCCAAATCATACAGAGAGAGAAGTACCTACAGGCCTATGGCTCATGGCTGACGGAAGGTAGGAGATTTTTTATTATAGAGTTAACTGTCCATGGATGTACAATCTGCATAATTTTCCTATTCTATAGCTGGTTCTCCTACGGAAACAAGGTGCCATTAAACCAGTTATGGGCATTGGACCATTTTAACTAGTTATGGGCATTGGGGATCCATGAATGTACCATTTACACAAGTTATGGGCATTGGGAATCCATGAATGTACCATTTACACCAGCTATGGGCATTGGAATCCATGAATAAACTATTTAAAAACAGTTACGGGAACTGGGTATCCATGAATGTACCATTTTAACCACTTATTGGCACTGGGAATCTGTTATGTACCAATTTAATCATAGCTACAAAAAGTGGGTATCCATGTATGTAACATTTTAACCAGTTAGGCACTGGGTGTCCATGAATGTACCATTTACACTAGTTACCCATAAAGATAAACGGATGAATACAAATGCAGAAACAAATACAAATGCAGATAAATGGCTGAGGGAGTATACATACAACAGATAAACGGATGAGGAAGATGCAGCTTCGAACCAGATGCAGGAAGATGAAGCTTCGAAGAAGATGCAGGAAGATGCAGCTCAAACCAGAGAGGACTTCCAACGAACACGTGATGTAATAATAACCGTTGCGAATGTCAAAACAAGGTAATAAAGCGGATGTCAAAAATCATAAAACCCACGCGAACCCGATGACATTTTCAAAATTGGCATTTGGAAACCGGAATGCGAGCCTGATATTCCAATTCCACCTTTTCAAGTGGAAGACAATATGCCCATTTTTTGGGTAAAATTAGAATATCAGAATTCCAATTCCATCCTTCGATGTCGCACACAAACAATGGATATCATCTTCAGAATTTGATATTCCGATATATCGGTCGATATGCTTGCGTCCAAACAGGCCCTATGGAGTGCGAAATCCCTAATAAGTCCAGTGGTGGACATTCTTATATCTTGGTGGCAATTGATTACTTCACCAAGTGGGTTGAAGAAATCCCTTCAAGAAGAGCAACTAGTAAGGTGGTAACAAATTTTATGATGCAAAATATCCTTACAAGATTTGGTTGCCCAGAAACCATGGTCATTGATAATGCAATGTGCTTTAGGTCAGAGGAGTTTGCTAACTTTTGTTAGGAAAATGGTATTAAAATCTCATACTCATCTCCCTACCATCCACAGGGCAATGGCCAGGATGAATCTAGTAACAAGAGTTTGATTAAAATTTTGAAAAGAGTATTAGATAAGAATAAGAGGGCCTGGGACTCTAAATTGTTACAAGCCTTATGGGCCGATAGGGTTATAGTAAAGAAAGAAATAGGGTGTGTTCCTTTTGACTTGGTATATGGGATTAATGCAAGATTACCCCAAAACAATTTGCTACAGATGTATCAGTTCATACAGACATATGATGATGATATTGAAGAAGATATGACTATTAGAATAAATGATTTAATTCAATTGAATGAAGTAAGAAATGATGCACATGTTAAAAATGAGAAGATGCAGGCCTAGTGCAAAGTCTTGTATGACAAAAGGACTACTCAGAGAAATTTTGCAAATGGTGATTTGGTCCTGATGTGGAATGCAAGATTAGAAGATAAAGGAAAGCATGAGAAATTTGATCCCATCTGATTAGGCCCATATATCATTGAAGAAAAATGGGGAACAAGTTCATATGTATTGAAGAATCTAAAAGGAGAGCTCATGGAATTGCCAACTCATGGTCAATTCTTAAAATTTTACTTCTCTTAAAATATTTTTATGAGTCTCTATGTAGGTTTAGATTTAGGATTTTGTGTGCAATTCTATTTGCCAGTCAAAATTTTGTTCTGGTATGCTCTTCCAGGAGATTCCAATTTTCTCATTGTATCTATAGGAGATACACATCCTCGAGCATGAGCCACTGTTATCACTATCCTAAAATTTCTCATCCTCATGTTAAAACTTTTGAAAATTCTAGTTCTTAGACCTAATTGTGAGGTTTTATGGTTAAAACCCTAAGTTTTCAAGAAGCCCTAGCTGGTCTTAGCATTGTTATATTTTTGCATTACTTTTTGGCTCACTAACTCTCCAAATAAACATGTGTGACATCGACACCTTTTAAGTGACCACTTTATATGTTATATTGTTAGGTTGTCAAACGGGACCCTTTTTAATATTTCTCTCAAAGCCTAAGTTCCCCATAAATTTTCCTAAGTGACTAACACTTTAAAAATGAGTGGTTGTCGTTGAATCTCAAGGTTCCATTTTGTCAACTTTTTTGACATGCGATTTGGTGACAAGTGGACATCTATCTCAGCAGGCCTGTCTTCAGTGTTGTGTTGGTGATTAAATCAAGTAGTGCATCAACGGTTGTCATTATACTATTGGGTTGAGATGATTCCTTTTTAAGCATTGCAGTATAGCGACAAGCGTCCGATCAAGCTTTACTGATAGTAGCAGGATTCTGGCATGTCAATCTCAGTGGTGTGTTTTCCAGGTTAACACCTATATTAGGTGATGTAATAGCTATGGGGTTAGACTTTTCAAAGGATAAAGCAGTTAGGAATGAATGCAAAGTGTTTTGGCAGTCATTCTGTAGCAGTTGTTGTTACATTCATGACTTGGATTGTCATTGATGTCAACACAGTGATATTCTAGATATTAGCAGGAAAGCAGATATAGTTTTGTTTTGCGCACATGTTGTATTGTAGATTGTCTTTTATGCAATTGATGGTATGTTCTTTGGTGTGTTATTAACCTATGGTTAGCAACACAAAAAGAAATTCATTCATTTGTAAGAGTTATGAGCATTTTGGTGAAAGCAGTGTTTAGACAATGTTTCTATGTAGCGATGTTTGGAAATCGGAGGATATCTCTTAGCTGGGATGGAATCTAATTTTGCACAGTTAAAGGGATGTTGGAGACTCATTAATGATGATGTGGTTCACAATGCAAACTTTGATGATATGTTTGGAGAAAGTTACAGTAACTGGAAGCCGACAGTTTTATGTGAATTTTGTGTGTAGTGTGTAGAATTTATTATTTTGTAATTGAGGACCGACTCATTTGTAATTATTTGAGTTTGGTATATAAGAAGGAATTTTTTCTTTATTTTAATGTGTACTATGAAGATTGTGATGCGAATATATGCATGAAGTGAAGAAAAGAGCTAATTCAGTGATGAAGGAAGACTTGTGAATACAGAGATCTGGAATTGTGATCTTGTGTAGCAAAGAGTGTAGTTTTGGCACAGTGTGAAGGAGGTAATATATTTCATATTATTCTATTGAATAATTCTAAGATCTTTTGGACAATGGGTTCAAAGATCTTGCCTTGGAGCTGTTTGGGCAGTGGGTCCTTCTGTCTTCCATAAACTCTTAACCGGGTTAGAATCTTTTAACAGGGATTCAAAATCTTCTAACAGGGATTTATATGTACTAAATGTATTTCATAAGACTCCTAATAGGGTCCATCCTCTAACAAGGAACTTTCATATTAGTGCATCATTTTGTGGGCATCATTCCCACTGGGGTTTACTCTTTTCAAGAGGTTCCCTAGTTAACATATCTTATGTTATTGTGCAATTGTGTATGATTATCTTTCTATGGTTGATCAGTACATTGATTATATTATTTAAAGCTATTGAATGGATAAATTATCTGATAACTGATTCACCCCCCCCCCTCTCAGTTATCTTGGGGATCTTTACTTTCTAACAAAAGCACACTTTGATCTTACAATTGTCATTATTCCACTGATGGAAGATGTGAAGTATTTAAGCTTCACAGTATAGCAAGGACCATTCGATGCTATATGATGGATGAGATGGTGAGTGGGCCCTAAATTTCCATGTCACTCTAACATGTGTGTTTTTGATTGGTTGAAATAAGCATGATGTGGCGATCGACAGGATGTTTGATATTAAAGAAGAAAAGGAGAAAGGGCACCCCCGCATGTTCTTGTAAATGTGGTAGCTTTTGATTCGACAGAAAGTTAAGTGAAGTGTCATTGTGGGGTCGGCTTCCTCAGATACTTAAGGTTTGAATAGATCTCACAATTGTCAGTATACCACTGGGATAAAGTGCATGATCTTTAAGGTTGGCGGTATGGCGACAGCCGTTGATCTTGTTTAAGGGATGAGGACTGAAGGGTGGGTCCTTTGTCACTAGTTCATGCTGACAGATTCATTTCTGATTGGCCAAAGGTGGAGGTGATCTATCAAGTTGTCAGTATACTTGACACCGGGGAGAAAGTTAGGGTTTTCCACCTATTGATCTATTTAACGTGGCATTTCCTAATTCGATGAAGGTTTCAAAAAGGAAGGTGGGGTCATTGCTTTGGGAAATGATAAAGTGCTATGAATTGGAAAGAATCTTGTGGTTGTCGTTACACCACTGAGGAAAGATGCTCGAGTCTTACACCCGTGCTTTAGCGATAAGGTGACACTTGTCCACTCTGATCAAGGTAAAGTTAAGTTGTTTCTTTTCCCACATGTTTAATTTGAACTATTCTCATTGGCTGGGAACTCGTTTGGGAAAAATAAAAAGAAGGTTGCGCGGCTATTTATACTGATCATTTGATGCACCGAAAAGGAAACAATATCAACGGTCTGAATTTAATTTTTTTCTTTGTGACGTTGCTCATGTCCTGTGAATGCTGAGGCTACCAATTTTCAGTAATGGCAGACTTAATCAGCTACGTGTGGATGAATTGTAAACGGTTGGCAACATTATATACCCAAATTTGATCATTGTTTTCTTTACCGCTCTCATAAGCATTTTGGTGAACTGGATTGTTCTCTGGAGTGATATCAAGGGAAATTTTTTTAGGTGCCTGGTAGGTCATAATTTTTTGAATTCGAGAATTGTTTGAAGTATGTGAAGGAATTGTGGGAGGAATTATGTTGTTTGCTGATATTTTTAGGGTTTTTCTCAGGTATTTATATATTATTCTAAAAAGCCCTAATTTAAAATGTCGCCAAAGAGGGGATTGTCTGGGAAGATAGAGTATAAAGATAGGGGTGTCTTTGAAGACTTAACGCAATTGCTCCCACATTTAGATAATGGGGCAGCTAGATTGAAAGAATTGGTCCTGAGGAACCCTAGGGATTATGTAAACAGTGGGCTCCATGATAGAGGGAACTGGATGAGAGATGCTAGGGTGGGAGAAGATTATAATGGTCTTATTTTGTTTAAAGCAGCATACTCATAGAGAAATTCTTGTGCCCCCCTTAGAAACATATGGCAATTTGATATAGGAAAGTTGGTAGTTCTTGGAGTTTTCATGGATGCAGAATTATTGATCCAGATTGCTAAGTGTTATGATCCTGTGACAAAATGTGTCAAGGATATAAATGGAAATAATTTGATTAGTATCATAGAAGATGAGATTAGGGAGGTCTTCTCATTGAATGACCCTTCTATTAGGTTGGAGAAAATAGATTTTACAGAATTCACAGAGGTATATGAAGCTCAGAAGGATTATTTGAGGATAGGGCCTCTTAGGGATTTTTTAGACTAGATTGGATCCATGTGTGTTATCAGCCCAAGTACACCAGAGCCCTTCAAGATGGATTTATTTAGTAAAAGAGCACAGGGTTTTTACAAGTCTTTGACTTTAATCCTAGGGCATGATGAGGCCACTCATATGCCAATTCCATATATGTTCATGATGGTGTAATCTCTACATCCCCAATTGGCACTAATCTTTGACTTTGCCTCTCACTTGGCTGACCTGATCCATGAGGGATTGATGCGAATAAAGAATATGAAGGTTAGTAGGCCTTTGGGTGGTATTCTATGCTTATGCATATGTTCTTGTACAAAGGTGAGTAGTTTTTCAATTCAACAGTGAACATTGTTAGGGAGAGAAATGGAGAAACCCTTCCAGTTCAATTATGGACCACAGCTTTGTCATGGGATAGAGTTGATGCTAGTTGTATTGCCTTTGACAGGGATTTTTCTTCAAGACTTATGACACTATTATTTTTTGACAATCCTAGAATCCCAACAGAGTTACTAAGATTAATTAGACCAAAGGAATACTGTCTGGACATTAATATAGTCCATAATTTTGGGGATATCATATTATATCCTATTTCTATAGTTTTTAGAGTTTATGGTTGCAGGAAGGCACCTTACATTTTTCCCTACCAAGTTCCACTAAAGGTAGGATATGCTGAAATATTAAGGCAGATTGGTGACCTACAAGAGAATGTCCTTACTGGTAAAGGAAGAGGGACTTTCTTCCCTGATATTACAATTGCTCATCAGTATGTTATTACTAAGGGAGGTTGGGTATATTTGAACCAAGTATTACAACCCTATAGAATGCCTACAGCTGCAGCAAGATGTGTAGATAATGAGGGTTTCCTATCAGGAATGTTTAGAGATAAGATTAGGTGTGCTCTTATGGAGCACCAATTCAATTTTCCTAAAGATATAATAAGGAATGAGTTTGACCTCCAAACTCAAGAAATAAAGAAGGAAAAGTGGGTGATCTACAAGAAGACTATCAATTTCATCAAAAAATTTGATAGAGCTTATGATCCATTGAAGGGTTTTGAGCCATGGGCAAGAAAGGTAGAGGCTCTTATGGAACATTTTGAAGGCATCATGCATGTGGTGAATGAGAAGAGGGCTGCTATGAGCAAGATAGACCCTGAGAAGGCTAGGCATATTTTGAGCCATCTAGGATATATAAAATTGACCCCGAGGGGAATCTATACAATGCAGAAGAGAAGTGGGTACATTGTTCTCTTACCAACATAGTAGAGAGGTGAGGATATTCCTTCCACTTCAAGAGGAAAGAGGCCTATGGATGATCCAACAATGCAAGGACCCTCTCCAAAGAGGCAAAGACAAGAGGGATCGAGATCAGAACAAAATCTATACTCTCCCTCTCAATCCCCCTTACATTTAGATGAACATGGGGTAGCAGAACAGTTGGTACAGATGAGGAATGAGGGAAACATTTTTCTTTCCAATGATGAGTTGCAAGAAGGAATGTCGGAGGCACCTAAGGAGGTTGTCATGGATCTTACTATTGCTGAATTTGAGGGTAAACAAATTGACCCTATTTTAAAACAAGTTAGTGATTCTTTTGTCACTGATGACAAATTTGTTAAGACTAGGGTATTTTTCCAATTTTTATGGAGAATGAAAATAAATCAGTTCAAAGAGATCTATGAGAAGAAGAAAGAAGAGTTCCCTGATAGGGACATAATAGAGATAGAAACTAAGACCAAGGGAGAAATGATGAAGTAGGGAAGGGCTATGCTCCATACTGCAGGTGTGCTGATTTTTCCAGAATGGGATATTGCTAATGCAATAGTCTTTGATCAAGTCAGGAAGAGCAAGGTAAAGACTCTTGCTACTGCAAAATAGGCCCAACAAGCTGCTAGGGGAATTGCTTTTTCAAAAGATCATGCAACCTTGGTAAAGTGGTCCCTTAAGAGGGAGGAAGACAAAGGAAAAAGAGAGGCTCTCTCTACAAAATATGCAGGAAATTTATTGGTACAAAGAGTAGGTGAGACTTCTGGTGTAGAAGCTTCAAACCTAATTTTGGAGACTGCCAAGTTTAATGTCAAGGTGGCAGAGAAAGATGTTCAAGAAAAAGAAGAACTAAGGCTCAAATTTGAAACTGTCCTCAAGTCCTACAATGAGCTTAAGATAGAGCTGATCCAAAAGGACAAGTTAATTATTGATTTATCAAGACCATAGGATCACAAGTCACCACAACTAATGATAGCTGACAAACCTACAGTGGCTTCATCATCTAGCCCTATCATTGAGTTTCCACCATCACCCTACCCAGAGACACATTTAGATGCAAGGCTTAGTTGGGAAAAGCAATAGTTGCTTGAGGAAACCAATCACTTCAAAAGGAAGAGGAAAGAATTGGACAGGATAAGGGAAGAATGCTTGAAAGATAAGAGCTTGTTGAGGCAGGAATATGAAGACAAGGTGACAGAGGCTGTTATGCAGTTTGCTACAAACTTGAATCCCACAGTCTTGTTTGACCATGCTAGAAGGCTAAAGGTATTACTTGTATCATTGGATAAATACAAGAATGAGTTTGAACCATTTTTCAAGAAATGGATTGAGAGATCTCCAAATGTGAGATTGTTCAGACTATTGTCTAAGTCCCAAAATGATCCTGATCCACTGATCAAGCCATTGCACCAGAATGTGAAGAAGCTTGTGGAACATGATATACTTTTGGGTGATTTTGAGAGAAAGTCAAATTTGATGAAGAAGGAATTAACACTTCCTAGTTGTGACTTGATCCTAGGGGCTTTCAGGAAGAATGACAAACTTAAAGAATTGATCAAGTGGCAAGCACAGATAGATGATGACTTCTCTGCTAGGATGACTAGCATTTTGACCCTATAGAATACTTTATTCTTTATACATACTATTGAGACTTTAATTTCTGCTAAATCTAAGTTTGATTTTATTCAATGAGAGATTAGTCAATTGGAGGATAGGTGGGAACAGTTGTCTGGCAAAAATGTAGAATTTGCAAGTTTTGAGTTCCCAAGTGAAGAGGTGTACAATAGGTGGAGGTATCAGTACATACCTCATGTAGAAAAAGTAAATACTCCACCAACCTCTTGAAACAAGTGAAAATAGTTGCTTTTTGAGCCATCAAGGTTGTTGAGATGCAGAAAGGTATTTATTGCAGGATTGACAGCAGAGATATTACAATCAGATTTGTTGAAAGAAGCCAAGGATAGAATTGAAGACATAAAGCACGGCGGCTCATCTACAAATATCTCACCTATTTGATCAGTGTATTTATTGTAAACCCAATAGGGTTGTTGTAAAGTTTTTAGGTTAGGAATTTTGTAAACCCTAGAATGATCAGTAGCTTGTTGCATTTCCTTGTATATAAAGGATTTTCCACAATTATTCTAGGCATTGAGAGTTTAGGTGTTGAAAAGATATAAATTTTGAAACCCTAGCCCTCAATCGAGGATTGTAACTTTTTGTATTATTTTTCATCAAGAAATAGAGAAGTACAGGTTGCTGCTACTATTTTGCAAGCTTACTATTCAGAATATGATGTATACAATGATCAAGGTTATACTTAATACAAATCTCAAATCTTTGTCTCTCCTTTGAGTTTATTCTGTGAATCTTTGAGTCTTTCTGAGATTTATATGTATGTATTTGGTTTTGAGTTCTGATCTAGGGTTGGATTAAATATTGCTCAAGGTGGGATACATGTTTACTAAATTTATTTGAGGATTCTCTATAAGTAGGAAAGAGTTGGGGTGTTTGTATTTATGTTTAAAAGACCAGTCATTCTCACTGTTGGTGTAATTAAATATTACTAATTACACTTTACTTAAGTTTACTTAGGATAATGCATTTGCATATTAGTTGTCTTTGAGAAACCTAGGAGTTTGCATTTCTTTTTAGCACATGGTTAAGAGAACTTCCACTTTAGATGTGATAGTTGTCATCGCATACCTCTTTGTGTGAGAGATCCACCTTTAGTGCTCTTATCACATTATCATCCTCTCATTGTTGCACATACTTTCATGTACAATGGAGGATGATCCACCTTTGGTGGACATGTGATTCCACCTTGTGTGGGTGATATCTTGTCATCTCCTTATCATGTAGTCTTATTGCATTGCCTATATATTTGGGCACTTCTACTTTGTAAATCAAATCAATCATTCAATCTATTATTCATTATTTGATCATTTGATCATTTGATCATATCATATTTTGTCTCTCTTGTGTTATCTCTTGAGCTTCTAGATCTTGGCATTTATTCTTTTCCTTAGGAAAATTCTTTGGGTATCAAAATGATATCAAAATTCTTACATGGTATTAGAGCCATAGGAGTTTCATTGTATAGCCTATTTTGAGAGAATTTTATTGCAAGTCAAAATTGGAGCTTGTTGGTGCAAATCAGAGGTTGGAATCACATTGAGGAGGTCCAAAAACCCCTAAATCAAATTTTGTTTCATCCAAATCAGATATCTGAAGCAAAATCTAGAGCCATTTGAATTTTCAAGGTTCGGTGGCGGCGATTCAGAAAAAATAATTTCAAAGACGATTTTCAAACAGTGATATCTCAGTCATTCGGACTCCTTTTTCAGAGCAATTTTTTTTGTTTTGGGGTAGAATTTCATGATCTACACAATGGTGGAGGTGATTTCTGATCTTTGTTTCTGATGTTTTCTGAAAATTGCAAATCCCAATTTTTACAACTTTAGAGGCTTCGTTCGGGCTCATATGGACACATTTTCAAGTGCTATTTTTTTTTAAAGTTCATGATTTTTTGTCTACTTTCCAGATCTGGTATCAATTTGGAAAAATTTTGAGTAGACATAGTACTTTCAAAATTTAGTCTATTTTGGCCTATTTTTGGCACTTGTAATTTGTTAGATCCTTGAGAGATCTTGTGTCTTATTTATTTGAGTCTACTATAGCTTCATATATTTTGTTGTAATCATCAAAATTAGAAGTCCACTTTGGTTCATTTTGGCAAGTGGCAATTGTACACGCACTATATATAAAGTGTCAAAATCATCTATTTTGGGGGGGTTCTTTGGCTCATTGCATTTTGGGGGGTGCATTGTTTTTTTTGGTCTCATTGTTTCATGTGAGAAGTGCATTATGGATGATTTAATTAAGTTGACAAGAGGGAACTATAAGCAATGGAGTGAATTGGTTCTTGCTCATCTTAGTGAGCATAACCTATTGTCCTATTTGTATGAGTATAGACGTAAAAGTCCTTCTTTCAATCTTGACTCTTACTCAGAAGTTGCTAAGGTTATCTATTTGAATATGGATATGGATGTTATAGATTCCCTTAATGACTATGATGATGAGATAGAATATATTCCTGGTCTTTGGACTATTCTTTGGGAATTGTATGGAGATCCACAAATTCCTCCACTTCCAAAACATCCAGAACCTCTAGTTGCAGCTCCTTCTCCTCCTTTTGAGATCACATCTCTTGATGATGCATGTCTTTCTATAGCCATTGCCTCTTGCGATTCAGTGCAACAAGATATTCCTTATCTTCTAGACTTTGTTCCATGGGATGACTACTTGATAGACATTGCAAGTTTATTTGTGGATTCCTACATTTTAGATTTGGGAGACTTCATTGATGACATTCATCTTCTCTTTGTTGAGGATGATCCTTCTTTAGGTGTTGTGAGGGAGCATGTTGACCCTCAGCTTCATTCTCTACTTGATCATTCTTTCGAGGGTGACATGATTGTGGATACTTTGATATAGCAGTTGGAGGAGGTCACTTTCTCTTCAGAGGAGATACTTGGGTCTTTGGTACATGTTCTACAATCATCCTCAGTCGATCCAGATTTGTTTTTTTCAGCAGAGTGGCTTAGTACACATGATTTGGAGGAGGCACATTTCAACTTTGACATGGGGACACTTGATCAGGTTTCAGAGACTCCATCTTTTTTGAGGTTTCTTCCTAAAGATTGGGGAGGAGGCTTCATATCTACACCTTTGGTCTTGTTTCTTCCTAAGGGGAGGAATTTTGTTCTACACTCATGGAGCAATTTCTACGTCGAGCCTGGAACATCTATCATTGGTGTTGATTAAACATTAAGGGGGGGATACTTGGTCTCTCTTCCACTACTTCTCTCTTATGGGGGGCATATTTTCCTCACATGAGGTCTTCTCTCTCATATTCTATTATTGTATTCATCTCTCTTTTTGGGGGAGGGTTTTTCCCATGAGGCTTTCCCTCTTTCTCCGCTTTATGAGAGATTGCATTGTTCTTGCATTTTGTACATGGGTACCTAACATGGCCTAGTAGTTGGGACCCATCTTGCATTGTGAGCTTAAGTGCATTCCCCTAAGTTGCACTTAAGGGGGGGTGTTGGTGTAATTAAATATTACTAATTACACTTTACTTAAGTTTACTTAGGATAATGCATTTGCATATTAGTTGTCTTTGAGACACCTAGGAGTTTGCATTTCTTTTTAGCACATGGTTAGGAGAACTTCCACTTTAGGTTTGATAGTTGCAATCACATACCTCTTTGTGTGTGAGATCCACCTTTAGTGCTCTTATCACATTATCATCGTTTCATTGTTGCACATACTTTCATGTACAATGGAGGATGATCCACCTTTGGTGGACATGTGATTCCACCTTGTGTGGGTGATATCTTATCATCTCCTTATCATGTAGTCTTATTGCATTGCCTATATATTTGGGCACTCCTACTTTGTAAATCAAATCAATCATTCAATCTATTATTCATTATTTGATCATTTGATCATATCATGTTTTGTCTCTCTTGTGCTATCTCTTGAGCTTCTAGATCTTGGCATTTATTCTTTGCCTTGGGAAAATTCTTTTGGTATCAAAATGATATCAAAATTCTTACACTCACAATATCTTTGTATTCATTATGTCTTCTGATATTTTTCCCAATGGATAGGGCACTGGCCTGTATTTTCCTATCTTTTCTTTGTGGGGAATGATCAAAATCTTGTAATCCTAAAACATATAATCAATACCAGACTTTTACATTTTTATTTACTTTATATGAGTTGTTTTACCTAGTGATGGAGAGTCAATGAATAATAGGTTGTTATTTAGTACTTTCTCTCTGTCATCCATTGTAAGATCCAGTATTAAGTAAGGAATAGAGTTGAATTTATTGGATCAGGTGTACCCGCCTTGGTTTTGTAGAGCCAGAAGTGAAGAGGGCAGTCTTGTCCCTATAGTTGGTCCAATTGCTTATAAATTTCCCACATTTGGAATTAACCACTCCTTAACATCAATCATAAGCATATTGGTATCTCATGGAGTGTAAAATCTTTTGAAGAACCAACAAAAATAAAAATTGACAACTAAGCACTATATGGATCTCTATTTAGGGATGCTAGTGATAAAGCTCTCAACAAACCTCCATTAGTGACAGTCCTAAAATGAGAATGATATGATAAACAAAAGTAAATGTTTAATTCCAAATGAAATTAACAATTAATTATCTCTAAATTGCAAGAGGTTTGATGTTATTCTCAGATTTTGTGGATGATTTGTGAGTGAATTATGCCTTGCTTTTATAGATTTTGGCAAGGGTAGGGGGTGTAGTTGAGTTGATCATGATTGAGTTGGGGTTAAGTCCGTGGTTCCACCCTTTGGAGACAATTTAAATTAATTGTCCTCAAAGCCTGGGACAAGAATACAAGATGCGTGGACAAGATGCTCTTTCCAAATGAGTGATTGAGATTCATTTTAGGCTTGATCTATGTGAGCTTGGTTCTCAATTCCTATTGGTTGAGGCTTTTTCCTCCCATGTGGTATTTGAAAGAAAATAGGAATTAATCAATTGATTTTATTTAATTTGTTTAGCCATGTGTACCCCTTGAATGGGTTGATTTGATTTAAATTGAACTATGTAATTAATTAGATTAATTACACAATTTATTGATTTATCATGATTTATTCAATTTAAATTGATTTGATAGCTTTTGATTTTCAATTAATTTTGGATTAATGTTCAATTGCAATTTGTCTTTGATTTGATCTTGATTTGATTTAATTGCATTTAATTATATTGATTTTCAAGGAACTACAACAAGCACATCAAACCAAGGACATTCCAAATAGGTGATCTAGTCTTACGAGAAAACCCTAAAAATCAAGCAGAAAGAGAGGAGAAAGGGAAGTGGGAAGCAAACTGGTTAGGACCTTTTGTGATTAGCTCTTCTTTTGGAACGAGTACCTACAAACTAGCTAATTATGAGGGAGAAGAGTTAGAAGAACCTATCAATAGTATACATGTGAAGAGATTCTACACATGAAGCAGATTAAAGTGTATAGAGAAAAAGAGTATCAAAAAATTAGATGAGAGAGAATCCTATTTATTGTACAGAGTAAAAAGAGATCTTGAAAATTTCAAAAACATTGAAAAATAGAAATGCATAAAAACAAATTAGAAATGCAGAAATGATAAAAAAACTATGGAAAATTGAGCATGAAGAAAGCCAAAAACATTCAAAAATGATCCTCAAAAAGATGTTGTCTTCGTGAAAACCTAGCAAATAGGTGCCTTGATGATATGAAAATACAAAAAATTTGAAAAAGAGAAAAATACAAAAAAAAAAAAAAAGAAGAGAAAAAGTGCGTTGGTGAAAACCTAGCAAATAGGCACCTTGGTAGGAAAAAAAGAAAAAAAGATTGAAAAAGAGAAAAAGAGAAAATCAATTCAACCGATGAAAACCTGGTAAAATAGGTGCCATTGAAAGTCCAAGTTAGTCTCATTCCTAGTCATCATCCT
The DNA here is from genome assembly GCA_027943335.1 of Chamaecyparis obtusa. Classification (NCBI taxonomy): domain Eukaryota; kingdom Viridiplantae; phylum Streptophyta; class Pinopsida; order Cupressales; family Cupressaceae; genus Chamaecyparis; species Chamaecyparis obtusa. Next base: position 378,248 of record BSBK01003517.1, on the reverse strand, counting down.
TTTAAATATTGCATTCGCCAGCATTTGTATATATTTCATAATAAAACCCCACAGTTGCATTTGCAAGTACCAAAAGCTTTCATCACAAATTTGAAAAATGTCCCAAGTTCCAAAATGCCACAACATCAAACTAGGGGCAAATCTATTCATCAAAGCAAACATCATTGACTCAAGATCAAATCATCAAAACAAAAGTAAAACACTTACACGATCCAATCTTAACATCAATCAAAAAAATGCAAACTTTTGATCCAAGATCTCACAAAGACCTTACCTTTATCAGGATTAAAAATATGAAATGGATGGAACTATACTTGAAATGGATTTGAAAAATAGTGCAAATTTTTTCTAAGTGTTTACTTGATTAATGAAATCATGTCTTTCTAGCAAATCGATGAAGTCTTAGACCAGATAAGCAATGATGGAAGCATGATATTTTATTGGTATTTAAATGAGTGTTTTAAGATCAAGGTTTTAAAGTATGTATCATTTGTCTAAAGACATGATCATCAAAGAATCATCAAGGACATGTACATATGGAAAAATCGAGATCTTTGTTTGTTTACACAACATGATACATGTTGGTAGTCTTTCCAATTTTGGTGTTGTTTTTTGAAATTTTGGGTTTTTGGTCTCTGTCCCTCCCTTTTGTGGTTTGATCTTCAAGTTTTTTTGGCCCCAGAGGCTCCAAGTTTCATTTTGGGAGAAAACCCTAGGTTCCAAGTCTCATTGCCTTAGGAAAATCAAAAGAAGCCCTAAAATTGCTCATCCAAGTCTATTTGGTCGTTACCTTTTTCAATCACTTAAAGATCTTTTAAAGAAAGTGTGTTTTTGTCTTCTCGATTAGTCATTCAATCTCCAATATGATTTGGGATATTCCTTTTTTTATTAGCGATTACCCAAAACCTCTTGTCGCATGATCTCCTTGGGTCAAAAGTATATTCCTTGTCCTTAAATGACTTAACGGTTCCTTTTTGTCGCTAAGTCTCTGAGTTCGCATTGTGCGATCTAGCGACTACTATGATAAATATTTGCAGAAGGTTACTATAGTCTCTAGATCTCCATATTAGAATGCCTTCAGTTAGATGATCTTTGAAAGAAGTATGAAATTGATATAATATTCAGTGATGTTGTAGTATCCCATGGTCGTTGAATCTCCAAATGAGAGGCGGTGGTTTGTTATGCTAGTCGCCAAGTCTCAAGGTTTGTTGGCGGTTAGCTCTTTTATCCTACAACTTGGCAATTTCATTACTCGTGTGTTCTCTTCATCCTGGCAGTTACGTCTTTTGCGGTCAATGATTCAGTGACACGGTTGTCTCTGGATCTCCCAATGAAGTGGTTAAGTTACAAAAGCTACAGTGATTTAGCGATGACCGTTGGATCAATTTCAGATCAACGGTTGATATTCATTCTCGTTACTTGACCAAGGTTAAGTGATTTCTCTGGCAACTTAGAGAGTAACGGTGGACGTGAAATCTCTAGTTCTAACCATGGTTGGGAAAAGTATTCAGTGACAAGGAGATCTGTGCAGTCGCATGTTCGTTGGATGTATATGAGTTAAAAGGAAGGTTTTCTAGTAGTTGTTCTCGAACCGTTGATTTTGTTTTGATTGAGTGGTGATCACGCAATCTCAGATTTTAACTATGGGTTAAAGAATGATCTAGAAACCTTGAGGATTGCATTGTCGCCCGATCTCCAGGATAAACTCTAGTTAAGGAAGCTGTTTGGCGATTATGAGATTTTCTTCAGTCGCGTAATCGCCAGGAAATCCAAAGTTAGGTTTTGACCAAAGTCAAGAGTTTGAAGAAAATGTGAGTTTTCATCTGCCAGATTTTGTGATGTGTCCCTTTCGGATTGGTTGACAAAATGTGGAAAATATAAATAGAAAGGCGGGTATGGCTATAGTCACTAGATCTCTGGATAAGATAAATTGAAGTTTTCATATCTACAGTCACTGAATCTATGAATAGTTCAGTCAGAGGGTCTCAAGAAGAAATTTGAAAAGTCAACTAGCTTCAATGACTAAAAGATTTGTTGTTGTTGCTAGATCTCGTGATGACACTTTGTCGCTAGGTCTCAAGATAAATTCAAGAAATAAATATTCTGCAGTGACTAAAGTGGTGACTATAGTCACCAAGTCTCTAGATCATGAAAAAATGAAAAAAAATCAAAGGGTCGCTTGATCTCCAAATAATTTCAAAAGGTCTTAATTCTTTCAGCGACTATGATTTTCTTCTTTGGTCGCTAGGTCTCCAAATAAAGTGAAAGTTGTTATTTAACTAAAATTTGTTATAGTTGCCAGATCTCCATAACTATTCAAAAGGTGCCAGACTTTTTAGCGATTATGAGAAAGTCTATAGTCATTAGATCGCCAAAAAAATTAAAGTTGATTACCTATCATTTTCTCACGCATGACTAGTAAATTGAAGTCCTGAGCGTGCCAAGTAATGGTGGAGGTGACATGGTTACAACTTTCTGATCTTTTACAAATTTTTGCATTCAATTCTATGAAATATATACAGTTGGTCATCATTCTTTCAAATTATCAAGCATTTGTAGAGCCCAAACTAGAGAATTTTTATAGTCTTATAAAGCAATTCTGAAGTTTCAGTGCATCCAAAATTCACAGAGAGATTTGAATTTGAAGCCAGGATGAGTCGACAAACAAGAGGTGAACCTTCAACCAGCAAAGGTACTAAGGAGAAAGCTAAGGAGAGTTTCTCAGATGAATTCCTCACCTTGTTGTCGGGCTCATCACAAAACAAAAAGGTTAGTGATGAATGTTTTGTTGATGAACTTGCTTGGTATAGAGATGCTAGGACATCTAATGTTACTGGCATGTGCATGTTCAAATATTTTTATAAAAATGCTGAGAGTCCAGTTCCTATTTCAAACCCTTGGACATTAGGGTTAGCTAAAATTGATAGTTCCCGAAGTTTATTTAGACATAGATGTCCTAATTGTTTTATCCTGCAACTATGACCCCTTGTCTAGAACAATTAGGAAAGCTGACGGGTTTCCTCTGGTCACCCTTAATAGAAGTTCATTCATGAGGGCTTTCGGTATTCAGATCCCTATGGCTACCAAAATCAATTTGAAGGCCTTGGCCAATAGATATGTTAGAGAGACTGTTGTGGTTACAAAAGAAGTTCAGACTCATATCCCTCGGGAGAGCAGAAAATACATTGCACCCATAGCTAGATCAAACCCATATTATTTCAAAGATTTGAAATTCTACATAAAGTACATTGCATACGGATTGTGTCAGGTATTGGGAATTGATGGCAGAGAAAGAATCACTCCAGAATTTTTGATGATAGTGTTAGATTCCCAGAGTCTTCATGTGACAAAGGGGTATGATTACATAGGGTTTGTAATCAATAAGATGCATGAGGGTTTGCAGGCCCTAAAATCTTTTCCATCTGGTCTCGCACCCCATTTTATGCATTATTCTATGTTAATGCATTTGATTTTATATTTCAATTATAACATTATGGACCTAGATCATCTAGAGCCACAGATGATGTATAGAGGGAAGCAAAACCCGGTACAATTTTGGATAAGGGCTTGGAGTCCTTCTACTTCAAGGGGTGAGTTCTGTGCTTTTGAAAATTAGATGGTTTGGCCTATCCTCCAAAGTATGGGAATTGAAATATCAAGGTTGTCTACTAAAGTCTTGCAGCTGGTGAGGCCCCAGCAATTTGTCGATAAATGGAATAAGGGGCATAATTGGGGAGATATATACTATGAAAAGGAATACACTTTGATTAGAGTGTATGGATGCCCCCAGCCCCCTCACGTGCTACCATTCTTTGTCCCACCAAGGGTGGCATTTTTGGAGTTCATTTGGCAATTGATGTTGACTGAAAGGGAGCATTTTGCTTCACATAGGAAGGAAACTCTTACTCCAAGGCACTTTAGAGTGCATACTATCACAATAGGCAAGAATGCCTTGAGAAAAGTTGATGAATGGTTGGGACAATTCAGAATGCATGCTACTTCCCACAGGCATGTAGATACATAAGGGTTTATGGTAGCTGTTAGGAAATACTACATGCCCACCATTCCTTTTAATAGAAGACATGAAGAGTTTCCCGAAGAGGATGTAATAAGAAATATAATAGAGGATGATGTAGTGGTGAGGAAAGCCTCCCAAATAAATGAATTGTGTTCAATGGACAATAAATTAAGGAAGAAATTACTGGCATTTAGTGGTTTTTTCCCTGAATTGCCTTATCTTCAAAGGCTTGAGCAAATGATGTCTCAATTCAACACCTTGATGAGGACATTTGAGGATCAGATTGATGAAATAGACAAGAAGAAGAAGACCTATTCTGATTCTGAATGTGTTGAAGATAGTGAGGGTAGTTATTCTATGCATAGCATTCCCCCTCTGGAAATAATAATGGTAGAGAGGCATCAAGATGAAGAAAATACTATTGATTTTGCAGAACTTCATAGTTCTCAAGATATAAGTGAGCCACCTCCAAAGAAGCAAAGATTACTGGTTGGTGAGTCTTCTCAGGTGAAGAAAATAGATAGAATAGGGGCCCTTTTCCCTAGAACTAGTATTCATCATCACTAGTTAAGGAAGAAGATAAGAGAAGAAAAGAGAAAATGGAAGCTTGAAACTGAAGTTGTTGAGTTGCCCTTGGCTCTATGCCAAGATGAGAGAATGATTGAGCAAGATGCTTTTTTGAAGGATGATAGTTTTATAGAGTTAGAAGAATTCAAAAGTTTCTTAATTTGGCATAAACAACAACAAGTTGCATCTAGTGTGCAGATCACTGAGGAGGGCCAAGTGCCAGAGGAGGTAGTACAACAATTGAGAGAGTATGACCCTGAGACTGAGAGTTTCACCCTAGATGAGGCCAGACAGCTAGTAAAGAAGAGAAACATGCTACTTGTGCCTGGGTGGAACTTATATTCTGATTTCATTATTGATCAAATTAAGAGGTAGGAAGACATAACTTTGTCTTTGGAAATGCAAGTAGGGGACATTGTTAGAGGCTTTGGTTATAGCCCAAGAAATCAGGCATTAGCCTTGTGGAGTCTTTATCCCAAAGACAAAAAAACCTTCAATTTTGAATGTGAAAGAGCAGATGGAAGGAGATAAGATTGTGTGGTCCATCCACAACACAGGGGATCTTGAGATTTCTCAAGTATTGACTCATTTTGCCAAGTTGAATGAAGATAAAACAAAACACCTTTTAGAAAGGTATGGCTCCCTCTTGGAGGATTACAGTGCATTATGGAGGGATAGGGATCTCCAAATAATAAAGGAGAAGGCACTAAAAAAATCTCTGGATGATTGACAACTTCAAATTATAAATACTCCTGCAATGGCTCCTGTACCTCCTGAGCAACCTGCATTAAAAGAGGCACAAGGAATGACAAAAGAAGAGGTTGTTGCAGAATTAGAAAAAATAAATATGGAGAAGAATGAGGCTATCTTGCAGGCCTTATTAAAAGTTTTGTAGCATAGAATTGATGTAATCAAAGATAAATTTGATTTGGTTTTTAATGCTTACAGCAAGTTGCCTGAGTTGCAGTTGGAGGTTGATAATTATGTTCAAATTTTGAATGGATACTATGCAACCTGGTATGTTAGAGCACCACTTTTTGAAAGATTGGCCTTTGCTCAATCTTTGAGCAAAGATATTCCTGAAATAGTTCTGCGGGTTGGTGAGGAGATAGATAGAATTAAAGCCATATTACCACTTTTTAAAGGTAAGGAAAATTTGATTGAGGCTAAGATAGCCATGCTCAGCTCTAGTTCCAACAAGTTTATTCCTTCTATCAAGAATGCAGATGGAGCCATAAAGAGCCTTGATCAATGGAGATCAGATTTTGATCTTATTCTACCTAGAAAGGAGGCCTTTTTTAATGAAAGCAATGAAGTTGATATGGAAAGGTTCAACAAAACTCTAGATGAGGCTATTAAGGCCGAAACAAAGCTCACCAAATTTTCAATAGATTTCAAAGCAATCATAGATGTCAGGTGGGGAAGACATAAGGCATAATTACAACTTGTTCAGGATTTTAAATGGCCAATAGAGGAAGAAATAGCTACATGGGATGAGTTAACAAAGCACAAGAAAATAAAATCCTCTACAATTGACTTAGATATCTTGGATGAAGAATGAGGAGGACATCTGGAGCACCTGACACTTGATCTTAGAGCACAGGGATGATAAGATATCATTTAAGAATGGTGTAGGTTAGCCTAAAATGGTGGTCACCATATCTCATTAAAACTCAAGAAGCTATCATGAATACTTGCAAACAAAGGTGTCAGTTATTAGCGATCCAGGATGTAGAAAAGGCCAAGATAGTTTTGTCTTTCCACTGCTTGAGGGCTGATTGTATTTTGTCTTTTATTGCTTTGTCTTTTTATGCTCTTTAGGGTTAGGGTTTTCAACCATCTGAAGCTTGTTGCATTCCCATTAAAAAAGGGGGAATTCCAAGATGGTTGAAGGATATATATAAGTTGTAATCTCATTTTAAAAGGGGGGGGATGAAAGATAATAGAAAACAATTGCAATTGCTACAGAACAGACTTTTGAATTTTGTGTCTGAATTTTCTGAGCACAAGTTTTCTTATGTAAATTGCAAATCTTTTCTAATACAAATATATTGCAATTCTTGTCTCTTGTTGTTACTGTCTCATTATTCTTGTACTTACTTTTGTATGTTTTATATGTAAGGCATTTAAAATATACTGGTTGTTAAGAAATTTCTATAATTGGTTATGAGTTTCTCTCAAGGAGAGAATTAAAATCTTGTTGTCAATTTCAAAGAGTAAGTACATCTGTTGAGATACTAATAGTAATAATATTAGATAGACATAATAGTTTGCAAGGAATCCTATTTGGATTGCAAGTTGTATGTAAGGCATACTGTCATATTTCATTAAAAGGATTTGTGGATTTGCATCAAGGACTCTTTTGCCCTTAGGATTTAGGCATTGGTTTGGAGTGTGTTTTTCTTAATTGTTATCTTTTGAAATCCTTAGAGGAAATCAAAATTCATTTCATTACCAGTACTTTTATTTTCAATAATTTTGTTGATGTTTTGATAGAACTATATCCAAGTGGTATGAGTTCATACTTAGTGATTCCTTAAAGAAAGAATCAAAAGGTTACCCTTCCTTGAGTTTAACTCATAAAAAGAAGAAGGATGAATGTCCTTATACCACTGCTCCATGCTTTTACACTTATGATTTCCATCATAGTACTCTGTATTAGGATATTATGGGTTGTCTACAGAGTGATAATGTTCTATTGAATTTAACTTGAAGAATTAAAAGCATAGCAGTGAAGAATTAATCCACCTATCAAAAGCTTACTTGAAATATAGTAACCTATCATAGGCAATACCCACCTAAGTCTTGTGGAGCTCGAAGTAGAAGGAGGATCTTATCCAATCCTCATCAATTAGGCTTTTCCTGTAAACTTGGAGTCCCTTTTAACTGAGAATCAAGCCCATACATTTGCCAAGTTTGATCCTACAAGAAAAATCCCTAACAATACCTTGGACATTTTGATGTTAAATATCATAATACCAAAATCCACTTGCAACATAGAATCCGACAAAAGTGATATTCATACTCTAATGATTGATTCCAATCGGTGATAGTTGTACCACAATCTGGAATGCAACATGGAAAGAGAATCAATATTCATATCATCATGGTTGAACCAGTGATGATTGTGCTAAATTACAGGTCTCAAAAATTGCTCAATGATGAAAATAAGGTCCTAATTTGTGAATAGTGACATCTAGCTGCATCCATACTAGATTAAATGCATTTAAGTTATTTGTTTTTTTAGCTCAAAAACTTATTTGAAAAGAGAAAAGAGGGGGTGGAGTTAAATCTAAATTAAAATCAAACATTCATCAAAAACCTTATGTGATAGAGTGTGCTGGAAATCAAAAATCAAAATCTAAGGTGCATTGCATTAGATTAATTGCATTTAAATCATATTACATTTAGATTCATTCATCAACTTATCGTCTACATTCATTTCATATCCTTACATTTAGTTGCATTAAGTTCATTTTAAAATTGCATTGCATTAGATTGCATCCATTTTAGCTCCCACCATTTAATTGCATTCATTGCATTAATCATTTTAGTTCACATTAGGAGGTTATTACATTTCACTTGCATTAAGTTCATTCTAAACATTGCATTTAATTTTCATCTCATTAGTACATTGCATTTTTCATTTAGGTGCATTCATTAAGGTTCATTGCATTTAAAATTTGAATTATATTCAAAATATAAGTGTATTAGGTCATCCATTTTCATTAAGATCATCATTAATCATTATATTACTAGGTGATTTTATCAAGTCATTTATCATTCATTGCATCCATTTATCATTAATTGCATCCATTTATCATTAATTACTCCCATCTATCATAACATTAAACATTACACTCACTAAATCCATACATTAAATCATATAAGTACATCCAAGTCCATCCATTACATTTACATCTCATTAATCACTCATCACATTACATCATCCATAACATCATATAAATGCATCCATAAACATCATCGCATAGCATTAATCATTAAATCATTAAACCATTAAATATTCATCATTATACATCATTAAATATTAAACCATGTATTAAAAGCATCCATCTACTCTATGTCATAAATAAGACATCCACATTTGTATCAAAACATAACATGTGCATTCATATCATAAACTGCATTTGAAAAGCATAAAAACACAACATATAGAGATAAAATCATATAGATCTGTATATCATATAAAGCACTTGAAAAGAAGTCCAACACATAATGACATCATATATTGTAAACCTATCAAAGCAAATAAAGTTCATGGTATCATCAAATTCCATCTCAATATGTGAATCAAAGTCCCTCAAACATGAAAAGTATCGATCATATATAACATCATCTGATAAAGAATATAAGTACAATGTCTCGATATCAAAAAAATCATAATGTACATCAAAATCATGGCTCATCATATATCTCAATTGCAAGAACTTCCTAACCATCAGTACAAGGACCTATATTAGGACCTCGACTAGAGCTCGCTTCTAGCCCATGCTGACTCATGGCAGCCATAAATGTATGCATCATGGTACTAAGCTACATAACCTATTGTCTGATCTCTAACATCTCAGACTATAAATATTGAACATCAGAGGCCAATGCTAGTGTAGGAGGAGCCTATGCTGGTACCTATGCAGGAGGAGTTTGTAAAGGAACCTATGGAGGAGGACCCTATGGCGGAGGAGCCATGGAAGAAGATGGAAGAGAAGAAGAAGATGGAAGAGAAAAAGAAGAAGAAGGAAGTTGAGTAGGAGGAGGAGGACCATATCAAGGAGGAGGTATCGGGGGTGCCTATGCTTGGTCCACTAATATCTGGGCGACCTACACATCTAAATCCACAACCACCTGTGGTGCAACCTCCTTGTATACCCGAACTCTGTGCTGGCCCCATCTAGCCAATCTATCCACACCAACCTAATGTAGAGCCATGTAGGGACCACCTCGAACCCTAACTCATCTGCCTCTCATACGAACTCCACCTCTAGTAGGAGTGGGGACCACAATCACAGGAATAGCAACTCTACCACCTCATCCTACTCTACCTGCCTGTCATCCCCAATGACCCCATCTGCCACCACCACCATCATCCCCATCATCATTAGACTTCTCCTTAATCCCAGGTACTGGCTTTGTCAAATCAGTGAACCTAGGGGAAGGGTTCTGTAAGAACCACTGTGCATAGTTGTCAGTCATGCCAGCATCAACAATGTGCTCTGTCATGTCCCAGGAAAGGTAAGGTAGTTGTAATAACTTATCTCAAACTATCCTATAATCTATCTAAGGATCCCAAAGGAATCTCTCAACCTGTACTCGAGCATATAAAGCCAACCCTTGTGGTCGGCCGAACTGTCATAGAACCTGATGAAAACAAAATCGCTCAATAATCAAGGGTGTTTCCCTATCATCCAATATGACATACACATGTAGGGAAGATCTCATGCATCCTCGGGCCACTGCTCACATCCTAGATATGGTCTCTAGACCACCTGATCTATATCATCAATAATGTGTCTCTAATAATCCACCTTGCCCAGGTGGACCTGCACAACCATTCCTTTGTATATGAATGCAAAAGGCCATCCTAGATCTCGATGATGCACTACAATGAGCTGAGTCACATGAATATGCTCCCATGTCCATAGTTGTAACAAGACTACTCCAATAGAAAGAGTAGCCTTGTGTCAGTATACCACATCGTGCAACTCGTGGTAAAGCTGGGCTAGCACACACGAGCCCCAGTCAAATCTATGAGGATGGGTGATCATGTCCTCCAGTATCCTACCCCAACCAACTATGAAACCATGTCCTCGCCTATCTGAAACCAAGAAACCACTGACTAGAACCCCAAGTACTACTCGAAGTGTTAGGAAGGAAGGAAATTGCGCCCATAAGATGCTCTCATTTCCAATCATGGGGTCAACAAAGAGATGTCTACAGACTATTATGTCATAGACCTACTCATAATACACAATCTCCCTATGGGTGGGGATCCTCAGTAGTCGATACATGTCCTCAGGGGTGACAGTCATCTCCCCCATTGATAGGTGGAACGTGTTAGGGTCAAAGTGCTAACGCTCTGCCATAGCTATCAGGAGACCCTGATTCACATGGAATCAGGGGAGAGAAAGTAAGAAAGACAAACCACATCGACCAATCATTTGGCACTTTGGCCCACTGAGGTCGTCAATCATATCAAATGACAATTGAAATAAACCTCAAACAACTAGCTTTTGAAGCTGAGCCTACAGAAGAAAGTTTAAACACATCATAAATTGAAATTATCAAATATTGGATCATCATAAATCAATCAACTAATCAAAATCAAATCAAACCACAATCAATTTTCCTGATTCTATTCAGAGAGGACAAAAAATTCATCATCAAAATCGACCATCTAAATAAAGATTGACAATCACAAATTCAATATCAAGTGACTAGAACTGACATCACATGACTTGCTATAAACAGGACTCAAAAACCTAAGCCAATCGACTAGTTGATGACATCAGATGAACTGGAAAACTGACTGAAAGGTTCACAAATTTTGCCAAACATGGTGTACGCACTATTTCATTATTTAAAAGTGCTAAAAATCAAATTGCGGCTAAAAATATCAAAAGCGCAACAAAAACTATTGAAAGCACAGGAATAACTTAAAAGTGCTACATGAATTAGTATGTGCTATAGGATTACCTTATACGCACTACTAAAATATTCAAAAGCACAATCAAAATTGAAAGCACAACAGAATGTTGTAAAGGCAAAATCTTGCCCTAGGTTTCACACTAAAATATGCAGTGGGAAGTATTGGATGTGCTGCAGAAAATCACAGATGTGTTGAAACATTCTTATATGTGTTGCTAAAATGATTGAAAGCGCATCAAAAATTAAAGAAAGAAAAAATAGGGTTTTTCTAAGAAAAATCCAAATTTTACAAAATTAAATGCAAAATCATACAAAGTAAGTTGTCAGGGGTACATACTGGAGGTCCACAGCCAGGTGGGCATTGGTTCCGTCGACCTCGCTCAAATCTATGCTCTCAAATCAGGATCACCATTGCAGAAGGCTCATAGGGTCAGAGTGAAAAAGTAAAAGTGGAAGGTGAAAATGAATAGTGAAATGACCTTTTACCCCTATATATAGCCCTTTTTTACCTAAAAAGGGGCACTTTTGACTAGAAAATGACATGGGACCCCAATTCAACATCCATTCAACCAAATCAGGGGCATTCGTCATCACAACATCACCAATTCAATATCGGAAATGAAATCAAAATTAATACTTAATTGACTTATTTTTCAATGTAAAATATCATAAATGCAACATCCTTAACCAAAATCAAATTTTGTTTCATTTTCGAGGGGGCATACACTCAGATCATATCAGGGACATCATTGGCTTAATCAAATCAAGGGCATAATCTTTTAACAGAATTTTTTTTGCTAATAACCAAGTGGGGCATCGAAACATCAAATCAGGTTAAATCAGGCATCATATTAGCAATCCATCATCAAAATGAACATTAGGAACTTCAATCGAATCAAACTTCATCAATTTCATCATCAGTATCTGCATCTTTTATCAACATCAAATCTATCATCATTAAACTAGTGGCTCTGCATCAAAACAATCAGGACTTTCTTTGAACCGATGTGCTTTGCACACCGATTAAAAGAGGGGCATTTGTAATCACCTAAAAATGGTCAAGATTAAATCATGTGGGAAACTAAGGCAAAATCAAAGCAATAAATTAATATCAAGCTAAAATCAAAGCATAATCGCAATCAAGCCAAAATCCAATTTTAATTGAAAATCAAAAGCCAATAAATCAATTTAAATCAAATAAATCAATTAATTGTGCAATTAATATAATTAATTGTATAGTTAAATTTAAATCAAATTAATCCATTCAAGGGGTACACATGGCTAAACAAATCAATTTAATTTAATTAACAATTTCCTATTTTCCCTCAAACACCACATGGGAGGAAAATGCCTCAACCAATAGGATTTAAGGATCAAGCTCACATCTATCAAGCTCACATCAAATCTCAATCACACATAAGGTGAGAGCATCTTGAGCACCCATTTTGTCTCTTTGTCCCAAGCTTTGAGGACAATCCATTTAAATTGTCCCCAAAGGTGGAACCATGGACTTAACCTTAATCTAATCATGATCAACTCAACTCCACCCCCTACACTTGCTAAAAATCTATAAAATCAAGGCATAAATCAATGAGAAATCATCCACAAATATGAGAATTGCATCAAACCTCTTGAGATTTTGAGCTAGAAAGGAAAATTTAGGCTATTTTTAAGCATAGTTTCTTTTGGAATTCACTTAATTAGCTTAATAACTTCATCATTCTCATTTTAGAGCTATCACTAATGGAGGCTTGTTGAGAGATTTGCATTAGCATATCTAAATAGAGAGCCATAGAATGCTTATTATTTGTTTTTGCATTTAAATAGCTCACTAATTGTGGTATTTTACTAATTTAGATCATTTATTACTAACCCTATGAAGGTACTTTTCTAGTACACACCTTGTATTATTCAAATTAGTCCTCCAATGTTGCCCTTAATGACTATTATGAACCATCTCTTGAAGGTCTTCAATTCACTCTTCTAGGGGTGTGCCAATTCTTGCCTAATTCAACCTTTTAGGGCTGCTTAATTTATCCTTGAATTCTTCTCTTAGGAGCCTCCAATCTCCTCTTTAATTCACTATCGAGATCTGCCCCAAATTTGCCACCGACTTGATTTTAGGATTACTTTAGGTCATCCCTAGTTCGTTGAATGTATAGATCATACTATATCTACCCTAGATCACACTAGATTTGTCCTAGATCTGCACCTCGTCAATAGACAAATCCACCCAAATTTTAAGCCTTATTTGTATGTATAGATCACACTATAAGGGTAGAACTAATTCACCATTATTGTGGATGATTATCACCAATGATGGTGTAGATTGGTCCATAAATGCTTGTTTGATTCGCTCCATAATGTTGAACTAATTCACTCCATAATATGCTAATTGAATCTGCATATTAATTCACTCCAAGCATTGATGAAGAGGACATTCACATGTTATGTTTTTTATATGTTTGTCCTTCATAAAAAACTCCAATATATATGAGCATCATTGGATAAACTCTACCACCTTAAGGTGGCCGACTTGGGCCCTCCCAAGTAATTTTATTTTATTTATTATAAAAATAATAAATGCCTTATTATTTGTTATTATAAAATCGCACTTCCACATATATATATTAATTAACCAAAGGTGTGATAATCAAAATATATTTCCATAATTTATTATTATCAACTTTTCCTAATTGATCTTAGCCGAAAAGGCCATAATATTAACATGTATAATATACATGATATTTTATTTTGATTTACAAACTAGTATATTATATGAATATCTTTCTTTCTTGCCACAATAGGACTGAGTTTGAGGTGGAAAACTACAATAGCAGGAGTATTTCAATTTGGTATACTATACTAAAATATCATTTCATAACTAACTTTTCAATTTTTATATATAATTACGTCTTAAGAAGATTTATGTACTTTCGACATTGTTTTGCTTAGTTTGTGAAGGTTATACACCAAAGTTTCCATGACCTAATTTTTCTTTCTTGTGAAGAAGGATCATGTCAGACAATCTAAGTGAAGAACAAAATGGGGAGACAATCACTGCATTGTGGTCTAACTTCAAAAGAAAAGGTGATGGAAAGTGTTATTGTCCCTGCAAAATTTGTAAGGGCTTAAACATTAGAAGATTGCTAATCAAAACAGCTAAGAGACATTTTAGGAAGAATGATCACATTAAAGGGGGGTTTGATTATCATCCATTGGTAATTTTTTCATTATATTTTTTTAACAATTAATATACATATGAAATACACTTGATGATGAGATCATTATCATGGTTTATTTGTGTTCATCATTTTTATATAGGTCGACCTCCCTAGGGCAGTACATGATATAGACCATAGAAGTGTGAATATGGAGAATATGGTTTTGGAAGTGGAGGATCATGGAGGTGCGAATATTGAAGTTGAAGATTATGATCCCATGGAAGATGATGATCATGCACCAGATAACACATTTGAAGATGATGGTACTAATATATTGATCCATGACACATTTGGTACTAGCACAACCAATGATGGTGATTAGGATGACATTGATGTCATCCATGATATACCTCTACTTGAGAAGGTAGAAATGACCCTTCATGAAGGCTCCTAAACAATTCTTCTCTCTGTTGTATTGTCATTGTTGAACTTGAAGGTTATGAATGGTTTATCCAACATAACAATGTCACGTATGATAAGGTATGTCATATATATCATTATAGTCAATAAAGGGTGAAGCATGTACAATAAATATTGTTAATATTAACAACTTACATTTATTTTTGTATATTTATAGGTGATTTTTTGTTACCATCATTGAATATTCTCCCTCGCTCATACCGAGAATCATGTGCCACTATGAAAGATATTGGAATGGAGCATCAAACAATAGATGCTTGTCCTAATGATTATATTATTTATCATAAAGAACATGAATTTGCAACAGAATGCCTTGAATGTCATACAAGTAGATATCAACCAGATCAAATAACAAAAAAGGTGCCTCGCAAGGTTCTTCGTTACATCCCCATTATACCACATTTGCAAATTATTTTCAGGCGTACTAACTTGACAAAACTTATGGATTACCATGCACACAATAGGAGTCAAGATGATATTATTCGAATGTCTGCGGATGGTTCAACATTTAAGGACATAGAGGAAAAGTGGCCATACTTTATTGAAGAACCTTGAAATCTCAAGCTTTCATTAGCAGCAGACAGTGTCAATCCATTTGGAGAGCTGAGATCTGTTTGGCCTATTTTTGTCATCAACAATAACATTTCTCCATGGATATCAATAAAGAGGGAGCACATTATGTTGACAATGATTATTCTAGGTATTTTATCATTTTACAGTTATTTGTATGTAATTATAAATCTTGCAGTAAAATGGTCACAATAATTATGTAATATTGTTGTTCATTCAACTAGGTAAGTACCAAGTTAAAGATATGAATATATATTGAGCCTCTTATTGATGAGTTGCTAGAGTTATGGAATGGTGTCACTATGTATGACATCTCTAGACCAATAGAACAAAGATAATTTCAATTCCATGCAATGCTTGTATGGACAATACTGTAAGGAAACTCAGGTGTGGAAATAGCTTCCTACGCTAATCTTTATAGAAGAGTATTGTGCAAATTCTTATAAATCCTTACAATTTTAGATTCGTTAACTACTTTAACAAAGATATTGCAACCACATACCATACATACAAAAAAATAGAGAATGACACAATGATATACCCTGGGGAAAACCTTTCGGTAAAAAACCCCAGCACTCCAAAACCTGCACAATGTATTATCTTCAACACAAAGATTACAATACACTTGCAATGCAAGTTCTTTCAGGAAATGAGAGACAAAGCCAACAAGACTTAAATTTTTGTTATATCTCTCCCATAGGAGCAGCATCATATATATAGACTCCTCTGGACCCAAAAATAGGCACAACCACCAAGACCCATGCACAAAGCCACATGTACATAGTTGTTACATGCAATCCCAAGAATAGGCGTCCATCCCTAGAATAGACTATGACAACTTGTCATAGAATTCACCAAAAATAACGGTCACAAGAGAAGTGTAAGAGAATCTGTCATACCAACCTATTTTTGGCATATTCTCTTACACACACCAACCACTTCTTCTTGGGCACCCAAATAGGCCCAAGTCATAAGATGTTCTTACACCTATCATAGCACATTCCTTAAATAGTTTTTACACATCATAGGAATCTGTCATAACCATTTCAGTCATGATCTCCTTACGCACAAGATGCTGACACATCAAGTGGAGTGACACATCAACATGCCAACTAGACATGTACACTCACACTTAATTACATTATTTGCAAAAAATACATTTACAAAACAAATAATAAGAATAGGAATTATCCAAGGTTGAGACACCTTATTCCTAACATTCTCCCACTTGTCGAACACCTTGTAAGAGCAATAGGAACATAACAGGAACTTTAACCACTATAGGCCAAAAGGCCCATAGACTCTGAACACCATCTGAACTTCTTAGTGCCCACTGGTTTCGTTAATGCATCTGCAACATTCTTCACAGTATCTACCTTCTCCAAATTTACCTTTCCATCTTCCACCATATCTCTCACAAAGTGAAACTGCACATCAATGTGCTTCGTTCTGGCATGGAAAGTTGGATTCTTTGCAAGGCAAATAGTGCTCTGACTGTCACACCAAATAGTAATTTGTTTTGCATCAACACCAACATCAGAACACAATCTTCTAAGCCAAATGGCTTCTTTACAAGCATGAGTAGCAGCCATGTACTCAGCTTCTGTAGTGGACAAAGCAACCACAGGTTGTCGCTTACTCATCCAATTGATGGCACCACCAAACATAGTGAACACATAAGCACTGGTGGATCTCCTGCTGTCAATATCACCTGCCCAATCTGAATCCACAAACCCATGAATACACACTGAATGCGGAGATCCAGAAGAGTTACCATGATAACATATGGAGTAATCTGATGTACCTCTCAAATATCTGAATACTCGCTTAACTGCATCCCAATGTACCCGTCCAAGATTAGCCATAAACCAACTCAGGACTCCCATTGCTTGGGCAATGTCTGGTCTAGTACAGACCATAGCATACATAAGACTACCAACTGCACTAGCATAAGGTACTCTACTCATGTCCTCCACCTCACTAGGATATTTTGGACAATCATCTACAGATAACTTTGTTCCCACAGAAATAGGAACACATAGTGGTCTACAATCTGCCATGCTGAACCTGTCCAACATAGACTTCACATACTTACTCTGACTCAACCAAAGTTTTATGTTAGACCTGTCTCTATTGATTTCCATACCCAAGATGTACCTAGCTGCCCCAAGATATTTCATCTCAAACTATGTTGACAACTGAGATTTAAAATTAGAAATCATACCCTTACCCTTCCCAAATAGCAACATATCATCAACATATAATGCAACAATAAGAAGGCGATCATTTTCAACTCTGAAATAAACACAATGATCTAATTTTGATCTTACAAATCCAATTGACAACACAAAGGCATCAAACTTAAGGTACCACATCCTAGGAGATTGCTTCAAACCATATAGAGATTTCTTTAATCTGCAAACTAAGGATTCTTTACCTTTAACAATGTAGTGCTCAGGCTGTGACATATAAATCTCTTCCTCCAAATCACCATGAAGAAAAGTTGTCTTCACATCCATCTGTTCTATCTCTAAATCATATGATGTAGCAAGAGATAACAGAAATCTAATGGATGTCAACTTTGCAACAGGAGAGAATATTTCACCATAATCTATTCTCTCTACCTGTGAATACCCCTTTGCAACCAATCTAGCTTTATACCTTTCAACATTGCCATCTGCACAGAATTTCTTCTTGAACACCCATTTACAGCCAACAAATTTTCTCCCTTTAGGCAAAGGTACAAGGTCCCAAGTTTTGTTTTTCTCCAATGAAGCCATCTCGTCATCCATAGCCTCAATCTAGGAACCTGCATCTTCCATGCCCAAAGCCTCTTTCACAAATCTAGGCTCATCAGTGTTAGTAATCAAAGCAAAGGCACAACTGGAATCTAACATAGAATAACCAAACCTTTCTAGTTGCTTTCTTTCTCTTGTGGATCTCCTCAAGGGTTGCGGTTGAGGTTGTTCTTCCTCTTCTTCTGAACTATCAGAGCTGCTAGAGCTCTCCTCATCATTAGGCCCAACATGGTCCCTCTGTTCAGTCTTCTCAAGGGTAGGAGGCAACTGAACAACATCTTTTTCCTTTTCTTTTTCATCTGGTTGTAGCACAATAGGAGAAGATGTTAGCTCTCTGAAAATAACATTTCTACTATACAACACCTTACTAGTCACGGGATCCCAAAGCTTGTATCCTTTCACACCAGCACTATATCTGATGAAAATACATTTAACGACTTTATTTTCCAACTTAGATCTTTTCTCCTTTGGAACATGTGCATAAGCTTCACAACCAAAAACACGAAGATGTCTAATTGAAGGCTTCTTACCAGACCACACCTCCATGGGTGTCTTACCAACAAGGGCCGATGTAGGAGATCTATTAACCAGATAGCAAGTAGTGGCCACAGCTTCGGCCCAAAACCTTTGTTCTAAACCAGCTCCACTAAGCATACTCCTAGCCTTCTCCATCAGTGTCTTGTTCATTCTCTCTGCAACTCCATTTTGTTGTGGGGTATAAGGAGTTGTCTTATGCCTCTCGATACCTTGTTCTTTACAGAACTATTCAAACTCTGCTAAGCAAAACTCACCACCATTGTTAGTTCTCACACATTTAATCTTCTTACTAGTCTGATTCTCTACAAGAGCTTTAAATTCCATGAACCAACTAAAGACTTGTGTCTTACTTTTAAGGAAATAAATCCACGTCCTTCTACTATAATCATCTATGAAAGATACAAAAAATATAGACTTGGAGATTGAAGGAACTTTTACAGGACCAAATACATCAGAATGAATAAGATCCAAAACATTAGAAGATTTGTGAGAACTAGGGTAAAACTAAACACGATTTTGTTTACCATAGACACAGTGTTCACAGAAGTCAAACTCAAGATTGCAATCATTTAACCCCTCAACGAGATTTTTATTTTTCAGGGTTCTAAGACCCTTTTCACCAATGTGGCCAAATCTCATATGCCACAACATTGTCTTTTCTGCAGGAAGCTTACCTTCCAAAGTGTTTTCACTACCATCAGAACCAATAGCCACAAACTTCTTCACTACTTGTTCAGATGGTGAGGATGAATAACTATTACATAGAGGAATACATGCATCTAGCTAAAATAAGGTACCTCTCCTAGTACCCCTTGCAAGCACTATCGATCCTCTCAACATCTTGCATCCTTCTTTCGAAAAAACAACTTGCACACCTACATCATTCAGCATACTTACAGATAATAGGTTTTGTGCCAAACCTGGAATGTGCATAACTCCATTGATTCCCTTTACTCGTCCATCAAAAAATTTGATAGTGACCCTTCTGCGTCCAACTATCTTTAGGTGAGAATCATCACCCAAGTACACCTTTCCACCATCAAACTCTTCATATTTTGAGAACCAGTTTCGATGAGAGGTCATGTGAAAAGATGCACCCGAGTCAACCAACCACACATCATTAGATGCATGGGCTGCCAAAGCTGCGATGAATGCATCGCCATCTTCTTGAGATCTTTCTAAAGCTGAATCTGAACCTTTCTTCTTCTTCTTCTTTGGCTCTTTGCAGTCTTTATGGAAGTGCCCAGATTTATCACAGTTCCAACATTTTGCCTTGGACTTATTGGAAGTCTTTGACTTCCCACGGGATTTGGATCTACCCTTATTGTCAGACTTATTATCATTTTTCTTCCCTCTTTCAGTGGATCTCCCACGAACAGCAAGGGCTTCTTTTTCTGAAACGGAAGCCTTTCTCTGCATCTCCTCTGATAGCAGCGAAGACACCACATCATCCATTTTGAAGGTGACTAAAGTGCTTCCAAGAGCCATCACAAGATGGTCCCATGAATCTGGTAAAGAACACAAAAGTGTGTAGCAACGATCATCCTCCTCTAACTTGACACCAGTTGATGTCAATTGTGCAGCTAGTAGATTAAATGCATTTAAATGATCCGTTAAGGATCCACCTTCCTCCATTCGCAGAGAGTACAACTTCTTCCTCAGGAACAACTTGTTCACCAGAGATTTGGCCTGATACACGACCGCAAGTCTTTCCCACAAACTATTTACAGTTTTCTCATCTAGAACATTCAGAAGGACTACATCGGTTAAACAGAGTCTTATGAGACCCTTAGCTTTATGGTCTTTGATATCTCAATCTGCTTGAGCTATAGTTGCTGGTCTTGTAGCACTTGAAGTCACTTCCCATAGGTCACAATCTTCCAACATGTCTTCCATCTTGAGTTTCCACAACTCAAAATTAGTGCCATTAAATTTCTCCACCTCCATTCTTCCATATGATGAACTTGCCATCTCAATCTACAAATAAGATTCAGAATGTTCTGCAAAAAAACTCCCACTCAAACTTGAGATTAGCTCAAAAAACCCTACCCAACAACTAGGATCAAAAGTTGATCAAGCTCTGATACCACTTGTAAGGAAACTCAGGTGCGAAAATAGCTTCCTACGCTAATCTCTATAGGAGAGTATTGTGCAAATTCTTATAAATCTTTACAATTTCAGATTCGTTAACTACTTTAACAAAGATATTGCAACTGTACACACTAAAATGGTGCACTTCTATGAACCATTACATGCAATGTTGCTCAAGAATGAGGCCTCGCAAAGTGGCTCATAGCTCTCTATGCATGGAGTTGCAAGGGACTATGATGTATTTGCTCTCAGCTAGAGCTACAAGCTTGTGACCTTGCTAGTCAACCACATAACAAGAGATTCAAATGAGGACAAGGGCAAGAGTGTCAATATCCTCAAGAATCACTATGAAAATGCAATGCAAGCTAGTCTATGGAATTGAAAATGCAATGCAACTAAGCTATGAAATGGAAAGAACAAGCGTTACAAATCCCTCCTATTAAGCTATGTGAAGTTATGCTATTGCATGAAAGGAAATCTAAGCTATGAAAGCCATGAAAAATGAAACTACTTATGCAAGAATGTAAACTAAACTATGAAGCAAATGAAGAAATTTAAAGTAGGATGCAACAATGATCTCTAAAAGCTTCAAAGTCTTCAAGGATTCCTGCAGCATAAGGTTAGCATAAAAACGTGATATATGCAAATGAAGGAAAGAGCTTTCCTTTTATAAGAAATGAGGTGAAATTGACCATTGAGATTAAGAGGCAAAAAGTCTTATCAGCGGTGGAGCTTGAAAGAGGAGCAATCCATGTGCACAAGTATCCTCCAATGAGAAAATAGGAGTTGACTTTATGTCCATATGAGACAAAAAGTATTTTTCTCCTTTTTATAAAATAGGAATAATACTTTATTTGTGAAACTTAGGATAAGAGGAAAAGTGGGGGGATTTTTATTTATTAGAAAGGGGAAGAAATATTATTTTTTAAGTAAATAAAAACTTAGGATAAATGGTTAGCCCATAGGATAAAAATCCAATATATGATCAAAATTAAGACTTGATATTGATTATTGATCAAAATTGATTCAGGATTGATAAATCAAATGAATGGGGCCCAAAGTCTAGGCGACCATTTTTGGGTGCATACATTTGCCCCTCTTTGACTAATGTGTGATCGATTTGGGAACACATGTAGTCAAAGAATGAAGTTGAAATGTGAGATCGATCTGGGATCACAAAACAACTCAGATGTGAGGTCGATTCGGGATCACATCCGAACAAAGCATAAACAAAGGCCTTTGAACATGAGGTCGATTCGGGATCACATTCAAAGTAAGAGATAAGAATCTCAAATTTGAGCAAAAGCTCACAAAAGATGTCTGAATCAAGAGAACCAAGAGAATCAGGGATGAGAATCCCATAGATATTGCCCCCTCGGAATTGAAATCGAAATCAGGTAGAGGAGAGACAAAAAATCAATAAGGTTGATCAAATCATAATAAAATCATAATTGAATGTATAGATCAATAGGGTAACCATAAGGCGGTGAAACATGCCCCAGTGAGGAAGTAGAAGAATAGAAATAGAAGACTAGAAATAGAGTGAATGAAAGACTAGAAAATATGAGAGACATGGAAAGAAGAAATTCCACCAAAGATTGAAGAATTATGCCTCAAAAGGTCAGTCAACTGCATAGAAGAATGAGAAAATTTGGAAACGCGACTCAGATTTCGATTTCAAGTCCGAAAATGGATAGAAAATGATGTGATATGAAAGACCAGAAATGAAAGATATGATCAAGAAGAATAAAAAAAATGAGCACAATTGACCAACTAGTCTGTAGATGATAAAAAGGAGAGCTCTCTCCATATGCAAGATGCAAAAACTAAGCTATGATGAACTTAAGAATGCAAGCTACTATGAAAGTGGTTGATTTGCAAGGTCACAATGCTTATAGACATCTAATTATCATCATTGAGCGTTATTGGTAGCATCATAAGATCATACAATGCACACTAGCATAACTATGTGGATATGAATATGATCTTTATCAGATAGAAATGTGGAAATCTCACCTAGGCATCAAAGACATATAGGTCAAGATGACTAGTGCAGTGAGATTACCTAAGTTTGATATGGTGAGATTATGTTTGTATCAAGACACATGAAAGTCAGGATAACTAGAAGCATGCACTCGCATAAAATAGTCAAGGATAATACCTTGTCAATCCATAGTGTCAAGTAGGACCAGCATAAATGCTCATGACAGTTAGGATCAATAAACTATACCCATAAGTAGATAAAGAAAGAAAACATGTTCTCATACCCTCAGTCTTCTAGCTATGCATCATCGAAAACTTCTCAGGGAGAGACCACTCATTAAAGAAATCCTCATAGACAGCACACAAAGAAAGATAAAGCCATCATATCTCAACAAGTTGATTGTTTAAATTTCGTGTGTGTTGGTCATAGAGTCAGACTCTGATCATTGCATTTGCAAATGAGAAATATCGCATCAAACTTAGACTATTGAGTAAGACATCTGATAAGTGTTAAGAAACACTCGATGCAAGGGTAGTGTTGAAAAACACTGTTTGGGGTGGTGTTGAAAAACACCTGTTGTGAAATGCCCCAAGAGACAAACGCACCTAAAGGACCTATGGTAACAGTTATGCCCCCTAGACAAAGATAAAGACCAATTCTAGACCAAGTCAAATAGGGTCAAGACATGATGGAAAGGCTCAGTTTCGAGGACGCATGTTAACAAATAGGAGTGCAAAGGCCTCAAGTAGCGCCTGTTTCCAGGTTTTCACCACTTGGATTTTTATTGCAATTTTTCTCTTTTTTCATTTTTTTATTTTTTTATATTTTTGCTATCAAGGTGCCTGTTTCCAGGTTTTCACCAAGGCACTTTTTCTTTCTTTTCTTTTTTTTTGAATTTTTTTTTTGAATTTTTTGAATTTTTTGAATTTTTTTTTTTCAAGACTTTTTATGCTTTTTAGGATTTTTTCAGCATCATATATCAATTTTTTTGGTATTTTTCAGGATCTATAAAATATATACAAAGGATGCCCCCAGATAGAATGGACTCATGAGCAAGATCACATCATGTAGTCTCAATATTTAGCAATGTGGAGGACAAGATGGATGAGCAAGCTGGTGAATGAAATGGAGGACATGAGAATGAAGGAGAGTGAAGCGAAGAAATCCTCAAAGGCAAACTCCTCAAGAGTACCCAAGCTAGGAAAAAATTATCATGCAAAGCACATTTGGACAAGCAATGAGAGGCGAGCATAAGATAAGTCACAAAAGCACACTGCAAAAGAAGGAAGGGATGCAGTCCAAAGGAGTAGACATGTCGAGAGGCTTCATAGCATCATGTTTTACTCTTTTTTTTATTAGATCAAGACCAAAGGGGAAAAGGATAGTGAAAGGCTAGAATGAATGAAGAAAAATGAATATGAAGGCTAAACATGAATGGAATGAAAGCAAGATCATTGTAAGATAGCTCACAAAATAGTTAAATGTTCGTGTATAGATCAACATTGTCAAGATCAAAGAGAGAATATGGAATGGATGAAATATGTAGAAGAACTACGCATGATGCCTAATTGCTAGGTTTTCATCATGGTACTTATCCAAGGTGCCACAAGGGAGTGGTTTTCACCATAGGACGAATTTATTTCTTTTTACTTTTGCTACCAAGGTGCCTGTTTCCAAGTTTTCACCATGACACATTTTCAAATTTTTTTTTCTTTTTTCTTTTTTCTCTTTTTTTTTTGGAAGAAGGAAAGCTTTGTAGATAATGCTCCTTGAAAGGATAAACTATAATATGCCAAAGATTCAAAATGATATGCTCAAAGATGCTGAAGGGGAAAGGAAGACGCATGAAGGATAGGCAAATGAGGAAAAAAATGATAGAAGGTAGAAGGATAATGAATGGAAGGAATGTGAAAAGGTAGATGGAAAGAAAGGTAAGATCAACGTCAATACACATCTTGAAGGGTGATGGGAAAAATGGAAGAAACGTAAACCATATTCTAGTCCAAGTGCGAACCATATTCTGGTTCATTATTGCTATTTGACTCCTTAAAGAGAGGATTGGTGTGCTTGTTATAATTCTCAAATGTGAATGGAGGAATACGAGAAGGAATATGGAAAATGTGTAGCAGAGGTTGCAACGCAAGCGCATGGAATGGAAGAATATTTTTAGAAGAAGATGAAGTGGAAGTCTTTGGAAGCTTGAATGTCAACTTCACTTTTTGCTCAACATGAGACTTTTTCAAGAGAGACTTTGGAATCCATATAGCTTTAAGTTTTTTATTTTCTTTTGATGTGTTAGAGAGAATATCTTCAATGATAGATTTTGGAACCCATACTTGTCTTGTAGTTTTCTTCTTAGATATCTCTTTTGAATTTATGCCCCCATGTCGATTAGAGGAGACATGGTGATCTTATTTTTTTGATGGATTCTTGTATTGCTTCTTTTTCTTATTTTGAACATTCAAGTTACTTCCAAAAGATTTGGGACTTGTGGAAGAAGGAAAATATGACTGGTTTAGATGGGTGGATGGATGAAAATGATTCAAGGGTATGCATCTATGTTGATCTTGAGGAAAGATAGGAGATGGAGGGGCATAAGGACCCAAGATAGATGATGAATTAGGAGAGTTAGGAGGGGAAAGTGAAGGGACATAAGGGCCCAAGATGGAAGGAAGACGTGTAGCCCTTAGTATTGGTGGAGGAGGTCCAAGGATGGAAGTGGAAGATGCAAAAGGATAATCAATAAGTTCATTAGCATCTATATGATGACTGGGGATATCAGCATCTTTAGAGTGAGTATTAGAGTTTTCAATAGGATCATGCACATCTTGAATAGGAGCAGTTTCTTTGATAGGATCATTCAAAGCTTTTGAAGACTTAGGAAGAGTAGAAAGTGGAAGTGAACATGGAGTGGTAGAACAAGAAGATGGAAGACTTTGATCTTGACAAGTTGCTTTGGATAGCATAAGCACAAATTTTTTTCTTGATTTTCAATAGGCTTAACATTGGAAATAACAACACCATTTGTAATAACCTTAATGGGAGTATCATCTTCAGAAGGTGCAAGTGTAGTAAGGTTGTTTTTATTTTCAATAAGCTCAATGGTGTGAGTAGTAGCTTGATCTTGCTTAGGAGAAGAATTAAGACATGGTGGAATGAATGAGGAAGGGCGTAAAGGATCAAAAGAACCATGAAGCGGATCAGAGTTGTCATGAAAAGAATTGGATGACATGGAGGGTCCTTGATCTTGATCTTTCTTTATGTTCTTTTCTTTATCATTTTTAGAGTCCTCTTGACATGGAGCCACTTCTAAGGACAAGGAAGCATGTTGGGATTGTATGGAAGACTTTGGAAGAGGTGGTGAAGGACTAGCTAAAATAGGCATTATAGCGGATGAAGGCTTAGGCTCTTTAGGTTTGACATTATTGAAAGTATTTGCAGCCAAGTGAAGGTTATCTTGAGTATCTTTAAGAGGTGGCCCTTGAGGATAACTATAGGGAACCGCATGGAAAGCATTAGGATCTTTGTTGGATGAAGGATTTGTGCTCTTAAGGCTCCTTGAAGGTTTTGTGAAAGATTTGGAAGACTTAGCAGCATAGGAGATGTGTGGATATTGGAGGAAGTAGAGGATGGAAGGGGACCATCACAAGACAAAGGTTCAGCATTAACATGATCTTGCTAGAGAGTGTAATCTTTATTTTCAGCATGAGAGTTTTTAGACAAGACATGCTCATAGTATCTTTGTTTATAATCAGCACGAAAAGCTTTCTCTTCCTCAATAGAAGTAGATGTATCATATTGTTCACAACAAATATCATAATTTCTCTCAAAATCAAAATCATATGGATCACCATCACAATCTATCCAATAAGATGACCCTTTAGTAAGCCTAAGCACACGACGAGGAGGACTCTTAGGAATAGAGGTGCCATAAGTATTGCTACATTGTCCATCATCATAGTCATCATAGTCATCAAAGGTAGGTGTGTCACTCTTTGTGGAAGAGACATCACAAGGACTATCACGTTGCTCTTTATGGTATGTCTTCTTAAGAGAAGTAAGACTCTTAGGAGAAGTAGAAGAAGAATGAGATCGTGAAGAAGAGGAAATTGAAGACTTAGTGGAAGAAGAAGACTTGGATAATGAGGAACTCGAATAATGTTTAGAAGAGTCATGATAAGATTTGGAAGATGAAGAATGTGAATAGTGTTTATAAGAATCATGATAAGATTTAGAAGATGAGGAATGATGAGAAGATTTAGAAGATGAAGAATATTTGGATGAGATCATGAGTATGATTCTAGCAAAGGCATCTGATTTAATCAACTTTTATTTTATTTTTGCTATAAGTTTATCACCCATGCCATATTTAGAAGAACCATTGGAGGAACAAAATTCTTCAAATTGAGAAATGAGTTCAAGATCATCCATTCTCAAGAGAGGTTCCATGGCAAGGTAGTTGGAATTCATGGTTCTAGAAGAGGAGGAATCAAGCATGGAAAAAATGAATAGATGAATAGAAGAAAGTAGACTAGATAATAAGAGGAAAAGAATCAAGAAGAAGAAGAAGAAGAATTTCCCATGGGAATAGAAGACTTTAGAAGAACATGAGAAACAGAGAAGAAAGAAGAAGACTAAGAGCCATCTTGTGCAATTGATACCATAACGTTCATTGAGATGTTGAGCAACATGACAACACCTAGGATCTAAGATTTGGACTAACCAAGGAAGACTGAAAATAGAAGACCCTTGGTAATAGGATGATCTCACAAAATGTCAACACCAAACTAGGATAATCAAAGTTCTTTATTGTCCAAAGAGAAATGAAAAGATAGAAGAAGGGGCTTTACCAACACTGTCAAAGAGGTGCTTCAAATCAAAAGGTGACTACCCTTGCACTTTTGAACCAGGAGGTTGGACTAGGCCGAAATATAATTGAAATTGAGATTAAATGAAAATTATTTGAACAATAAGAGTACGAGAATTTTCCAAGAATGTAGCTCACAATTCTAGAGATAAACTTTCTCACCAAGAACAACCTTCTAATGCGATATTTCTCTTTGGCTAATGTGATACTGATGTTGATCTTGACCAATTTGTGCAAAATTTTAGATTTTTTTAAGGTCTAATTTCAAGTTTCCGAATGTGAGGGTGAAAATGTCTGATTTCAATCACAAATTTAATAGCAATTGGATAGGTTTGCAAATAGTAGAGTATCAAACATGTCTTCAAACACTTGAAACAAGGGAAAAAACAACCTTGCCAAGACAAACACTTATGATATCAAAAATAAAATTGCACCCTATGAATGCTACCAATTGTTTGTATATTGAGAATGTTTACATTGGTATCACACAATCGAAGACACTTCAAGCAATATCTACCTACAAGACAAGGCTTAATACTTACCAACTTAGCCCACAACTTGATGCCCCCTTACCTCACACCAAGTGGTTGCCCACAAGAGATATTGGCTTTGTCATGGAAGTGTCAAACAACACAACCAAAGGGACACATATGGTGAGTATCTTGGGGTGATCTAGGTTAGTCCACTTGGATCAATCCTTACACTAAGAAGATAAGTGGCTAAAATAGGGTGGCCTCTAACCTATGGTTCTTAATAAAGATTTCCGTTCATACCACCTCTCTTGCTCCTCATAAAGGACTAGGACCTCGTGGCCTCAAGAGTACCTTAAGCATTCTTGTTCAATGTTTTTCCCATGGTCGCAATCTCATGAGCTACTCACATCAAACGAAGACAAGTGTTACATCTACCAAGGTTTTTGGTGTCCTTGATAGCCTTGAGATTATAGTGAGTTGGAATCACTTGCCACCAAGGAAAATGATGACAAGGTTGTCCCCACTTGAGTCATTCCTCTTGATTACTCAAGAGCAGGCCTGCTAATGGATTCTAAATCTAAACAAAAAGTGGATTAATTCTTGAGGTTCAAGGTTTTTGGTTCACCTCAAGGGTGAAGAGCATACTCCCCTATCTCAAAAACTTCTCCCAAACACACCAAGCAAAGTTCATTTACCCTCTTGTTTTCAAAATTCAAAGACGGGTCAAGATTTTTTGGTTCACCAAAATGGTGAAGAGCATACTTCTCCTACCACCCAAGAATTCCTACAACAAGATCTTAAGTGCCTAATAAATGAAACAACTAGTTTTTGCCACACTTAAAAGGAAAGCAAATAAACAAGCAAGATTTTTTTTTTGTTTTTATGCTTGGGCAGCCCTACAAAAACCATTAGTAGCCCTCTTTGACATGCATTCTTTTGGCAAAATATCTCAAGCAAGTGCACCTACAACCACAACTTGTTAGGCCCACAAGGTTAGCAAAATCCAAAATCTAACAATGGTTAGCACATGAAAAATCAGATAATCTGCAAAAATAACTAATCAAATGACAAAATCTGAAAATGAAACCATCATGGTTGGACTAGGCTTGGAAAGAACTTTCCAATGATATATAACACTTAAAATTTTGATATCATTTGCAAAAATTTCTCAAAAATGGGCACCCATTTTCCAAAGTGGCACGGATTTGAAAACACTGAAATTTTCAAAAAAATTGAAAACAACAAATAAACTAGCAAAATTCAACAGACAATACCAGGCAACATTTAATAGCTAAAACGCGACATTTAAAAGCTAGCAGGCATGATTAAAATGTGCACAGACGACAATAGAACCTGCAAAGGCGACAAAAGATTTTCTAGGCGCGCAAGCAGAAGCTACAAAAGCAACAACAGAACCTGCAAAAGCGTCAACAAAATGTCTAGACGCG
Organism: Chamaecyparis obtusa; assembly: GCA_027943335.1. Taxonomy (NCBI): domain Eukaryota; kingdom Viridiplantae; phylum Streptophyta; class Pinopsida; order Cupressales; family Cupressaceae; genus Chamaecyparis; species Chamaecyparis obtusa. The sequence continues at coordinate 348,588 of BSBK01003517.1, read as the reverse complement.
CAAAAAGAACCTGCAGAGGTGACAAAAGAACATGCACAGGTGACAACAGAATATCCAGACGTGCAAGCAAAATGCTCAAAAGCATCAATAGACTGTGCAAAGGCAGAAAAAGATTTCTCGCAGTCAGGCGTGAACGGAATGCTCACAAGCGTGAAAAGAATGCTCAAAGGTGGGAACAAAATGCTCGCAGGCGTGAACAAAATGCTCACAAGTGTGAACAAATTTCCCGTAAGTGGCGTTTCTCCTATTTGCGCAAAAATGACAGAAAAGTGACGCTGAAAAATATACGAAACTTGATAAAAATGTAGAGAATGAGGCTTACAGACCCACGGTGGGCACCAAAAATGTACACACTAAAATGGTGCACTTCTATGAACCATTACATGCAAGGTTGCTCAAGAATGAGGCCTCACAAAGCGGCTCATAGCTCTCTATGCATGGAGTTGCAAGGGACTATGATGTATTTGCTCTCAGCTAGAGCTACAAGCTTGTGACCTTGCTAGTCAACCACACAACGAGAGATTCAAATGAGGACAAGGGCAAGAGTGCCAATATCCTCAAGAATCACTATGAAAATGCAATGCAAGCTAGTCTATGAAAATGAAAATGCAATGCAACTAAGCTATGAAATGGAAAGAACAAGTGTTACAAATCCCTCCTATTAAGCTATGTGAAGTTATGCTATTGCATGAAAGGAAATCTAAGCTATGAAAGCCATGAAAAATGAAACTACTTATGCAAGAATGTAAACTAAACTATGAAGCAAATGAAGAAATCTAAAGTAGGATGCAACAATGATTTCTAAAAGCTTCAAAGTCTTCAAGGATTCCTGCAGCATAAGGTTAGCATAAAAACGTGATATATGCAAATGAAGGAGAGAGCTTTCCTTTTGTAAGAAATGAGGTGAAATAGACCATTGAGATTAAGAAGCAAAAAGTCTTAATCAGCGGTGGAGCTTGAAAGAGGAGCAATCCATGTGCACAAGTATCCTCCAATGAGAAAATAGGAGTTGACTTTATGTCCATATGAGACAAAAAGTGTTTTTCTCCTTTTTATAAAATAGGAATAATACTTTATTTGTGCAACTTAGGATAAGAGGAAAAGTGGGGGGCTTTTTATTTATTAAAAAGGGGAAGAAATATTCTTTTTTAAGTAAATAAAAACTTAGGATAAATGGTTAGCCCATAGGATAAAAATCTAATATATGATCAAAATTAAGACTTGATATTGATTATTGATCAAAACTGATTTAGGATTGATAAATCAAATAAATGGGGCCCAAAGTCTAAGCGACCATTTTTGGGTGCATACAGCAACCACATACCATACATATAGAAAAATAGAGAATGACACAATGATATACCCTGGGGAAAATCTTTCGGTAAAAAACCTCAGCACTCCAAAACCTGCACAATGTATTATCTTCAACACAAAGATTACAATACACTTGCAATGCAAGTTCTTTCAAGAAATGAGAGACAAAGCCAACAAGACTTAAATTTTTGTTATATCTCTCCCATAGGAGCAGCATCATATATATAGACTCCTCTGGACCCAAAAATAGGCACAACCACCAAGACCCATGCACAAAGCCACATGTACACAGTTGTTACATGCAATCCCAAGAATAGGCGTCCATCCCTAGAATAGACTACGACAGCTTGTCATAGAATCCGCCAAAAATAATGGTCACAAGAGAAGTGTAAGAGAATCTGTCATACCAACCTATTTTTGGCATATTCTCTTACACACACCAACCACTTCTTTTTGGGCACCCAAATAGGCCCAAGTCATAAGATGCTCTTACACCTGTCATAGCACATTCTTTAAATAGTTCTTACGCGTCATAGGAATCCGTCATGACCGTTTCAATCATGACCTCCTTATGCACAAGATGCCGACACATCAAGTGGAGTGACACATCAACATGCCAACTAGACATGTACACTCACACTTAATTACATTATTTGCAAAAAATACATTTACAAAACAAATAATAAGAATAAGAATTATCCAAGGTTGAGACACCTTATTCCTAACAAATACACGATGCCCTAGGGCTAACACATTTTTCTGGTATGTTATGGTGAATTCAAGTTGCACATGATTATTCTAATTATAAAAATTAACATATTTAATCCAATTGTATCATTATCTTGTAGCTCTTCAAACAAAGGGAAAATTTGCATGTCCAGTTTGTGGTCCAAAGATGAAATCTTGTCATTCAAAAAGTTTAGGAAAGTAGGTGTTTGATGAGTATAGGAACTTCCTCCATATAAATCATAAGTATCGAACTACCAAAAAATATTTTTTCAATGAGAAAGAAGAGACTACGTCAAAGCCACAAAGAATGACAACTCGCGTATGTAAGTTGGCATATAATAGAATTAATCATCAAGGTACTATCGTTCCACCTAATGGTTTATGTTTGGAATTTATATATTTCTATTATGTTTTGTTTGCTGATTATATAACTGATGATCATGAAGGTTGTCAAGGCAATACTACTGAGCACCTTCCAAACGGACCAAAAATTTATCCTAGATAATTTAGTAGGTTGCCCTACTATGAGCAGCTACAAATTGTGCATTTGTTTGATACTGTGCATATTGGAAAAAATGTAACAGAGACATTGTAAAAAATATTGGATAGAAGGCGTGACAAATAAAAAATTGTCAAAATTTGTAGTGACATTCATGAATCCAATCATGCAATGAAAAATTCATTGAATCAAATAGAAATGGAGACCATATTAATATAAGTGCCCTTCATTGGTTATTAACATAGCAACAGAGTCATGCCATAAAAGAAGTCATACAAAAAATTTGATTTGCCACAGGATTTGCTGCAAACACAAGCAATCTCATATCAAAGAAAAGTGAATTTGGGCCAGGGTTGAAAATGCATGATTTGCATACCTTCATCAAGTTAAGCCATGTTTTTTTGTATTTACAATATATTTTCAAAGTGCATGTACTTTTCATTGTATTATGTGAGAAAAGAATGACATGATTACTTTATAATTGTTGCAATACATGCTAACCCTATCTCTCCCGAATAAATTCAACAATAACATCAAACAAGTGATATATGCTCTTGGAAAATACATGAGGTAAGCAGTGATATCTGTTCAATTTATTGTATATATTTATTATATTCATAAAAAAAAAAATTGATTATCTAATATATTGTAAAGTATCATATTATATATTTTTGAGTCTTGAATGTCTTGTAGGTGGTTGTCATCTAAAGAAATTCATAAATAAGATATAAAATATTGAAGAGAAGAATTCTTCATCTAATGTGTGAAATGAAAAAGTGTCTACCTTTAACTTTTTTCAATGCACAAGAACACTACCTCATACACCAAGTTGAGGAGATTGAGTTGTGTGGACTTGTACACACTCGGTCAATGTGGATGGTTGAGAGGCACTTGAAATTTTTGAAGGCTTTGGTTTGACAAAGAGCATGTCCTGAGGGTTCTATGGTGGAGGGATATATGGTATACCAGACTATGGTGTACGTTACTAAATATCTTCCTAAGCTTGCAACAAAGATCCATATAGATCGCATTTGGGATCTCGACACCATTAGAAAATTTGAAGGGGAGTACTTGGTGGGGAAAGGTAGATTGAGGAAAGTGAGAGGTAATAAATAATAAGATGTTATTTTAGTTAATTAATTCTTAATCTTCAAAATTAATCGGTTGCAAGTCATCTATTTATTTTTTGTACAGCTACTCGAGAGTGGGATGCAATACATTTGTATATTGCAAACAATCAAGATTGGATGATAGTATGGATTGAACAATGTCATCATTTTGGTTGCACATTAACATGGGAAGTTGTGTCTTCATTGGTTAAATAAGCTCATCATAATGGAGATTCAAATGTTACACAAAGGGAAATAGATTTAGCATAGTGTTTAAGAGATTTTCAAGTACATATAAATTTGTTAATTACCCGTACATTTATCAACTCCCGATGCAATAATTTTTACATGTTTGACATATTATTACAAGACAAAAACTACAAGGCTATGTTTTGCAATGGTCATAAATTTTGCATCAAAAAGTTGGATGACACAAAGAAAATTTTTGATTTTGGGATAAGTGCAATCTTTCAAGTGACTAACATTTCATATAGAAACAACTTACATCCTCGAGAGTCTCAAAATTGATACTATGACATTTTGGATGATATACTTGAGTGTGACTTTAATTCCTTTAGATTAGTTCTCTTTGTCATCATATGGTACATGCTATGACTTAATCAAAATGATCCTAATAGAACTGTTATTGAACATAACAATGGATTTCCAATGATTAATACACAGTGGTTTGAGTCAGTTGGGGATGAGCCCTATGTTCTTCCAAGTCAATGTGAGCAAATATTTTACTCAGAGGTTCCACATAAACTGGGTTGGTCATTTGTTGTTATACATGATCCAAGTGGAAGGCCAATAAACTATAATGCAATGGAAGAAGAAGATTCTGAACAAGTAGAAGATGATGTAGATGATGATCATGATTGATAGTTAGTCGATGATGTTCTTGACACAACTTTTCTTAAAGAAGAAGAGGAAGAAGATGATGATGATGATGCTATTGATGGTGATGATGATGATGATGATGATGATGATGATGATAATTTTGATGATGATGATGATGATGATGACAATGATGGTGGTGGTGATGATGTCGATGATGATGATGATCATGGTAATGAGTTGGATGAAGAAGAAGATCAATGAAATGTATAATTATGTGATCACTGCTTAATCTATTTAATATTGATTTCTTGATAGAAATGTATAGTTATGTGATCAATACTTAATCTAATTAATTTGTGATGTACCTTTTAATATTTTTAATTCATATGGGATGCTTATGGTTTTTAATGTACTTACTATGTAATTTTGAGTATAAGTATCATGAATTTTTTAGCTAACATAAGATAATTGAATTACATATCCAGGAACCCGAACCCCTTTTACGAGCATCCCACACAGTCTCATGGATCGACATGTATAAGTCAATACACCTTATAGAGATTAATGTCTTTTATAATTTCCAAATTATCTCACATTACTTGCTATCTCTCTCATTTAATGGAGTGCAGGTAGCAACAAATAGGTATTTTGTCAGATGTGTCTTCCTTGAGAAAAGGAAATATTGGAATGGAAGAAGACAGTGAGACATGTAGTATGTCTGAATTAAGGAGATCAACTAGAGGTCAAAATACTAGAAGGAAATTCAATAAATGCATGAAATTTTTCCTTGCTCAAGGGGGGTCATGTTCTTATTATGATGAGATAAAATGCGACATCGAGGTGCCTTTTAGGTACCAACATCTATAGAAATAATGGGTCCCCAAAGAACTTTCTCCAATAAACATTGATTTTAGTGTTAAAGGCAAGATATATCGCATATCACCATCGTCATTACATGGTTTGGGACTATTTTACGTGGATGGGATAAAGGTCTCTTATAACAAAGTTGTCAAATTGATAGAGTATGTTGGACCTTGTTACGATTACAAAAGTTGGATGTAGATTGTTCGATATAAAAAAATTATGTGTAGGTATGCACTCTCAGCAAATTATATTCAACAAAAAGACAATGAAAAAAGTAAAAGAGTGGCTATATACATTAACGGAAGGACAAAAGCATCAAGGAATATTGTAGGTTTTATAAATAATACACGACCTGTGTCAACTATTCAACAACCCAATTGCATATTTGAGGCGCGTGAGGGAATCATGTATTTGTATGTGCAATAAAATTAATATGTGCAGGGGAAGAGCTACTTATTGATTACAATTTGAATTTCATAGATACAAACAATGTCACTATCATGGGGGTGCAAGCACGTACTATGTACCATTAAATAATTGAGTTTTTTTGCTAACATTTTTATATTTGAGTTCTTTTTGTAATATTGGATCTAATCCTTCTAGGAAAGGAAATTCATCCAAAGAAACTACTACAAACAAGCCCTCCAAAACTAGCCACATCTAGAGATTCTCCTCACCATCCACCTCATCTCCATCATCATCTTCTAATGAAATTTATTAATCTAGTCCTTTCTAATTATTGGTTAACTTTAAATAATAACACATGACCACGATATGGAGCAGCCACATAAAGGGGACAATGATGATCATGCATGCACTTCTTCTTCCCAGTAGGTAAACCTCTTTGTTATTGTACTACAAATTAGATAGAAGCAAATTGTTAAATAATGTTTTTTATTATGTTCTTTTCATCACAGTTTTGGAGTAATTTTAATAGTGCTAGTAATATTGTTGTCATAGACGGGTGGTCATCAGAGAAAGGGAAAGGAAACCATGATAGTCCCTTAGGAGGAGTCCTTTGACAAGGACATAGATATTGATTTTTCAACTTGTGATGACCCGACCACTACAATTAAGAGGTGCCTCCAAAAAATTGGAAAAAGATTGTCTCAATTGTCATCTATATACCCTTTGACTCCTAAGTCAACAAAGATGGTGACTGAATTGATCCACCGAGCTGAAAATTACAAAGTATTAATGTAATTTTTAATTATAACAAAAGTTTAATAATAGTTTTTATGTTATACTAGTCTTTTATGTCATTATACTAGTTTTTATTTTATACTAGTATTTTAATAGTCTGTTATATAGTATTTTATAAGCAGATGTTTTATTTTTACAATTTTTTTGCGTAATTTTGAGTGTCATGGCCTTCATGAGGGTACGATGGGTGGTTCAATTAGATCACATGTTTGACTATCTTTTTTTTATGCTCTAACAATATTGTCCATGCTAGTCCATGCTTTTATTATGCTCTAACAATCTTATTCTTCAGCACCTGTCAATGATCATATGGTATTGCCGCCTTAGACATGGACAAGCCCAGATGTATTCTTGCCTACAATGTCAGCAACATGCAACATGGCCATAGATGTTGTGGCACCACCTATCGGTATGTAGATTTTATTTTCTCTATCATTATTTATATGTTTATTTCCCTTGAAGTATTCTTTCTTGGGGGCATTTCATAATGGATTCAATTTATGCAACAAGAGATGCATCACATGATGAGGAATTTCCTAGATGTACTTGTATTCCTAGTACAAGAATGATGAAGGATTGTCTATTTCTTGTGAGCGACGAAGAAGGATTTCCCTTGAAAGTAATCAAACTTCCAAGTACTTTAAATATTGGACCTTTCTTTTACTATACAATCGTATGTTAATTACACATTGCATTCAATATGAGAATATTCCATCTATTATATTCTTATTTTATACTATTATATCCTTTGACTAATGATCCCATGATTATTTTGCAGGGAATGACATTTTTTATGATAAACTTAATGGCGAGTATTTGCAGATATTCGGGCCCACCCTCCGTACATGGTGGAACTTCGTATTCGAACTAAAACCCCAATCCACTATTTTGATTTCATATCATTGTTGGGATAGTTTTCCTTTCATCCATTTCTTGAACTATATTAAAGGTAAGTTCACTTCATTTATCAATCTAACATTGTTTTTTTTCTTAAAAGGTGGAATGCCCAAGACAAAAGTTAAAGGATGCTCTCATAGAGAGTATGACAAACTTATTTGGACCTCGTGCATTTGAGAAAAATAAGATCCTTAAGAAAGGTGGGTTATGTTTGAAGTAGATTAGGGACCAATATAGGAGTACCTTAACAAACAACTTGAAGTACGAGTGTCCCCCTTGCATTCCTAATTTAGAGTGGCAAAATTTTATTTTGGATGCGAAGGAGAGAAATGAAAGAAAAAAAGGAAATAGACCACCAGACAACAAAAGAAGGTATATGATACTATTAAGAATGTAATTATGTACTAAATACTCTATATATTTATATGAATTAACATATTTCAAACTTTTCATAGATTACCTGACACATCAAAGGAAACAAAGGCAAGACTAGAAAAGCATGAGAAACACAAGCTCGGCTCTAGTGGTTATTTGAAACATGTTGCATGAGTTGTAAGTCTTAGTAAATTAAAAAACTCATGTAAATATTTATAATTTGCAACCAATTTTGTTTTGATGAAACAATGAAAAAAATTCACGATACCAAGCAAAAATGCAGGGCACTGAGTTCAATAGAGGTCTCTTAGAAGAGGACAAGAGAATTGGCTTCCAACAAGGCTATAAAGTCGTGGTTGAAAGAATATGAGAAATAAGTGGACAAGGTTTTAATGATGGATCCATCATAGTAAGTAAGCCAAATGATGATTTTTTCAAATTGAAGAATTTACCAATTAGTTTATTTGATGTTAAGTTCCAACATAAACTGAGTATATTTGTTTTAAGTAAGCAAAAAATGATAACATGAATGCGTATGAAATTGGAATGCAGCATGTCGATTCTGGTACACCACCTATGCATGATGAAGTTGGTTCGGGTGTGCATCATAGTGATGGAGGTATACATTTTCTATTCAATTTTTTATATGTAAATATTAATACAAGTAAACATCTTAAATTGATTTGTGTAGTAATACAAATTTAATTTCAATAGGTTTTTGGATTAATGTCACATTTTGTATTCCAGCTATAGAGGATGTAGAGGTCGATGTTCATGAGCACGTTGAGGTTGAGGTTGAGGCCAGACAACCTGATCTCGATGTTGATGACGTGAGTAGATCAAGTAAAGAGAGCCACAATTATGTCCTTTAAAGTACTGATATACTTGTAAGTTAGTATCATATCTAATTAATATTCTTGCCATTGCTTTTTGAGAATGAAAAATCTGTTCCTATAAATTGTCTATAAATAATAGTCTACATAAAAGGATACCTTGATTTCTCTCTTTCTTTCCTACATTCGTAATTTTGTTAGTCTTGATGAATATGATACTTAAAACTAACCTTTTATGTTTTTAGGTGATCATTTAATCTATTTTCATTCTACGGTCATAGCCCTAGATTAGGGAGTTTAAAAGTTAAGGAAATGTCCTTGGGATCTCTCTATCCCTCTAGCCTCCCATTTTAGTAGTTGCAAAAAAGGTGAATTCATTCATTCAGTATAATGTTTTAATCCTAATATATTTTGTTGACCTTACTTAATTAGCCATTAATGGAACAAGAATAAATTTGAAAGATATCTTTGAATAATACTTGTTAAAATTTCATAATCCATAGTTGTCCTTATCCTATTAGTCTTAAAATCTAGTAAATCTCTTTAGCTATGTGATTAAATCAGTATTCTGATTTCTATTGATAATCCTACCTTATTTAAGCATCCAACCGATTAGGATCACGAAAGAAAACTAAGATTTGTACACTGATTAATAAATGAAGAGTGAATTCTCTAAACCATCCAGAATTCTATCTAATAAATGACATAATAATGTCTAATACCTTAGTTTATGTAGATTATGATTTTGAAAATAGAAACAGGGTTTGAAAGAGAACATATATATACTCTCGTATTAATCCATTTATGTATGTATATACCTCCATATCTATCTCCATATGAATGAAATTCTGAATAAATCCATATGTATAAACATATCCCTTATATGAAAATTTATCCATGTGTCTATGGGTGTATATCCATAGATATATGAATCCATATCCAAACATATATAACCTTGTACTAGTGAATTCATTTCTTTAAAAAATTCTTTATATATGTATAAGAATGTCTGTGTATATGTAGATCCAAAAACTGTCAAAATATCAGTGGCCTTGATTGGTGAGGAAATATAGTTTACATCTCAGGACTATAGCTTATGTCCTATTTTACATAAATTCGCCTATCTCGTCCTTACGAAATATATATTTTGGGGTAAGCATTCCAAAATCTACTTACCTTTCCTTCATGCATACGGATCTGTGAACAGATATTGATTTCTTATTCACATATATTACTATTTACCTTTTATACTCCATTTTGTCTCATAATCTAAAACTTTTCCTCCAATCTCCTATAATTGTGTATATGTGTGTGTGTGTGTGTGTACATATAACTTATCTCTTAATTTGGAGCTATAATTTCTAGTACATATCTTAGAAAACTTGAAATTTGACCTATATAACCCATTAATGTTATATAACCCATTAATCTTTCGTATGTAATCATTTCTTAACTAGATTCATATTATAGTAGCACATTGTATGCTCCTTTGAAACCTACTCTTGAAGCTTAACAAAACCACGGTATGCACATGAGGATTCCTATCCCGATGCCTTTACACATTTCAATTATATGTATTAATCTCAAAATAAGAGATCTTCAGGGGATACTTATTGTTTGTTTCCCACATATATGCATGTAGTATTGACCATACTATTAAAATCTATGCAAAATTTTTACTTTACCAGAGACTCTGATTCAGTAGGAGTAAAAGCCCATTGTGGGTATCGCAGGTATCTTATCAATACTTTAAAACTGATTGATCCTACAAATCTACTATCTACTCATCAAATTATAGATTAAAGCAAAAATCACAAATCAATTTCAAAAGAGTAATGTTTATTTGTGTACTATAAACAAGCATATGGTTCCAAATGACAAGGATTTAAGAGATATACCTCCTGTTTCAAGAACATGCAGAGTGAATTTTTTGCCATTTCTTTTCTTCTACTATGTACTATTCATATGCTTCATTTTTCATATTGAAAGTGAAAGAAAATGTGATTGAACAAAGACCCTTTTATTTGTTATTGCAGAGGACCCCCCTTTGCATCAACAGAGAACTAGGTGTGCATTGAGATCTAATGAGAGGGGAGATGATCATGATGACACCGATGCTCCTCTTAACGATTTTTTAAATTGAGAAGATAAAAAAAAATCAAGAAATGATTTTCATCTATGCACCCTAATTGATAATGGCTTTTTTTTATGTGTCAATGAATTTAATTATGTGCTATTGAATGTTCATAAATTATATATTGTGTTAATGAATATTGATGAATGTTGTGTGCTAATGAATGTTAATGAATGTTATCATGTGATAATGATTATACCGAGAAGATAATGTTGATAGTGATTATGCTAAATTCAAAGATTATGTGCATGATATTCATATTAGTAGCTGTGCTAAACTTGAGGTGAGTGGTATGAAACTTTACTTTTCCTTGTTATGAAATCAAGTTTCAAGCAAATATATTTCAAAATTTGAAATTAAAAACTCAAAATAGTCCCTCTTATCTTGAAAATAGGTTTCAATGATTGCACTAAATTTGTCCTTCTACTTTAGGTTTGAATTCCATGTTAACTATTGACAAAATGTTATGATTGTTATTTGAATATTAAGGCAAGATATTGTTTAAATTTATTTCATTTCCTTCTTGTATTATAGACAAACATTATAACAAGTAGGATCTTAAATTGTTGGTTTAGTTAAAATGGTATGTTATTATATATATATATATATATATATATATATATATATATATATATATATATATATATATATATATATATATATATATATATATATATATATATATATATATATATATATATATATATATATATATATATATATATATATAGATATACACACAAAATAGTTAAGTTTGGCGTAGGATAAGTATGTTGTGTAATGTCCAATATAGTATCTTAAATGTGGGTATTACAGTTACAAAACTCACTAACTGTAGCTAAATATTGTAATCATGTAGGAGTATGTTGTCCTGTAGCAAAAATTATCCTGTAGTTGCCTCTAGGTGTCCTCGAATGCCCCATCTTTGTCATTTGACAACATGCTTATGGTTCTAAAATTAGCTTTGTCCTTCATCTCATTTCACTATGATTTTCCTTTGTTTGTCACTTGCATGATAATGTTGATCATCTGAGAACCTTGTTAAATATGATAGGGTGACTACATCACCCATGTCATCATAGTCCCATTGAGGAGATACATGTTTGTAATAGTGAATCATGATGATTCACTGTTATGAATGATATGTGTCTCCCTGAGTTATACATATCTGGACTCTCATTGTTATGTCTACATTCAGACCTTTGTTAAAGTATCATGGAACAAGGCTTCTCTATCTCTGCTAAAAATAAGCGACCTCTCCACTATTATATAATCATTTTTTGATCACATTAATCACAGTCCCTATTTCTTTCTTTGTAAGAACTACATTTTCCTCTTATTGACGGTGAAATCTTTACCTTATAAGAACCCACTTCATTTGTGCCTATGTCAGTTGCACCTTGTGGACTACACATTGGTCTATCCTTTGATATATATCTCTCAATAGAAGATGAGCTAAAATGATCAAGCCTCAAAGGTCTGATGATTTGGTTATTTGATTATATACAATAGTCAATAGACTGGTGGGATAGTGAATATTCTTGAAAAGTAATAATTTTCATTGTATTATTGTATGGTATCACTGCTTTTCTTCATAGATGATTCTTTGTCATTACAAATAACATTGTTCTTTTAACTTTTGTCGACCACTATGTACTAAGATATATCACTGTCATAGTATAATAACACCCTCTTTCATTGTTTACTTGTTCATTGTACTCCCTGGTGTATACAATTTATGTTAATGTTTTCAAATTATAGCAAGGAAAATACAATCTATAGAGGTCTTTCAAGTGCTAAGACACATGATATAATAAATATTCACAATTAAGGAAAGATAATACCCGGATTTGAGGGTCTGAATTTATCCTTTGGTTGGCTTCAAATCTGCACTTTGTATTCTTCAAAATTGTCCTTAAATGTTGCCTTTGAGGACTGATGTGAATTTTTTCTTGAAGGTCTTCAATGAGCTATCAAATTCATTCATCTAGGGCTGCTCTAATTCTGCCCTAGTTCGCCCTTGTTGTCTGCCCTAGTTCGCCCTTGTTGTCTTCCCTAATTCACTCTTCTAGGGCTACACAATTTGCCCTTATATGTCTTCTATGATCTATACAATTGGCCTTTCTAGGGCTTCTTAATCTGTACAATTTACCCTTCTAGGGCTGCTTAATTCACCACAATAACAAATGTAATTTTTGCTTGGTCTATCCCCTTTTATGCTTCTTATTCGCTCTTGAATCTACTACTTAAGGCTTCAATTTGATACTCTAATTTACTTCTCAAGTTTGCCTAAAGAAGTCTGATATAAATCATTCAATATGCAATGTAAATCTACTCAAGTGTTTTTTCTCATCCAAGATCGAATTTGTTGCTCCAAGAATGAATTTGATTGCTCCAAGAATCAATGACAAGTAGAAGACAATGTTATGTTTTTTATTGCTTCTAGCATTCATCAAATTTCCTTAATATATGAGTTCATCCATGCCAAAACGTGGACCTCCAAGTCAGCCGACTTGGGGCCACTATTTTGAGCCTCTTGAATTAATAAATAAAATAATATAATCCCTTATTATATTATTATTATTTAACTCATTATTTAATTATATTATATGTTGAAAAATCAAACTTAGTGATAAATATAACCACTTATAGTATCATTTATCACATCAATTTTAGGCATAATTAAATATATAATAATAAAACATATTTCCAATATATTATTATTATTATTACATCATTTGTCCAATGCATTGATCTTTGTCGTAAAGGCCTGGCTCCTAGGACTTGTTTTTGTTTGAATTTAAATAAAAATTGTCTTTGTTTGAATTTAAATAAAAATTGCTTCCTCATTCTCAATTTCATGTGTTATTGTATTGTTTAGTCATTCCCATGACTTATTTTTTGAGGATAATCATTTGACATAAGATGATTGTAGAATACTGAGATGATGAATGATGAAGAAGATTTGAAACTGTTGCACCAATTTGAATTGGATCAATCATCATTTCCAAATCTTTTTCATCAATCACCATCAACCATTTTCCAAGAGCAACACCTTTCTCTATATGAATCTTGGTTTACATTTCCCTGTAATCCTAATGCAAAATGTTTCCATGAAGTATGTCAGGGGTATAATGCATTCAAGCAAAATGCCCTAAACTTACAATCCTACACAATTAGTATACCATTGATGGGTTCATAATTACTAAGTGATAGGGAGTTTTTTGATCTGAAACCCCCTTTGGTGACGATCCTACATAGTTCCACATACACACGACATGTTCCTTAGAAGACTTTTAATCTCACAACAACTGAGAAACAAAAATGTAGGCATCATGGTCACAATTCTTTGGAGACACAACATAATTGTGTGGTATACCCAGATGATGCAACATAACCACTACTCCTCTGGTTCTAAGTTGACATTGTAGGATACAAAAACCATAGATAACGATGGCTAAGTTGAATACAACAAAGAGGGAGAGGAATAAATTGAGAGAGCAGAGGCCAGAGGGCCATAAGGACCCTCCACTCTCTCAATTTATTCCTTATCTATGGTTTTTGGACCGTATAGTGTCAACTTAGAATAGGGGGAGTAGTGGTTGCATTGTATCATTTGGGTATACCACTCAATTATGTTGTGTCTCCAAAGAATTGTAACCATGATGCCTACATTTTTGTTTCTCAGATGTTGTGTCTTAGGACCCCTCATGACCCTTTACGATCCCTAAGAATACATCTTAGAGGTCTTAAAGTGTCATAAGGGGTCATAAGAGGCTCCTAGGAGGGGCCATATGAGCTTCCACCTTCACGTGGTTGGCCCCTTTAAGTAGAGAATGATAAACTATTCTTGAAACAAAGAGAAGCTCAATATTTCAGGGTCCCAAGAACAAAAAATAATTGTTCATAGTCTTTTGTTCATGAAACCATCAAAACTTGTTATGCTTTTGCAGCTCATCAACACTGAAGGTCTAAAGGAATCAATTATTTGGTCAGTTATGAGAAGATAAACAACAAGATAATATTATTGTATCTTTCATTTCTTTTGTATATTTTCTACCTTCTCTTCACCTTTAGTAATATATTGGATACTGTGCAGTGGACATAAAGGCAAGGTGGTGATTATGAATGATGATCAATAGGTAGAAGTCTTCTAGACCTTACCTAGTAGCTAGGACTAAAGATAGAAGAGCTCAAGAGACCATAACAGTTGGTCTTCATCTTTGGTCCATATTATTGACAAAACAATTTATGTTTCATTAGCTCATTAAATGTGGGGATTTGAAAGATTTTAATAGAATATTTTCATGATAACATATATTATTTAAGTTGACATTGCATGAATTTATCTACTTCTTGCACTTGTAGACTACGAGGACAACCATAAATAAGCATCCCCTCTCGTGGCCTGCATTATTCACTCAACCTCAAATGTAATAACACACTTTATTACATTCGAGGCTAAGTGAATAATGTAGGCCACATGAGGGGATGCTTCTTTATCGATATCCTCATAGTCTTCAAGTGCATGAAGTAGATAAATTCGTACAATGTCAGCTTAAATAATATACGTTATCATAAAAATATTATATTAAAATCTTTCAAATCCCTACATTTGATGAGCTAATGAAATGTAAACCATTTTGTCAGTAATATGAACCAAAGATGGGGACCAACTGTTATGGTCTCTTGAGCTGTGTTATCTTTAGTGTCCATATCTGTCGCAATTTTGATGCCCCTGAGAATTGTTTCGACATAGATTCCATATGACCGACAGTATTACTGTCAATAATGTCATCATACAACCATTAGAGATGCTTAATTGCGATGCCAATTTTCAGCGTAGATGTTATACCACCAATGTATTAACCATTGCACATGTCACCACACAACCATTGCAGATGCTACATTTTTTATGCCACTTTACGACGGGGATGCTATACTACTGACATATTTACCATCGCACATGTCACCGCACAATCATTGCAGATGCTACATTTTCAATGCCTCTGTGCTACGAGGATGCTATACAACTGATAGATAGACCGTCGCACAACCGTTGGAGATGCTCAATTTTTTACGTCCATTTGAGACAGGGATGCGATACTACCGATGTCTTGGATGTCACAAAAATCACTGCACAACCATTGGAGATGCTCCATTTTCGATGCACCTTTGTGACATCGATGCTATACTACTGAGGGATTAATCATCGCCAAAGTCACCGCACAATTATTGGAGATGCTATAGTTTCAACGTCCATTTTTGGTATAGACATTATAGTATCAATAGTTTGATCATCACAAAACTCACCGCACAATTGTTGGATAACCGTCAGAGATTCTATACTTCTGACAGATGTGACATTGGAAATGCCATAGTAAATTGTGTATTTGTGTTCTCCTTTCCGACGGATATGCATTGGAAAGGTGACAGTTACTATTTTTGTTGCAATAACTCTGATGTCTCATTCTATCAAATATATGATAGATAGGCATTGAATATCTGATAGATAGTCATCAGAATTAGGCCTCAAATGTACTAGTGTTCCATGGAATTCATGGTGGGTATTTCAGTTGGATCTTCCCACACATTCTCTATTTGTACTTGTGATTGTGGATCACATGTTACCATCACATTGTTAGGATCATTGGGATCAAACAAACTAGTGTTGAGATTGGGGTCCATATTCTTTCTCTTCTTAGATTGTGTCTCGACAAACATGAAATGCAAGTCCTAGGATAAAGAAATGAGGATGTAGTGGAGGAAGAATGCAAGATGTTTCTAAAAGGATTTAAGGATGGGGATAGGATGCATCTATGGATACCTAAGGATAGATGCAAGACTTAGGATGATCTTGGATGGATTGAAGGATGCTTGGATTGTGATTGGATTAGGGTGATGGGGATGTCCTAAGAGCTAAGGATTACCTGGTGCCAAATGGGAATGAGTTGCTTCTTCTTGGAGTAGGATCAAATGTATGGGATTTTCAACCTCATATAGAATTATGATCTTCGGAAGACATGATCCTTGTCAGTGCAATCCAATCTTTAGATCAAGATGACGAGGCTTACAAAGACAAGCATTAGATACCCTAGACAATGCTTAGCCAAAGGGTGGAGCTATAGGATGATTTTTTATTCAGGATAAGGATTTGAGCAACTCAAAAGTATGTGGCACTAAGTGGATGTTTAGATGGGTTGGATTGATTTTTGGATTTGGATTTTTTTTCTCTAGATTTTAAATTTTGTTTGGATTTCTAGATTAATGATGATGATTTTGATTTAAACAAGACTATCTAAGGGGATGATGCAAATGCTTCTAAAGTATGATCTGTGATGCAAGGATTTTGAGACAGTTTCATGGGATTCAAAAGGATGTGATATGCGATAAGCTAACTAGTCTTCACTTTCAAGGGTAACAAAACAATGATTTATGTGGAAATGTGCTCCAAAATGCATGATCTTTGTGTTGTAGGTCACTCTGTCAAGTTTGTCTTGATACTTTTTCTCTTCTTTGATGGCAGTTATGATAGGTTGATGATCCTTGAGTTCGTGTTCAATAACTTTCTTCTCTTGGTAAACACAAACAATTGGTAACTTGGCTTTCTTATGATTTGTTGGATCAGTCATATATTGAAAGGATGGTGATTGTAACAACTATTTTTGAGTGCTTTGGGGAACCAAATTTTGGATTTTTATGTTGGGTTGATCTCTTCAAAGAAAAAGGACCCACTTTCAAATATTCAAATCAAAAGATAACATGCACATGTTTGAAAACAATCTGACAAAGGACAAAGCAACCCTGTGAGATACAATCGATGATGACAATGATATTGATAATATTTTTGAAATGCATATGTTTTTGATAGGTTCTTGTTGCAAATAGTCAAGCACACTTTTTACCCTAAGGAGTTGGTTGAGTATGAAAATCATCGCTTGTAGACTTAGGTACACTTCAAGAGCTAATCAAAATACGACCATCACCAAGCATGCAATGGCTCCAATCATGATGTCATATTATCCAACTCTAAATGCTTAGGAAGGCATGATATGTTAAGTGTCTTGGGGAGGTTACTATCCTCCTTGCACTTGGATTATCAAACTTTCAGGGGTGAACCAGGTAGCTTCTATTTAATGGCTTTTAGTAAGGGTCTCCATTCGAGCACACTCTTTGTGTCTACACAAGCATGAGTTAGGTATTTTGCCCCACAAAGCACCTTGGCACAAGTAGTCACGTAAACATGATTTAGACTGCGAGACCCTACTAATGTGTTAGGTGAGCGCTGAGTATAAGCTCAAATGTCGTTCAGCTTTCAAGGCTTTAACCCCCAAAAGAAAATTTGATTAACATGAGTTGGAGTGGTGGGCTAACACCTTGTTCTCATGTGGTTCATTCCTGGGAGCTTTTCACCTCAGCAATAGGCCCATCTAAAGGATGAATTTTAAAAGCATGGATTGGAAATGAAAGGAGTCTAGATTTATGATTTTCCCTCAAGGGGAAAAAAACATACTCTCCTATCCAATGTTGTTTTCTCCCAAACACATAAAAAATGCTTGTTCATTCCCAAAGTACCTATTAAAGAATATTGTCAAATGAGTCTAGCTTTTTGATTGTCTCAAAAAGACAAGAGCATAATCCCCTATCACTTGACAAAACACTACAAGTGGACTTTTGTTAAAATTCCTAGAAAAAGAGATTAATGAAGACACAATGTTTGTTCGTATCTCCTAGGCAACCTGCAAGATATATTGATTTAGTAGTTTTTCAAATGATTCTTTGACAAGCGTGCTACAGCCACAAAGGTGTTAGTAGTTTTAAGTTTTGATGACTTTGACAAGCAATCTTTTTATCAAATGACCTACAAAAGCCTATTAGAACATGCAAAAGGCAAAGACAACCAAACCAAACATCAAAATTAGAAAAATTCCAAGATTTAGGACCCTAAAAATGCTCTCTATTTCTGATATGAGTAAATACAGAGAAACTCCTAAGATGAAGACTTTTATGAGCATTCACACAGTGCGTCCCAGTTTTGGAAAATAAGCCAAAAATCTACAAGAAGAAGAATAATTCCAAGTGCAATCCTTCCAACCTACAAGAAACTCACAAAACACTCAAAGAAGACATTAGAAGGTTAGTTTGACCTGCGAAGTGGGTTCCATTGGGCATGCCAAAATGTGTGAGTGAAAATAGTGTGTAAACTAGGAATGCAATAAGTTAATAAAACATTCAACAACACTACTCAAACAAACATCTAGATTAGACAATGAAAAGAAAGCAAATCAAACAAAAGGCCTAAGAGTATGCAAACCTCTTTAAACCAATGAAGAGCCTTCTTGTTGAGTGGATTTGTCCAATAGATTGGATGTATGCTCAATGATACTTTCTCAAACTTCATGGATTTGAGATAATTTTGGCATTATGAGGGCATGGATGTGGTTTTAGGCTCTCAAAGGGGCATTAATACAATGCATAGAAGGTGGATGATTTGTGAAGGGAAGAGGCTCAATTTATAAGATTTTTAGAGAAATCAACAATCAGGATTGCATGAAGATCAAGGGTTGAGATTCACCCATTTTGATTGTTTAATTCAAAATTGAGAATCCACTTTGAATATTAAAATGAGCACTATGAATAAAGAATGATTTTATGAATTCCACTATGATTAAAGAATAATTTTATGAAATCCACTATGAATCAAGAATGATTTTATGAATTCCATTATGAATAAAGAATGATTTTATGAAATCCACTATGAATAAAGAATAATTTTATGAAATCCACTATGAATAAAGAATTCATTATTTTGGCTTTAGTGGTTGAGTTGGGTTGGCTTAAGATTTCTTAATCCTTATGCTTAGGGTTGTGCAAATGATTAGGGTGAGTTTACGATTGAGATTAGAGGGCAAGTGGGAGAATTAGGAGGATGTGATGCGATGAGAGAGAATGAGTTGAGGGGATAATTAGTTAATCAAGGTTAATTAACTAATTAGAAGAGGTTAGTATGTGTGAATGGGTTGGGTTGGGTTGGAACTAGGAGTTAGGTGGTTGAGATAGGTTAGGTTAGGGGTTAAAGTTAGGAGCCATGTGCTCAAAATTGATATTTAATTAAATAAGATTGATTTATTTAATTCTTTGGGACTATAGATGAAATGGGAAAAGAGGTTTAATTAAATTTGATTTAATTAATGGAAGAAGAGGGATTAATTAATTAAATAGCAAGGGTTGCTTTATTTAATAAGTTCAACTATAGTTAATTAATTAGATTAATTAACTAAAGGATAACATAATCAATTAATTAATAATGTCTTAAGAGATCTAACTAAACTAGATTACATAATTGTGTAATAAGATTTAGGTGTCTACAGATACATCTATAAATTCACCCCTATTCTCCTTTTGGAAGTGGTGTATAAGTTAGTAGCTTTCTTTTTTTGTATATCCAAAGGAATAACTACTGTCTCTTTGATGTTACCATCAAAATATATAGTGTTGATCATGTTTTGGTTTGAAACTCTCTTCTCTAAGTTTCTGTAATGGATTTATTCAATTTAATATAAATTTTTTTTGAATAATAGAGAAGCATATCTCTATCGAGATAGAGCTCGCATATTGTCGAGAGGATAAATTAAAAATTGGTAATAGATAAGTCTGAATGGATGATAATGTCTGATGGAAATTAAAAAGAGTCAGATGGAAATTTGATTATTGACAATAATTTAGCATTGTGAAGGCTAACTTGGAGGAAAATTGTAAGTGGGCAAGCACACATATATTCACATATGAAGGAATAGGCTTGTAACCACCACACACTAAAAAGTAAGAAAATTGCATTTCATTTGATACAAGGATTACTACTATGGGAGGCAAAATTAAATTGAAATAAAACCACATAACCAACACATTCAATCAACAAATTACAACAAAACTATTTTAGAATAAAGGAAAACATAGAAATAACTGAGTGACCACACACATATTCCTAGTAAAAAACTCACTGAAACCATGGCAATGACTTACCTTAAGATTTAGCACAAATCATGCTGTGTTGCCAACCATGTTAAGGAAAAAGTTTTGAAAAAACTTTAAAAATACCAAGATTAAAGAGCCATGTCTTTAAACTTTAAAGTATATGAAGTTTTTTATATGTCATACAATATTTGAAATAGGGATTATAATATAAGGAGGGAGTGAAACAAAAACATTAGTTCCTTACCCATATGTTTGTTTTGAATTAACAATTTTGGGGCTTCAAAAAGGTAGACAAAGGGATTATTTAACACACCTTCCATTGAATAAAAAATTAGCTAATTAATCTTTACATTAATTTTACTTAACAATCTAGTAATGAAGGGCATTGTCATGACAAGAATTGAACCTTGCTCAACTTGCTACTTGACTAATTGGTGTTGGTATTCATGATGAGGATTTGAACCCTCTACTTGTTGATGACATAGGCACTCGTAGTGTTACAATATCTACTAGAAGCAATTATAATATTTACCCTTAGTTTTATTTGAATTGATAACATTTTTGCCTAAAAAATCTATTTCAGTCACAAAACCCTAAATAGTTAGAATCTAGTCTTGAATAAAAAATGAACTACTATAAATGAAACAATACTAAACCCTAAAAATGAGTAATTTTTGTTTAAAATAGTTTTGTTGAGAAAGCGGCAAAATAAAGGCAACAATTGGCCTAATTGACAATATTTCTGATTTGACAAAGATTCGTAGATAAAAGGAGACAATAGGAAAAACTTACATCTTTCAAATAGTCTTTCTCAGACTATAAGATTTGATGCCCAAAGCCTGCAAATGAAAAACAATAGATATTTTGAGCCCAAATTTGCATTATTTGACTAAAGCAAGGAGTTTACCCACCTTGTTTCATTCGTGACAATTAACTAGAGAAGAGGAAGATCCATCGGCAAACTAAATATCCTGGGGTTTTGGGAATTCTGAGTTAGGTTCAATATAATAGAGGTATGACTGAAATCACAAAAAAACATAGCTATTGCTATTTTTTCCCTTCTCCCAGTTCAATGAATACCTAGGTAGAGTCAAACTATTCATTCTTTTAGAAACTATACATAAATAACCCTTTCGTTCAAATGAAACCCTCCTCTAAGCTAAATCATAAAAGAAAAATCTGAAATTATTTCCAAAGCTTCTTCCTATTTGAAGTCCTCAACATTGTCTTTGTAATTTTGACTCAATTAAAATGATATGGTCCATGAAAACATTATCTTAATTTTTTTGCACAATCCCCAAAGCAAACTAATGACTTAATAAATTTTCGCTAATCCAAATTTCATGAAACTATCACCTAATTACATTTTAAATTTTTTAAAAAAATCTTTTATTATAGTAATATTAAAGAACAATATCTTTAAACTTTAGAATAAGATTTTTTTATATATTATTGATACAATATTCAAGACAGATTAATAAAAGAAAGTGAGACGAAAAGATTAGTTGCTGGACTAAAAAGTAATAATAATTAGTCTTAATTTCTTCCATTTATTTAATAAACCTAGAGTAATCCATGTGAAGTATCCATTTCCACACATATTATAAAAGAATCAATACACACAGCAGGTTAGGGTTTCAAAAGCCAGAAGCTAAAGCTTTTCATTAATGCAATCTGTGAATTTTTGGCACACAAGTGTTTTGGTTGAAATTTTGGTACGAAGATGGGCAGAAAACGGTCGTCTGTAGACTTCCGAATGTCACCTGAAAACTGGCATCAGCAGCAGATCGAAATCCCCAGCGATGAAGAAGACGAGGCCAACGAAGATTTAAGCCTGGGAATTTTGGCCAAAGCAGAGCGAAATAAAGCGGTGGTTTTAGAAATTATTAGCTCAGATGAAGACGAAAGACCAGCCGGGCCGGCGGTTCGAACACTTGACGAATCCCACCATCAGACTAACGATAATGATAATTTATACAATGATGATCATAAGAACAATAATAAGGACGGAGAATACACAGTTGTAGAATCTTCCGGTGAACAAAAATGTTTAGAGAAGGAAAAGATTGAAGTATTGGAAACGGACTTTGTGTCTGCTGATATCACGCCTGGTTCTGTAAGTGAAATCAAGAGCAGGAAGAAGAAGAAAAAGAGGAGGAAAAGTGTAAGTGAATGTGCTTTTTTGTTTGTGTTTTCAAATTTTTTTAACGATAAATATGATGTGCAAATTAGCTTGCCCTTGGAGATAGCCATGCATTTATTTAACTATGTTAGCTATATACTGTATTTGCCAAGCTCAATCAAGTTGTGAAAAATAATAGTAAATGAGACTCAAAGCAGGTCTCATTTAGCCGCTAAAATTTTGAGGAGATTTTTTTGCGGCCAGTGGTCCCGTGATTTCTTTTTTCCCTTCCGTATTTTAAGTAATTGGCAAACACCGCTCTTTGTTATTATCGAAATTGGAGCTAAAATCTGAAGGGATGTGTAAAGAGGTAGGGAAGACAAAAGGTGCAGCCATGTTACACTGTTTGCATAATTTCAGACTTCTTCTATATCTACATTGTAATTTTAAATCCTAAACTTATTTGAAGTGAAGATTTTGAATCATGCACCGTGCCAATTACATGGGACTACCTGGACCCCCAATTTTTAGTAGCATTGGACTATACTGTTAGACTGCAAGTGAGCTAAACAAAATTGGCAACAACACTGACAAAAAAAGAATTGGTCCAAGCTAAATCAAACTTCCTAAAAATTAATCACAGTAAACAAAGTTGGCTCCTCATTTTCTGAATTTTGTTATGTACATTCCGTAAATAGAAATTTAGATGTTAATGTGATGAAAGGAGTTCAGTTTTGCATCTCTAATTTTTTTTTACTTTCTGTTGTTGTATACGTTATTAAATATTGAGTCCCTCGTCAAGTCAGCTGGACTTGCTAGTCTTCACTCTTATAGTTGTCCCATGATTAGTGGTCTCCTGAATTCTCTTGCCAGATATGTGAAGGTGAGTCGAGGCTATCGGCCTCTTATTGTTCACAAGGTTGGGGTTTTTTCTTTAAATGAGTAGGTGTAGTCCTCAATTCTGTTCGAGAATTTCCCCAAGTCAATGTCATGTCCCCGACATGAAGAATACCTAAGCAAACAAAATTTATCAGAAAGTTGTCTTATTTATACGACCACATGATTTTCTAAGAATAGGGACTCAGGAAATTAATAACGAGTCTGCATCAGCATGAGTCTTTGTGCTGTGATCTCAAAGGACATTACAGTTGTCCTCCAAAATCCGGATTGATATGTAAGTTTCAGATAACCGGTACACAGCAATTTATTCTCCAAAGAAGTGTTATGGCAAACCAATATAATGATCAACCCATTAAAAGAGATATACATTAACAAAGTGGCGATATGCTTAAGGTGTCAAATGTGATTTAGTTAATATTAGGTAAGTGCAATTCAAATAAAAGGTGGGAATTGTATAAGTGAAGGGTTTGGAGATAATAATAAAATATATAATGAATTTATTAAACCATACCTTGCTAGGGTCGACCTCCCTGATGGAGTGCCCAATCTTGGTACGAAAAGGTGCATATTAATTAATGTTTGCACCCCTTGCAAAAGACATGTCCTTCCAATCAGTTGCCCTCTTTGAGATGATATAAGAAGTGGGTTTGGAAAGTATTGTAACCAAGCAATTCGGGGTTATCCTATCATACATGAGCAGATCTGGACCAATGGAAAAAAAGACTCTAATAGTCGTTCTGGGAGGAGATATTGTTTAGACAAGATCTGAGTGTAAATTATATCAGATTTCTGAAGGAGATTTATGTGCAGATTTGAAGATCATTAAAGCAGACTTATGAACAGATATAGAGCAGACTTGTGAGCAGAATTTAAGGATTATGGCAGTAATCAAACCAGAATAACATCTGCATTGAATGAACAGCAAATGCAATCATATCTACAGCAAGACGATCTGTTATAATCTCTTAGATTACTGTGTTATGAAGAAGTAATATTGCTTATATATATATATATATATATATATATATATATATATATATGCAATCAGAAATATGCTTGAATCTAAATACCCATATACTTATCGATTATGTGGAAGGAAGGAATATATATATATATATATATATATATATATATATATATATATATATATATATATATATATGCAATCAGAAATATGCTTGAATCTAAATACCCATATACTTATCGATTATGTGGAAGGAAGGAAGGGAGTGCAAGGATGGGGAAAGGTGAAAGATCCCTCACAAGGTATGGCACCTCATAAAGATGGTAAAGGGCCATTAGTTAAGGACCATGAGGCCACCTCATAAAGATGGTTAAGCACCATTGGTTAAGGACCATGGGGCCAAGGAGGATAAGGTCCTACCTTGTGCCTAGGGTAGAGGGAGTGCAAGGAGGGGGAACAGTGAGAGACCCCTCAGCAGGTATGGCACCTCATAAAGATGGTTAAGAACCATGAAGCCCCCTCATAAAGACGGTTAAAAACCACTGCTTAAGGACCATGAGAGCAAGGAGGTTAAGGTCTTGCCTTTGGTCCTAGGGTAGAAGGTCAATTTAAGGGAACCCTATTGCAGCTTCCCCTACCATCTCCACATTGATTAACTATTGAATTGAACTAGAAGGGATCCTCATTATAAGAGGTGAGAGGTAGACATGATGGAGGAGAACGGTGTACAAACCTCACTAGGTACACCACCTCATGAGAATGGTTAAGGAACACACGAGGCCAAAGAGAATAAGATCCTGCTATTGGGCCTAGTGTAGAGGATACTTGGGGCACGTCATCATGTCTTCCATCACAACCCTCGTTATGTTTGAGCTTCCACATAAGCATTGAGATCTGTTGTGTAGATGGACACGCACACATACACACATACATATTCCCTAACCCTACAATTGAATGTATTTCATGAGTTAAATCTACATTATTATCTAATCTGGTTGCAGGTTTCCAAAGAAGGCTTATCTCACCTTATTCTCGAGTGAGGATTATATCTCTAAATATACTTTGCTCTTTGTTTCGTTTTGGATTTGTGAATTTAGGGCAAAGTATAGGGCGATCCAAGAAAGGGACATTACAGTCAAGCTCAGCTTGGAGGTCAAGCATCTTAGTAAATGTGGGTTAATGTTGGACCTAGAAGCCTCTACAGCACAAAATCATCTTTTTCTCTTTTATTATGTTTGACAAGTCCCCTTTGAAGTCTAACTTGAACCGGAGTATAATCAACATTAGTAGCAGTAATTGTAGTTTGTCAGAATTGGATTTTCTAGACACAGTTACCATTTTGAGCATTCAAACATGAAGACAAAATCATGTGTTTAGTAAATTAGCAGTGCACTTTATCAGTTTGTCATGAGATTTTTCTAGAGAATGGACAGACCATGTCCACATGTCAGTTTTGTATTTCCGGTAATGTGAGTAAGGAGGCTTGCCAAATCAGCAATTGGAGGTCTATAAGGTGTGGGTTATGTTTTTGTGATTTGCACCAATATATAATGCCATTGGGAGTATCATTGTTCATGTTTAGAACCACATTGAGTTTAGAGAAATACAGCTTGCTGTGTAAGAAAAAGAAAACCATTTATATGTCTCAAATTTGTGAGTCCAATTTCCAGGCAAACTTCATAGAGTGGTCATTTAAAATTGGTTGCATGATCTTTATTGTAAGAGTATGGGGGTTTGTACTATGTTTGGTTGGTGCCAAACCACAACATCAATATTTACTATAAATTATAAAAGGTGGCAAATTCATTGAGTACATCAGGAGGCAAGAAAGGGGTAGGAACAAGTAGGGCAGAGCGAAAACACAGTTGAGGTCCATCTGTTGAGAAGAGAAATTTTGAGGGTAAATCAGCTGGAGGAGTTTGATATATTTAGTCACACTCTAATTTAGTGCATATTTTATGTTGTAACCTACGATTGATGTCTAGATTTGTTGTAAGATTGTGCATATCAATTGCTGAAAATGAACCACAATTGGAAATTCTTTCTCCAATTCATGAGGGATAGAATGTAGAACCAATTCAACAAGAAGTGCAAGAGCAACCATCTGCCTTAGCAATGGAGTTGGAAAATATTGAATTGATATTGTAGAAGGAGGATTCCAGGAGGGAATGATATTTGCACCCAGAGGAATTGAAGAAGTGAATCTGGAAGATAATGGCATTGAACTATCCACAATTACGGATTGGTTAAAGGATAGGATGAAAGCCAAAGTAATTGTAGAAGTTGAACAAAAATATGATACAGAGGAATTCTTAGCTAAATTAACCCAAACAAAGGAAAAAAACGATGGCTAAGAAATATTCTATGATTGAAAGAAATGAGACAGGATTCAATTTAGTTCAAGTGGCAGTGCCAAGGGGTCAACAAGGCAAAGGAAGACATTACTCTGGAGGAGTATGACATAGCAACTTTCGATATAGGTCCAGCTACCAAAGCGCAGGAAGTTCAAGCATTGGATGATTGAGTCAAGACAATAAAGGAAAGATTGAGGAAAGAAGAAGAAAAGAAAGATAAACTCAGAGTGGAGAATGATCAGCTGATAAAATATATTCAACACTTGGTCAATCCCAACAGAAAAAGAGATGCAACATTCATTTCATCTCTAGCTCTTCCACAAGAATTAGTTGAAAATCTTGAAGAAGTGAAAGTGATAGCTGATGAAACAAGGAAATGGATTATAGATAGCACTGATAGGGCTATGAAATTTGTGGAAGAGTTGTCATTAGTATATGATTGGGCTTCCATATTCTTGTATAGGATTTAGGACATAACAGAGTTATGGGAGGATTTCCAAATTGTCCAAAACAAAACAATCCCATGCTTAAAAGTATTAAGGGGAATTTCTAAACAAGAATTAGCGAATGGAAAGGTAATAGATGTTAATGTTTTCAGATCCAGAATAGCATTGACACCAATATCAGATATCTAATAACACAATTACAGATTGACACAATTATTTTACCCTGGGAAAACCCTCCTACTCGAGGGAAAAAACCCAGCCACACCTGAAAAATAGATCCCTTTATTAAGCTCTCAAAACACCGAATACAAAGTCACTTGCTTATGATTGACTAATGTCGCAGTCAATCAATAAGCATAATTTGAATTTTCTTCAGATAACTCTCTGTCTCTAAGAATAAACAGAATTACAAAAATGATTCTCAGAACACATCACAATCTATAAACAGATCAAATATACAATGATCAAAAGGTATTTCTGCAATACTAAACAGTATGAAAATTGACACTCTCAAGCTGCTCACAACAGACACTCAACCAGGCAGCTCCCGATAGAATAAGCACACAAGCACACAGCTCCCGATAGTCTGAGTACGCAAGCACACAGCTCCCAATAGACTGAGCACACAAGCACACAGCTCCCGATAGTCTGAGTACGCAAGCACACAGCTCCCGATAGACTGAGCACACAAGCACACAGCTCCCGATAGTCTGAGTACGCAAGCACACAGCTCCCAATAGACAAGCAGCTAGGTAGCTCACACACATAAAAGCCAAAAACAAAAGGTGACTCTTCGTGAATACCAAACGTCCATCCTTATGGGGCATGCGCGGCAACAGCTGTAGAAAAACGGATGCATACAAAATTGATCTGACCTCCATAAAGAAGGAAACGTCAACTTTCATAAACCGTCAACCATAATGAATGGGGTGTGAAAGCTGAGACACGTGGAACCATACTAATTTGCTAACATAGCATATGTGATTGCACGATGCCAAGAATCTCATAACTGTGATGAGACACACGATGCCCACGTGATACCAAAACGGTAACCAACATTGAATACTCATTGCCAAACATAAGAAGAGTCCATAAATCTCTCTCGCAGCTATCAATACATTAACACTCCCTCTTAGCAAGAGAGAGATCATTCAAATGTCATCGTATGTCTCAACTTGACAAGCACAATGAAGCTGCAACAAAATCATGTTAATAACAAAATCTCATCACAGATTTTCTTAAAAATTGTTATCTCAGCATAACAATATTCACCATAGCTACTCTTAGAGGGTGATAATGAAAATAACAAACCATCCATTATAGCTGCATCTAGAGCATGGATATAAAAGATCACAAAATATTCAACATGATTATTTAAAGATCACAACAAAATCATGGAATTCACATGAACAACTTTCACCATGGCTGCTCCCAGAGGGTGGATCAAGGGCGTTCACCTCAAACTTCTCCCTGAGAAGAATGCATTATCACCTTGCCTACTCGCAGAGGGTGATCCCACCATACCTACTCGTAGAGGGTGGGTCAAGGGCTTTCACCTCAAACTTCTCCGAGAGAAGAATGCATTAATCACCTTGCCTTACTCGTAGAGGGTGAGTCAAGGGCTTTCACCTCAAACTTCTTTTGCAAAGAAGAATGCATTAACAAGGGCTTTCACCTCAAATTTCTCCCTCTCAAAGATAAATGCATTAAGCTCATAATAAGAACAATTGAATGATAAGAATTCCTCTCAACAGGGGCAGCTTTTTGGCTGATTTGATTAACATAACAAAATATTGTTGATTCCAATGTTGACCAAATAAAGAGCTTTAACAATCATACTGCTAGATGAGCTTGTTGATCCTCTGCAAAAAGGACTTGATACTCTTCCTCTGCTACACAAGCTCCCTCTGAATCTCATAGCCTCCTTTTAGAATAAACTGATTGCAAGATAAAGGAACTTCTTCTTCAAGAGCCACCAACTCAGCTCAGGCTGCAATCTCTCATGATCCTTGAACTCCTCGATTTATCCTAGAAGCATTTTAGAGAGATTAGTAGTAGTTCAAGGAAGCAAAGTAATCTGAAAAGAAAATTTCAGATCAATGCTAAAGATATACATGATTCACGATTCCCAATATTAATGCATGAATTAACTACATAAAATTCATGATCAAAGGTATAATCAGAAAATACTTATCTCTCATTGATTAATCTTCCTCACAACTCGAGCACACTTCAGGAAGACGAAACACCTCCAAAGCTGCCTCTAATCCCTAGACAGCATCATATGTCTACTCATGATAGATATCATATCTGAATCTCCAACAACAACAATAAATTGAAGCCTCTTTTCCATCTTCAAGAATTAAGCTTATTTTCTCCTCAATATCAAACCAGTTCAAAGAGCATCCACAGATTACAGATCAACCACCAGCCCCTCTTGTGAGAGAGTCAAGGCTAACTTGACACTGATACCATGTTAATGTTTTCAGATCCAGAATAGCATTGACACCAATATCAGATATCTAAAAACACAAATACAGATTGACACAATTATTTTACCCTGGGAAAACCCTCCTACTTGAGGGAAAAAACCCAGCCACACCCAAAAAATAGATCCCTTTATTAAGCTCTCAAAACACCGAATACAAAGTCACTTGCTTATGATTGACTAATGTCTCAGTCAATCAATAAGCATAATTTGAATTTTCTTCAGATAACTCTCAGTCTCTAAGAATAAACAGAATTACAAAAACGATTCTCAGAACACATCACAATCTATAAATAGATCGAATATACAATGATCAAAAGGTATTTTTGCAATACTAAACAGTATGAAAATTGACACTCTCAAGCTGCTCACAACAGATGCTCAACCATGCAGCTCCCGATAGAATAAGCACACAAGCACACAACTCCCGATAGTTTGAGTACACAAGCACACAGCTCTTGATAGTTTGAGTACGCAAGCATACAAATCCTGATAGACTGAGCACACAAGCACACAACTCCCGATAGTTTGAGTACACAAGCACACAACTCCCGATTGTCTGAGTACGCAAGCACACAACTCTCGATAGACAAGCAGCTAGGTAGCTCACACACATAAAAGCCAAAAACAAAAGGTGACTCTTTGTGAATACAAAACGTCCATCCTTATGGGACATGCGCGGCAACAATTGTAGAAAAATGGATGCATACAAAATTGATCCGACCTCCATAAAGAAGGAAACGTCAACTTTCTTAACCTGTCAACCGTAATGAATGGGGTGTGAAAGCTGAGACACGTGGAACCATGCTAATTTGCTAACATAGCATATGTGATTGCACGATGCCAAGAATCTCATAACTGTGATGAGACACATGATGCCCACGCGATACCAAAACGGTAACCAACATTGAATACTCATTGCCAAACATAAGAAGAGTCCATAAATCTCTCTCGCAACTATCAATACATTAACAATAGAGACTGGAGGTACTTATGATTTCAACAAGTGGTATAGGGCATTGATGGCTAAGGTTGAGGTCTTGGAAAAAGTAAAAGGTGATTGTGATAAGATAGAAGTAATTAAATAAATTCAACACAAAGTCCTCATTGTAGTCACATATGTGCTTGAGCAAGATGAAATCAGGGAAAGTAATATGAGAATGGAAAATCTGAAGGCCAGAGTCCAAAGCAATTTCTTCACTTTTATAGGTCCAATCCTTGGGGATCATTTGAGCAAGGTTTCCAGTTTCCCATCCATTGAAGATGGTTTTCAAAAACAAGGATCAGATTGGATAGATTTGTTTGACACATATGCTGAGGAGTTGGATGTGATCAAGTACAAGATAGACATCATGCCAAGTGTCACAATGGATGAGCTTAAATTTGCGGTGTCCAAGTACATCAAATTTCTTGATAAGTAAAGAGATAAGGGACACATTCTTCTAGAAGAAAGATCCATGTGACACGTGTTCATTTTTCATTAGTGTGTTATGGATAGTCATTGTGAACTGTAATTAGGGTATAGTTGTTTAAATCTTGGTTGTCAGTCTTAAATTGATCTAGGCCCTTCATTTGTTTTTGAACTCCTATAGAAACTCCACTTCTCTCATTTGTAAGAGAGATTCAGAGAAATTGTTGCATAAACACTCGTTAAGTAAATTCATTGTTCAAATGTTGGTGAATTTAATATCTTTTGCAAGTTGCATGGTTTCTTGTCACTCACTTAAAGTAGAGTTTATTTTCAAGTTGTTAAAGTGAATGAAGGATTTGATGAAAATGTTCATTGTGGAATCAATATGTTGATACTTTTGATAGTTGGATAATTTTCAACTATTGTGCAAAGTTAGTTTGAACTTGTGATAGAAAATTTAACTTCCATTATTGTTTTCATTGTTGAAAATGTTGGTGAATATCTGTGATGTGAAAATCCTTAGAATACCTTAGAAGATTGCACCGTTCTTGTGGAGTTGTTGAATTTGGTGAAGCAAGGAAAGGTTTCAGATTCCATTTTTTGTAGTTTTGTCTCCAAAGTTCATATGATTAGTTTAGGGTTAGAATTATCTTCTTAAATGCTCCTCTTTTGCACTTTGTTTTAGAAATTTTTGTGTGTTAAACCCAAAAAATCCAAAAAGTAAAAAAAAAGAAAAATAGAAAAGAAATTTCATGATCCAAAAGTTGACAAAGTCTTGAGTAACAACATAAACTCTCTTGGAGGTTTTCAGCAAATCATCCTACCATGAGAGTCTATTTTGAACAAAAAAACCACACACATTAGAAACCTTGGAATCGTCTTTGTGATCATACAGTTCGTCTGTTTAGCACATCAGAGGATTTGTTCAAGAGAGGATAGAGTACCTCTGGTATTTTATTCCGTGTTGTTTGTGTCACAAAACACACACCAACAGATGCCCATTTGCAATGGGGCGATGGTGTGAAAAGGTCACAACAAATTGCTCATAGAGAGATTCTTAATTAGTAGTGTGTATGTACCTATGATTGATGAAGCATTTCCACATATGGCAAATGCTTTTGAAACAAGGTTTTCAGCAAATCATCCTACCATGAGAGTCTATTTTGAACAAAAAAACCACACACATTAGAAACCTTGGAATCGTCTTTATGATCATACAGTTCGTCTGTTTAGCACATCAGAGGATTTGTTCAAGAGAGGATAGAGTACCTCCGATATTTTATTCCGTGTTGTTTGTGTCACAAATCACACACCAACAAATGTCCATTTGCAATGGGGCGATGGTGTGAAAAGGTCACAACAGATTGCTCATAGAGAGATGCTTAATTGGTAGCGTGTATGTATCTATGATTGATGAAGCATTTCCACATATGGCAAATGCTTTTGAAACAAGGTTTTTATATACAATTTTTGTTAATGGATGGAGGGTTGGGATTGAATCTTGGATTGGATTGTTAGTATTTGATTATCATGCAAGGCAAGCTAGGATTGAGGCAAGTGGAGGGATAGGATGAGGTCAAGTTGATGGAGGGCTAGGATTATGTTAGCTTGCATATGGAAATGAGATGCAAGCAAGTGGAGGCTTGAGGAGAATAGAAGTGGATGGGGGAGATCAAATCATGAGATGAAGGGTTGAGATCAATCTATCTTGCATAAAGGGTAGGATGCACACATGTGGGTGCTTATGGTAAGGGCAAGTGAAGGAGAGAGATTAAGTTGGGATGGATGGTCAAGCTTTTCTTAAATTGAGATGGAAAAGGCACTTTTTGTGATTTAAGGGTGAGGTGGAAATGATTTTGTTTTATTTTTAGAACGATGAGAGGAGGAATATGCATTAATCTAATTAATTAAATAAGCATTTATCTAATTAATTAGCGAAGGGCAATTAGTTTAATTAAATAAATAAATATTATTTATTTAATTAACTAGTAGAAGAGACATGGCTTAATTATTTAAATAATGTATTTGAATTTTAATTAATTAATGAAGAAATGTTTTAGGATTAAATAGCATGGTAATGTTCAAATGCAGATGCAGAATTTAAGTGTCTACAGGTGTTCTGCTCTCTAGGTTCTTCAATGCCTCTGGGCCCTAGAACATTACTCAGGCAGTTTGTTTGAAATACATCATAAAGCTTGATGAGTCAAAAATTGCAACATAAAACTTCATGGAAAAGCTTTCATTTATTGAGGCAGGCTTTCATTTGAAGGAGTGGTAGAAATATAGATCTTTGCAACTCATGTTATTGGGAAGTTGGAACTTTTAGTCATCGTCCACCCCTTGAGCAAATAATGCTTCTTGTGTCCATCTTCATGGGCCTCCAAGATATACCATGTAACTTGAGATTAAAATTTAAAATAGAGACCATTAAGGAAGATATTCAGTGTAGAGACCATATCAATGATGGAGAATACTGTGAAAACTTATAAATTGGCTCAACCTAAATTGCATTATCACTCTATAACATTAATAGATGGCCATCCTCATTTATATTCAGTTTATGTCAATGCTATCCAGATCTTGTACTTATTTTGATGCTTATGGTGTTTATGGTGAATGTGACTGTATATTTGAAGAATTTTTCAAAAGATTATTATAATCATTCTAAAACAGCGGTTTAAACTTAGAATTTAGAGAAATTCTTTATCCATAAGTGTGTTGTTGTTTCTGTTTGGATTTTTTGTGTCAAAAGATTATTATAATCATTCTAAAACAGCGGTTTAAACTTAGAATGTAAAGAAGTTCTTTATTCATAAGTGTGCTGTTGTTTCTGTTTGGATTTTTTGTGTGACTAATTTTCAGAATCAGATCTTGAATTTTAGCACACCTGAGGTAACAGGGACAGGAACAAAAGAAGTAGCAGAAAATATGGTGATTCAAAAGCTTCTTGTATGTTTAACAGCATTTTCAAGGACGGATTTGTTGTTGGTTAATTATTTTCATGAAATGTTACTGATTTTTAGTTGTTGAATTTCCTCAGGTTGATGATCATAATCAAAATTTGAATTTAAGTACATCGGCAGTTGCAGACATCGAAACAAAAGTAGTAGAAAATGCAGTGATGCGAAAGCTTCTTGTATGTTCAAGAATTCTGAAGAATGCAATGTGGTTGCTTCTCATGCATATTCATTTTACAGAAAAGTGCCTACTGAAAAAATGGATTGATAATAAGCAATGCAATTTTGGCAGCGTGGACCTCGCTACTTTGATCCCCCAGAAGAGCAGGAGCAACTGTGCTATCATTGTGGAGAACCTGGCCATATTTCAGTAAATTGCACTGTGGAACGACGTAAGAAGCCATGCTATGTTTGTGGGAATGTTGGACATGGGGCAAGGGGTTGTCTACAGGTACTATATTTTTGTCATGCTTGTATATGTTGCATATTCATTGCACATGTATGTGTGTGAAAATGTTGGGCACACTTTATGTGTACAAACTAATAGTTCTTTTCGAATTTACCTTGTCATAACACAAAGATTTTGTGTGTATATCTATAATATTGACATACATGCTCACCCTTATGTGTTGTTTGGCCTCTTGCCATATAGTTGCTTGATGACATGTTAAATATGGACACATCATATAATTAGACTCCAGAACACCTTTTCTTGTTATATTGTTTATGATGTACTAAGTTGCAACGCTATTTGCAATGAAATCTATTTTCAAGAGCGGTTCTTTTCATTAGAATTAATGTATCCATTTTTTTAATTGGTTCCCAAGAATAAAAGTGAAACAAAATAACACATTTTTAAGAGTGGGTCATACTTGGGGGGCTTTAGAGTGTTTATGTGCAGGATGGATGGTTCAATTTTTATTGGGTAAGTTCTGAATTGTGTACAGTTACAGTTTTTTGGAAAGCAAAATATATGTGAACATTTGAAGAAATAAACACAAACTGAAGTACATAATGGCATACATTACCATGATATACTAGTTCTTACCATTTGATGCATTTTTAAAAACTTTTGGAGTACATTTCAGGCTACAGAGTGCTATATATGCAAGAAAGTTGGCCACATTGCAAAGAATTGCACTGAGCAGCGATCAAAAGGTGATAAAAAAGGTCAGAACTTTGCAATATGTCTTCAATGTGGAGACATGGGGCATGGTATGTCAGCCTGTCAAAAAGGTTACAGTGCAG
Organism: Chamaecyparis obtusa; assembly: GCA_027943335.1. Lineage (NCBI taxonomy): Eukaryota > Viridiplantae > Streptophyta > Pinopsida > Cupressales > Cupressaceae > Chamaecyparis > Chamaecyparis obtusa. The sequence continues at coordinate 312,926 of BSBK01003517.1, read as the reverse complement.
AGGACATAAAGGTTCAAAATTTTTACAAGTCTCTTTGTCTGTGACTTCTTACATCTGTAATATTGCTTCTCTGTAGAGTGGTCTGCTTTGGAATAATAGGCAGTAGTGATGTAATTTGGAACTTTTGGTTTTCTGATGCAGAACTATCCCACTAAATATGGACTGTTTTGCTTTTGCACTTGATTCATATTTATTTTGCCTGACTTGCAGCAAATTCAGTGCTATGTTTGTAAGTCTTTTGGTCATCTATGCTGTATTGATGTCATGGATAATTGTACAAGAGAGGATTCATGTTACAACTGTGGTGAGAAAGGCCATACGGGTATGGTAAGTGTTGGGTTATATGTTTGGCAGAGAAAAGAAGTTGATATTTCTTCGCTTCTATTTATACAGAAAAATCTAATTTTTGAAGAAAGTGCTAATCCATAAAAGATTTCCTCTCAAGAAGTGCAATTATGTTGTTTAGGGATGTGCAAAAGAGCGAAGAAGGAAGGGCGGTGAAGGGCCTGCAAAAACATGCTTCAAATGTGGAGAAGAAGGACACTTTGCTCGTGGTTGCAGAAGAGATGCTAATGTATGTGAATATACTAATGTTTCCATATTTGAGGTTGATATAATTCTTACTTTTGACTATTCAATAAAAAATAAAATTCTTAGATTTGAGCATTTTATGACATGTTTCTTTCTAATGCTGTGTAGCTTGGTAGGTGGATGCCTGATGTAGCAAACCTTGGTGATGAATGGCTTCAAGATGATGGTAACTTGTTCGGTTTTCGATCAGTTCCTCGTGATTTTGGTAAGGCACCTTGTTGGGTAGACATGGAGTCTGATTTAGGGAAGGCTGCCACTCCTGGGGATTTTGGGTCAAGGAATGGCTGGAAAAGGAAATTTGAAGACTTGAAAGGAACACCCCAAAGAATGAATACCTGGGATTCTCCTGCAGGAAATTTAGACTTTGGAGGTAGCAAATTGGGCTCTGGCAGCAATGATCAACACACCACTTCAAAAATGTCCAAGAGCCATTCCTCCTTCTCACCAAATGGTTCTCACCATTCCTATGGTTTTCATAATAAGTATAATTCCTCTAACTCTAAGAAAAGGGATGGTTGGAAGAGATCACGTTGAATGCAAATCGCAGGAAATGCGATATCAGCCTCTTGGACTACTATAACAAACTGCAAAGGTTCGAGTATTGATTTGTGTGCGTAGCAGTATGCAAAATTCCATATCGTGACCAAAGCAAGGAAAGTTTCGTGAGATGTTGTAAGTATTCTGCAACTTTGCCTTTTCTTACTAGCCAAAAATTGGAATGTTTTTGGCATTATGATTTATGGTGTACTATCTTTTTCTTTTCTACATCCTTGTTCCATTTTCAATGCTTTTTCTAGATAGCAAGCATGGGTTTAGAATTTAAAACTTTCAAGGACATGTATGCAGTTTAGTTGGGGTGGACCCTCAAATATTGGGAATGATCAGCACACTTGTGTATACACTAAGTTGCAAAGATTTCAAAATTGAAGGGTAATCATAATTGGATAAATAGATATTATACTCAAGAAACAAAAATACATAGATTTTAAGTTCATTTAAAAATATTTCTTTTATATAGGTAATTTACAACATTTCCTCTACCATCAACCAAATACATGGGAATGTACCATCAAGCTTAGAATCCTTTATGATTACAAGCCATGTTTGAGGCACCCAACTTTATCTCAATGTGTCTTGCATCAAAGTGACAACATCAACATGGGGAATTTTCCCAATTGGACTTGTGCTTGAATTATTGTGAGGGTGTTTTTTGTCTCTGACCATTAAAAACCCTGGACATAAACAATTGTGGGCAAGCTTATAAGCCCCCATATTTGTTGTAGTTAAAATTGAATCATATTATTAAAATTTGTTTAACAAGATCAATACTTCAATGCATCACATAAACATTACATCAAAACCTCACAACATGAATAGGATAGCTCCCAGTCTTATCATATGCTTTAAACAATAGATCATGTCGAGGAAGCAAAGGTTCTACTAGAGTAGGCCATAAATGATTAAGAAAGAAGCCCCAATGGGACACCAAGGGCTGATATCCAGTATCTTGGATTGTATGCACAACACCCTTGTTGGAGAACTGCAAACATTTATGCACCATTGAGGGGACCGCCCCCATAGAGACTAGCTGTGGGATACCTAGCTTCACAAGGAAGAGGTCCAACTTGGGGATGACAACAAATGATTTAGAGACCGCCTTGGGTCCCACAAGGGCTGTCAAGGTGGTGGACCCCATAGGGGGAATAGGTAGTCCATTGTGCGTTTGAATGGTAGCTCTGCACTCATCGTACCCCGCCTGATCTTTGTAGGGATGTATAGAGGAGGCTCTCCAAAGTACAGCGCGTTTAGAGGTGTGAATGTTAAATCCACTTTTAATAATCTTTTGGTTTGGAGGTGAGATTGTGTGATAGTAACCATGTTCACAAATGGACTATCACTTGATGCAGGGGAAGATGATGCAGAAATGAAGTTTAGTTTTAGTTCATGTTGGGTTCACCAAAATGTGGAGAAGGGGACTTGCCACCCTTCAGATTGATGGAATCCCAAATGTAATTTACCAAGTCTAATTTTCAACTTAGAATATCAAATATATGAAGGAATAGATAAAATATGGCAGTAACTGATAAAAAATATTTGAATGTAAATGAGTGCACCTGTTTGAACGATGCATCCACATTGTGAGTTGCGGATGACGATATGCCTGAAATATCCTTATTTAATCCTCTTTTAATTTTTTACTTCTGATCTTCTGCAAGCAACAATTATAATCCATCTCTGATTAAGCCGCTGAAATGGAACCGAGTCCAGGCTTCAAATGATGTTATCGATTTAGATGCTTCAGACAAATCCTTGCAAGTTCGATAGGTCAAACATGAATATATCGCCTTCATTCATGACAAGGAACCCTGCTTTAACAGGGATTGTATGTATTAGCCAAATAGGGGACGCCAATGATACGGTGTCGTCTTCAACATTAAGAACCAATGCGACCATCAGACAATAAACCACTGAGAATTATATTGCAGAAATATATATGGAAAATTAGATAGACATGAGCTTCAATTTATGTCGCCACCTTTAATTACTCTTATCGACAACTATAAGGAGAATCGATAATGACTGATCGCACTGATATTGATGATTCTGTTAATGTATGGAGTCAGATATATCTTTCAGCTTGATCGATGGTTGTCCCTTCTGTTCGATATCCAGCAACTTAAAACTTCACGAGGTGATATTGATTCATGTTGACTATGTTCTTTGATATACTTCTGTCACAATTAATGATTGTAGTGATCGCCGCCCAAGAGGAATAATCTGTTGATCAGTTTCTAATCTTTATTTATGTAACATTTGTGTTATGATCTTTTCACACCATCGCCCCATTGCAAATGGGGACCTACTCTTTGCTTGGTAGCTTAGTGTTTTCCTTGGGTTAGTTGTACTTTGGCAATGATTTTTGAAGTTTCAGGTGTTGGCGAGGTATGAAACTTGGGCAATGCGGAGGTGCATGATGCAAGGAACCGAGCCTTTGCAAGTCGGAGTCTTTGAGAAGGTTAGGAATTTCAATACTCTAAGCCCAAAGATCCTAAGGCCTGTCTAATTTCCGACCTCCTTTTGATCAGATTCCTTAAGTGTCAAGGAAATGCATTCAGCCTTGGATGAAAATCCAAACAAGTGCGAAATCCCTATTTCCTAATGAAGGGGTTGATTTCCGATCTGTTGTTGAGCAAAAATCCTAAGACATATCCAAAAGCCGATCTCTTAGAGTGAAATCCTCGGTGAGTATGAAAATCAGATTGAGTGTTCAATGAAAATCCAAACAAGTCCCTGATTTTCAACCTGTTTTGGGATGGTTTTCCAAACAGGTTACTGATTTTTGACCTGTCCTTGGGAGGAAATTCCAAACACTTGGTGGATTTCCGACCTGGATGAAGCATTTTGCCCTGATGAATGCCTAATTTCTGACCAGCATAGGTGGCTTATCCAAACAGACTTCTGATTTCTGATCTGCATCTGAGGAAAAATTCTAGGACAATGTTATGATCTGATTGTCCTTGAGAGGAAATTCCAAACACATGAATTTTCCCATCTGGCTTTGGCATTTGTCCTAACACGGGGAATTTCCTAAAGACCATGAGATTTCTGACCCACATATTGGAGTTGTCCAAGTGAATTGTCAAGGTCTGATCGTCATCTTGATCAAATTTCTCTGAGTGTAGATCAAGTTTTGGTGGAAATTCCTAATCAATTGCTCTCTTCTGATTTGTATTGTGAAGAAAATCCTGACATGTGGATTTCTGCCCAGCCTCGGAAGGAATTCCAAACAATTTTAAGGTTTTCAAATTCCTAACAAAGATCTGATTTCTGACCTCTTATTGAACAAAATTCTGAAAAAATTCTGAACAAGCATCAAATTTCCGACCTATATTAGCCAAGCTATCTGAACAAGCAGTGAAATTCCGATCTGTATTTAATGAAAGAATCCAAACAAAGGGTGAATTTCCAATTTCATTTGAGATCCTCATGTGCAAATTACGATCAAGGCAAATTCTTGGTGAGGGTCAGATTTCCGACCTCTCATAGGATAAGTTCCAAAGCATTTCAGTAATAAAATCGCCTTAAAGTGAAATGAAATTCAAACTTGTTATGGGGTCAGCCTGTTTGGTGATATTAATTTGTAAAATCAAGTGTTCAAGTGTTTGAGAAGGTCTGCCACCTTAGGAGAAGGAAAGTTGTTGAAATAAATTGCTCAAATGCTATCAAGGTCAGCCTTATTAGCCCAGAAGGTGCGTTCCTTGGGAAGGGAGGCTATACATGAAGATTGGATGGAGAATCCCAAGCACCAATTCAAATCAAAAGCAAATCAGCTAAGTGCAGAGCAGACCAAGGAGAGGTGTGCGGACATGAAGATTGGATGGAGAATCCCAAGCACCAATTCAAATCAAAAGCAAATCAACTAAGTGCAGAGCAGACCAAGGAGAGGCGTGCGAACCTGATCAATAGGAAGGAAATTGCAGGAGCAGAGAAGTGATTTAGGTATTTTAGGGGTGGGGGTTGTAGGATAAACACCAACATCTTCAAGAGGCATGCAAACCTGATCATTAGAGGAGCAAACGTCAGGTGCTAAGTGTGAAACTCATTATTATAAGGGGTCTAAATTCAAAGGATAATGTCACACCAAGCCCAAAACAATCAGAATTCAGACTGAAAATCAGATCTGACTTTCTTGGAGTGCATAAGGTTGGAATTAGGATGTTAGGGATTCAAGGATGTAAGTCATTTGTAACAATAAGAAAGTGTCTCCCATTTTAGTTCCTTTAAATTTTCGATCATTAGTTTTAACAATTAATTTCTTATAAAACTTTACTTCTAATCAAATATTTCCTCTTGTTTTGCAAGGATTTATACATGGAGGAGGTACAAGTGAATGATGATTTCCAAGATGAAGATGACAATCAAGGAGATGACATGGAGCCGAGCTTCTTCATGTACAAGGATGATGTTCAAGGTCAAGCATTTCATGCATGAAGATGATTACAACATCACGGTCAAAATGGAAACATAACAAGGCAGTACAAGTGATTTATCAAGCAACCAAAGAAGGTTAGGACTCTGTTGATGGGTGTTTTGTGACCACACCAACATAGAGTAAAATACCAAGGTATCTTATCCTCTCTTGAGTAAAATCTTGTGTATGCTAAGATTGCAAAAGATCATACAGGTGACTCCAAGGTTCTTTTTTGTCAGGTCTTGATGTGTGGATAAGCTCAATGGTCATTGTGATATGTTGGTAACACAAAGGGACTTATGTTTGAATTGTTCTTTATCTCTTCCGTAACGCTGGCTGCAACTTTTTCATCGGATATTGCAATCTTGTGATGCTTCTTTCTTGAACAACACAACTAAAATGAACTGAAATTAATGGGGAAATGGTTAGAAGGATCTAAATCTACTCTTAAGGAAAATAATGTCAATGGATAATGCTCTGATGGACAAATTCCAAATAACTAAGCTCTACTTCGCCAAGATCAACTACAACTTCGCAAGAACTGGTGCAATCTTTTGAGGGCTATGTACAGTATTTTCATATCATAATGTCCACGATCATAACGAACCATGCACATTTAATGATCAAGGTTAAGCATTCATATAACAAGGGCTCATGCTAACTTTACACTACAACTTATAATCAACAAGATGCAAAAATGATTGTATGGAAGACAATGGTGAACAAACAATGCAAGTGACAACATCAAGATCATTATGTGCAATATGAAGATAAAAAAACTTTTCATGAGGGAAAGAGGACGAAGACACTCATGAAGACGAGGCAATTTGGGAATATGAACCGTCACAATTAGTTGAAGGCTTAAAATGTTGAGCATCAAGACATATCTCTTCGTTGTAATGAAATAATGAAATCTACAAGACAGGTATGCTGAGGTGACGCCCTTTCATCTTCAACCAATCAAGTTATTCCAAAAGGACATGTGGGATGCTTATAATGTTTTACCACAATGAATTTTTTCATTGGTTCATCCTTAGGATATGTATTCAAAGCAATTTAATTTTCTCATTGGCTACAATTTAATGCTTGTAGGTGGTAGTTACAACAAACCCTAATTAGGGTTTCTTAGAATTGTCTAGGTTGTTGATCTTGAATCAATTTGAGTCGTCTATTGTACTTGAGGCCTTTATATAAGGCTTTCTCATTTTATTTGTAAGGGAGGATTTTGTGAAATTGTTGCCAAAATACAACCAAAGTAATTCCAAATTCATTGAAGCTTGGTGAAGACTTGTGTTATTTTGGAGTGTTGCATGGTTTTCTATTTCTCACTTAGATAGAAGTAGTTTAAGTTGAGTAGATGAATGAAAGGTATTGTTGTTGATTCATAGTGAAATCTCATGTTCATACCTTATGATGCTTGTTGATTGCAAGTAGCAGTGCAAGGTTAGGCTGAACTTATCTTAAAGTTTAACTTCAATTACTTCATGCTTATTGATTCACATGTTTTATGGTGTTAATGTGTGTGAGTGGTTTGAAAATCATTTGATTATCCTAAGAAGATTTGCATCAACTTTGCATAGTTGTTTCACTTGGCGAAGCAAAGTTTGGTTTAATTTCACTCCATCAATTGTCTCTTGCATTGGTAGAGTTAGCTTAGATTTCTAAAACCCATATCATTTTTGCATCTTATTTCAAAATCCTCATTAGAAGTAGCTAAAGAGCTCAAATCGCCAAATCATCCACTATTTGAAAAGTTGATAGATTTCCATGAATGAATAGTGTAAGTCCCTTTGTGATAATTCCATATCACATCATTAAACCTTGGGGTCATCTTAGTTGATCACACAAGTGAAATTGTTTAGCATCTAAAGAGAGGGTAGAATACTTAGTCCTTTATCCTGCAAGTTGAGGTGGTCACAAAACTCACATTAACAATTCGCACATCATAATTGAATTCATTACTTAAATCGGGCAAGCACGTAAGTAGCTCCTACAAATGCTATTAAGCCTCGACCAATATTACAAATTATAATCTAAAAATTCACCAATACATTAGCACAGATGCAATCATCAACACTGAACATGGGACTACATGAATGAGTAGTTAATAATCCACTCGTGATTTCAGACAATAAAGATATTTCTCTGATTACACAAATTTGTCTTCAATTGAATACTTCACAAATTTGGGCGAACTTGACACACTAGGGAGGGTCTTGCACCTCCGAAATTGCAAATCAAGAATCCCAATTTCAAATTGAAATTACAGATACAATAAGATAGATGACTAATTGATGATGGTTACAATTGCATTCCAGAAGCCGAATAAGTATGAGGTTCACACCTCCATTAACAAACATGTCGGCCTCAACATAATTTCAAATGAGTGATCCAAAAGATGGCACCAAAATGCAAATATGTCCATAAATTACAAATAGGACCGTCCTAAGGACACATCCAAAATAAAGGGACATGACAGTCCTCTCGGCCCAAAGATTGCCCTCAAGCAATCTGTCATCAAACTGTTTGCCCTCTGACAAGTTCCAAGATCCCAAACCAAGTGCGGATGCCGGTAGCCATATCTACTGAAACTTCTATGCCGCATCATGACTGCAGGGTCTCAACATAATTCCAATCATCGTACAAATACAAGGTAATTTAAGTGCTCAGATTACAGTTGCATTGGTTCTATTGGCTATGATTTTGCTCCTTAATGGATGTTAATATTCAGAAAATATCAACTTGACATGTGTTCTTGTCATTGGTTATAAAGAAAAGCATTGTGGACATTCTCACAAATAATTAGTAGTTTCTCTTCATTTCTTTTATGGGAATTGTGCTGTGGAGTTTGAGCTATTTAAAACATGTTATCTTGGGGAAGTATGAAGGCCATTCAACAAAGTAACTAAAAGGTTTATTGCATTCTACATTTCTCCTCACACCGTTGCAATAATTGTGGTTGGAACTTGTGCTGTTTAAAACATTTTTTGAAATGCTTCTTTAACTTTTTTGAAAATAAATTCTAGAAAGAATAATTGAATAAAGTTTATTTATGGAAAGCTTATATACAATTTTTTCATAGAAGATTTATGACTGTTAGATTTAAATGCGAGGAATGAAGTGGACAGTTTGATATCCCAAGTAGTCAGGCAAGGGACATTATTCCTAGTATCCTACCTTACACTATGGTAATACATTGCCTAGGGTTATCAACTTTATTGTCAATTTCATTAGTTTAGAGGCTATTGAAACCTGTAATTTCTATGAAGGATGTCAGTGTTTTTTGAAACATACGCAGTTTGCATGAAGGTATCAACCTTTATGCAGAACAGCTTGAAAATATTTAATTCTATAGTCCTAGGATAGAAAATCTTTCTACAAGCCTAATTGATAAACACCACTGTTGATGGAGAAAATCCTAAAATGAGTATGGTGTGAGTCTATTTAACTAAGTTGGTGGGAAGATCTATTTGGTATGATTGATTTGGATCATAGGAAAGATTGAAAATTCACTTACAGAATCAACATCTCTATGAGGGAAGCTCTAACAGTGTAACATGGACAAATTCACCACTAAAGAAATCATGTTACTATGTTAAGGAAGAAGAGATAAAAAGGAACCCTAGGAAAGTCAGTGTCAACATATTTAACTAAGCCGGTGATATTATTGAATTTTTAAAGATTGAAAGTACTGTTATTAACTTATTTGTCTAATTAAAATTTAAAACTGATAATGTATTACATTTAGAACATAAATTTTTTTCTTTTGCTTTTTTCACAAAGGTGTTATATATCGTGATTCTTGCAAGGTAAAACAATTTCATCAAAACAATAGCATTGAATATTTTGTCTTGGTTGAATGTCACTTCCTTCAAATTCACTGCACTCTTGGTTGAACACCAATCATTTTGTCGCAATGCTGGTCTTGGTTGAAGATAACTGTGATAGTATTCTTTTTAGAATGCTCAATTGTTGAGATGTTTCTGTGGTTTTGCTGCATTTTGTACTTTTTTGTCAATTTTTTAACATGCAAGTTCATTGCCTTTCAATTTTTACAGTCCCGCTTATGATGGCTGTTCCCTAAAAATGCTAATTACAAGTTAGGAACTGCCCACCTTACTGCACAATTGTGCAATGCTAAATATGATAAATAATATCTTATAAAACTAAAGGACAGTTGAAAATCCCAATTATTTGATACTTTTGCAAGTAACATTTGGATTTGTATGGTACTGTTCATACCACACAAATTTGATTTATCAACTGCGTAGAATTTATTTGCATCAATGTTTCTAATCACACTCGATGATCCATCATCAGGAAAGTACATCACACTAATTGTTATGGACTGGAAATCTAATGTCTCAGAAGTCCAATTGTTCACACCAAAGTAACGAGAATCGGAATCGGCAAGGCCGAATTGAATCACGAATCGGCGGTGAATCGCCAGTGAATCGGCAAAGTGAAAAAACCCTTGAAATTTAGAGATTTTAATGATTTAAAACTTATTTCATGCACCATTTATTGAATATGACTTAATAAGCACACTATAACTGTCCATCACATACATTACACGTAAAATGTAAATTGTAGCTAAAGTAAATAGAAATCATAGGATCGTAATGAGTCAAATCATAGAATGTATGTAAGATGAAGATCCATAATACATCAAATCATAAATGTATGTAAGATGAAGATCCATGAAACATGTCTATCAGTATCTGTAAGATCCATAAAACTAAATTGTTTCATAGTATGAATCTATGATGCTTGATCATTGATCAATGCCAAATGTCAAAGTCTTCATAACTAGATCTTAGGTAGTCTTTGTTGGATGTTTTCAAGTCCCTAGGTCCGGCAAATGAGGTTTGAATGATTTTGGCCTGTTGGGAAGTCATGTCTGTCTGGGATTTGGGCGAGAGCTAAGCTAAGTTTGTCATAGAGATGGGGTCGAAACCAAGTGATTTGTGATAAAACGAGTTAAAACCTTTTGAGAATCCTTTTGCTAGCTTCAGTTTGACCTTAGAAAGCCATGATGGATTTTGGGAGGTAACCCTGCTAAAGGCTTGTTGAATCCTGAAATTTGGTTAAGTTTGGAATTTTTCGAAAACCCCCAAAATCTAGAATCTGCATCTTAACTCCTATGAAGCTGGAACCTATCTCAAACATCCTGAAGTAGATATATTTTATAATTTATACAAATATAACTTAAAGTATAAGAAATTAAATAAATCAAACTTATACTTCAATGTTATATTTGTATAAACTTACAAGTATAACTAAGGCAGACGACCAAACAAATAATAAAAAACTATTGTGTTTTTTTTAATTTTTCAAGTCTAACTTTATGCTGGGCGCGGCCGATTCATGGAGCCGAAAATCGGCGATTTTTGCATGAATCGCGATTCATGCGATTTTTTAAGTTTGAATCGGCCGATTCCGATTCAGATTCAAAAACAATCGGCAAGGGTGAGTCGGATCACCAAATCGCGTGAATTGCCGCGATTCTGGTTACTCTTGTTCACACAGTTATATCCATTTCTACTGTTTTTAGCTCTATTATTTTTGGTTCAAGGAGAGTTGCCTGTTCTTGCATTCCTGCTGGATTTTGCATCTCTGATAAGATAGATGCTCATCTTGTCTCTCGTGAGGCTAGGTTTAATGGCTTATTCCAATGTAAATGTTATAGAGATGCTGCATTATAGAAGCTTAACTGAATGATATTAGTATCTTTTTCTCCCTTCTTTGTCAGGTGATTTTTAAGGAGGTTGTGAACAGGTGGTGTGTTGTAAAACTAATATTATCTGGGGAGCTTTGATGGGTTTAGGTTTTCTAACCTTTTGCTTATTCTTCTTCAGGAAGTTGACATTATATGAGCATCGATTGCCTGCAATTTGATATTCCTTTGAGCAAAACAATTATTGGGCATTACCCTGGTTGCATCTTTGTGTCCACTTATCTTAGCGACTTGGCTTCATATCTGCCTTCTTGATAAAGGTGAGGAAGCTAGATTAATTGCTCTTCTCAAGGGCTTACATTTTCCAAGCTTTTTAAAATGTGAATGTTGATGTTGTTTTCACTTTTCAGCAGCTTTTAAGGCACATACAGCGACTGTTTAGAGCTTTTTTTCCTTTCACTTTGTTGCAAAGTTGTGACAAAGTTTCTAATTGGTCATACTGACTGCTTTATTGTATCATTAAATGTAATTGTTTAATTCACTTCAATATGCCATGCATGGCAATGAGTTATCTGTAGTGTATGGTTCTCACTGTTGCTGAATCGACACCTTACCCCATAGCTAGGTTTTGGTTATTTTAGGCATTGATTTATTTCTTGTATGTTGTTTTAGCTGTTTTCTCTATTTGGCATTACTTGCTCCCCACTTTTCCGATAAGCCTTTATTAGTAAATTGAATCTAATGTTTGTAGTTTTGCTTATGAGAAAGGATGGCTCTCACAAAACAGTCATGCAAATTTTAAGAAGCACCGTTAGTCTCTGAATTGATGCCAATTCTTGTTTGGATGCTTTATTTGATTGTAAATTCAATGAGATTACTTGAAAGCTCGATCTTGAATATTATACACAGCACATTGCGTGCCACCTTCAATCAAAATGGATGCACATCAGGAATGACAGATTACGACTTCAATTTGAATTTTGTTTATAATTCAAGGACCAGGGCAATAATCTGAACTAGCTGACGAACTTAATGTTATCATAAGCAAAAATTGAACACAGACAACAAGATTGACAATTATTCAATAGCTGAACTACTATTTCTGTATTTCAAATGTGAGAACCAATAAAATAAGGAAAAAAGTAGGAGAGATGTATGCCTTCTATTTGTTTCTAGATGATTTGAATCTAACTACTATGTAACTGTACAATATAAAAATAAATATTTATATAATAAAAGCACCAAATTACGGTCCTTGGTGAGAATCAAAGAGTTACCACACATTGTAGGGGCTTGTGTTGTAGGAAGTTGAAATTGATAGTTGGATTAAAGTACAAACTTATTAGAAAACTGAAAATATTCGTTGAACTTGTTTACTCCGTGTATGCCCTCTATTTTGTTGACATGATTTAAATCTGACTATTATATTACTGTACAATACATTTTTTTCCTATAATAATAGTAGCTACGGCTCTTGGTGAGAACCGAAGAGCTACCACCCATGGTGGTAGGGACTCGTGTTTGTAGGAAGTTGTAATTGATAGCTAATTTTTTTTTACCTTGTAAGCCACGACACATTCAAAATTTGTTGTTCTGGAAGGTTTTGGGCACAGATCTAACAAAAAATTGTCTAAAAGTGTCACTTCGATGATTTGAGATGATTTTAATATCATTAATTTCTCCTTGAGAGCAAATTGACATATTAATCTCTTTTTTTTTTTTGGTTGAGAACTTCGGTCCTTGCGAGTCATGGCCTTGGTCACCACTTTACAGAGTAGAATCAGCTAACATTTTGATCTTCTTGACCATGTACCAATGCGCTGGCTTTTAGAAATAAGAGTTATTGTTTTAAGATGATTATTATAAATTTTCATCAAATGTTTATTAAAATATTAGTAATAAAATTCTAAAGATAAAATAAAATTAATTACATATATAATTATAAAAATTAATTCTTTCATCAGGGGAATTATTAGGTTTTGGTGCCATAAGATTGCTAGACACTTTTTGTTTTCTAATCTTATTTAAGCCCACAAATTGCATATTGTTTTTATACAATAAACTAAGCTTTTGAATAAAGAGTTGAGTCATTTATCTTTGAAGATTTAGACATTTATCTTCAAAGATTTAGAGAGGAGGGCAATATGTTTGTATTGGAGCATAGGTTTACTCTAGAGGGGCGACATGTTTGTGGAATCCCCACGATCTTGCCAACTTGGTTGATCACATGCAAGAATTCAATCTCTATTGTCTCTTCATACTTTGACTTTGGGGAATCTGTTCTAGTTAGAAATGCCTATGCACCCATAAACATCCCAGATAAGGTTGCGTTAGTCTCATATTAGATTTGTCAATTCTATTGTTCCTATTATTCCTAGGATTTTTGTAGGTGACTTTGATGCTATTGCTAGCCTAAACGAAAAAAGAGGTGCAGGGGTTGAGTGCCTTGGCTTCTCATTGACCTTGTTGAATGATAACTTTAGACATTTACTTATTGGCTTTAAGTGGGAAAATCAATGAAGACAAATCTAGTATCCTTTTTTAATGATTTTGAGCAATTTAGAATTGCGAGCATCCTTCACTAAGTGGATCATTTGTAGTTTGATACTTGGCTATCCCGTCTTCAGTTGAATTTCAGAGAAGAGAACAATGGAAGGAGATTCTACGTAGGCTTCTCTTGGGAATTTGCTCTTGGACCTTTTGATGGCTATGTTTTTATGGGTATTTAGTTCTTTTAAAGTTTGTTCTATAATCCCCCCCTATTATAGATTTCAAGTCTTAATTCCTCCAAAGTGCTTTATCAAGGAATTTTATGTTCTCTCTAGAAGATTCTCATGGGTTAGAAATCTAGAAAAACATAAACACAATATTTCAAAATGGGACTGTAGTTTTAAGGAGGTTGGCGACCATGGTCTCAGATAGTCAAAGCTTAATTGCTAGGCACTAGCTAACAATTTTTTTAGAGATAGTGCAAAAATGTTGACAAATTGTGGGCAAGAATTGTTTGTGTCAAATGTTGGGGAGTAGTAGATGAATGTATTCCATGGATGGAGTTGAGTGGGAACAACTCTATGATTTGAAATACTATTATGATGGGGGCATCACACATAAAGAGGTGGCTTTTCGAGATAGCTAATAAAGGAAGTACTATAATGTTCTAGTAGGACTCTTGTAATAGATATACGCCTATTCTCTTAGCCTTGCTAGCATCAAACCCTCTATGAAATGTTTCTATAAGCAAGTTGGTCAAGGTTGTTGATTTTAATTATTGCTTTCTTATAGAGAGATCCTTGATCCATCGATTGAAAGACCCATCGATTTTGGTAGATGGAGGTTCTATGGAGGCACATGTGAAGTGAACTTCCATTTTGGTTGAGTGGTCTTGTAGCTATTTGGATAAATATGATCCCAGAGGCCATGATTCAAAACAAAAATATAAAGTTGCTCTTGGGTAGCATATATTGAAAGAAAAGAAAAGAGGAAATGTGGAGGTTCTTTGGTGGGAAATGATCTAAAATAGGTATGGTTGGCCCAAATGCAATTTTTCTATTTTTCTTTTAGCACATAAAAATTACTTAACTTGATGTATCATTAGGAGAAGAGGCTCTTAGGTGCCTTCCTTTTGTTTTCTTTGTGGCAAAAATGATGACACTAGTCACCTTTTCTTTTAGTGTTACTTTTCTATGGTGGAAAATTTGGAACCAATCTTTTATGTACTCAAATTACCTATTAGACTTTTGGAATAGATTGGTCCCCATTCCCCCCCTCCCCCCCTCAATTTCTTCTTGTTAGTTACCTCAAATATTGGCCCTATTAAAATATTGTAACGTTTCTTTAATGGTCATCTTAGTTGCTTTAAGAAGTTTCCTTTTTTGTCTTTTGTTCACGTTTGTTTTATTTAGAAACATTGTCTTTGCAAATCTTTTAAAAAAGTCTGTCTCTTTTGTTTAATACATTGATTTACCATAACATGTATCATAGCCAATCGATGGAGTTTCATAAAATTTGGCAATTTTTTAAAACAAAAAATCATATCCTTTTCTGATTGAATTTTTCTCTAGAAATATGTTTTTCATTGTTTTTATGAAACAAAATTGTTGGAGCTTATATTTTTTGAGAAATTTGAAGTTTTTTTCATAGAGAATTTTGCAGGGCTTGCCTATGTCTACATCGACATTATTAATCTCAATTGGCGTTTGATTTTCAAGTTCAATTTCTCTATTATTACTATTATTTGGTGTTTGATGTTCAATTTTCGTTTCTCCATTTTCAAGATTAAAATATATACCATTAAAAGAGTATCCCGCTTGTAGAAAATCACCAATTTCTTTCTCAGAAAACCACATGGTTGTGAAGATATACCTGTATCCAAAATTGGATTAGAAGATGCACCTGAACTTGTTTCTTTTGTATTTTTCTTCTTCGACATCTGCATCCATCATGGTGTCCTCAATGTTCTCTTCTGAAATGATTGTTGAACTTGATGTTCCAACATTATTCAGTTTTTGAATTTGTGCTCTATTTTCTCATTGTCATTTTGCGTCCTCCCTATTTGCTACAACCTCCTCAAGTGTTAGAACCTTCCTTTGCCCCTTTTTACTTTGCTTCAATCCCATATTCAATCAGCTTAGAAAACTTCAATGTTTGCACCAAATTTTAAATTTAAATAGCTTTGCTCATGTCAAATCCATAAAAACAAGAATATGGAATAATTTGACAAACATTCCTTTTGCTTTTGTAGATCATTCGAACAATGATTGAATAATATTTCAATCAATGAAATTTGTCTTTTTTAGTCTATTTTTTGCAGGCAACAGATATATAAGGAACGAACACCTGTTATTTAAACAAAACAGGCACCCGTTTCTAACTTCACGGTAATTAAACAAAATAGGTGCCCATTTCAAAAATTTTAAATAATGGGTGCCTGTTTCTTATATTTTGTGCACGAACCCACCCCTTCACTTTGGTTTTCGATTCGGAACAGGCTTGTTGGCACCAAGCCTATGCTTTGGGCCTACAAAATAATGGCTAAGGCATTGGAATCCCAGATTTATGCTTTGCCATAATTATTTTCAAGGCCTTTCCGATTGATTTTTTTGACGATTTGATTAATTTTACTATTTTTGTATTATTTATTAATCAAAATTGGTACATAAACTTGAAATAGTGAGGTTCACAAAAAATTTAATAACTTTTTTGTTTTTGTGTTTTTTGGAAAACAAATTATATGACATCAATCTACCTAGAATTTCCTTGAAGATTAAATTTTTTTTTGAAAAAATAATATATATCAATTTATGGAGGTTGTACACCAGAGGTTTAAAAAAAAAACTTTATAGTTAATTAAAAAGTAATTAAAAAAATCAATAAAAATAAAAATATGCTCATTAATCTTTTTGGTCTTAGGTATCTTTCCCCAAAAGATTCACAAAAATTCCTTTGTAGGTCAAAATATGATGGTCATACATGTGTGTGGTATGCTTGACACATGCATTTTGAAAAAGTGGTTTTTAGACATGCCTACTAAAAACAATTTCTACCATATGGGCATTGAAATAAATTACATATTTGAAAAGTAGACTTCGAGCACTACATTTTCTATTAGTGAAGTTTTTTGAGATTTAATCTTTAAGTTCCTCAATGTTTGACATCAATTGAAAGAAAATTTGGAAAATAAGGAAAACACTTCCACTTTTGGCCCAAAAGTGACTCAACTTCTTGTAACCACCCTGCTATTTTGGCTTCGTCCTTCCTGGGGTGAACAAGTTAGTTGTCATTCATGTATCTTTTATTTTTTGTCTCATGTTTGACATACTTGACCAATGATGCGTTTTCAGTCATGGCCGTTGGCTTTCGCCTATCCAAGAGGCGGATGACGACATGGATTGCATCTGTCCCAAAGTTAGCAATGTCCCTCTGATCTGGTTGGGTGTAGCTCCTCGTGGCCTTAGAGTAGTGGCATGCCACAGTCCAAATCAACTCCGAAGATTAGAGTGATTGTGGGAGGGAAGCTGCTTGGAGAAGGCTAGACTCATTGAGTTTCTTGTAGAAGAGGGATCTTGGAGGCAAATTCTCCACTGTGGCATTGATAACTTTCAAATAAATGTCACCAATATCTGGGTCAGTGATGTCTTGCACCTTACTTTCTAGTTTGGAGATCCTGACCTACCCCTGATAGGTATTCTTCATTGTTATATGGGTCTTTTCCATTTGGATTTTTGCCTTGGACCTTTTACTAGGCGGGGCTGGAGGTGCTGACCTCAGTTCTACTTCGAGCGCCTTAGCTAGGACTACCATTGCATCAAATTGTTAACCTACATCCAACAAGAAAACCTTAATCAATATCATGTAAATGTGCAATGTAACATTAACTATAGAGATACCTCGAGGACTGGAGTCTAGGGATACGAGTTCAGGGTTATTGGAACAAGTCTTTGTTAGGAGAAAAGGATGGTTGAGAATAGATTCCCAGGATGAGATGTCTGAAGACACTTGTTTTATTGAATGGAACACGAAAAAGGGAGATCAGGGATATTGGATCAGGGATCCAACAATGAGTCTTCGTGTTTTAACATGTAGACAAGGGATGTGAATCCCAAACTGAAAGGTCCAAATTTGATTTCAATTATACTTTCTACCGTGGAGATGGATTTTGGGGTCAAGGCTAAGTTAAGTGTGGGTGTTTGGGAAGGGCGGATCGTAAATCGAGGCACGAATATACTTGACTTCAAAAATTTGAATTTTGGGGCATGATAATGATAGGTAGACATAGAGTGTGAGTTCCGGATTGGGCAAGTTGCCAACCAAAATTAGAAATAAGAACATGAAAAACAACATAATGCCATCATTGAAGTGATTTGATTCTTGAACATAACTGCGAATGATGGAACAACCTAGGGCAAAAGGGGAAAACCCTCATGACTTCAACCATGAATATAAGGCCCTAGTGCAACTTGCTCACATTGTCATAGGTACAGAGTAGGGCATTTGGTGAATGCATTAAAGAGCCCGACCTACAATGAAATTGTCAAAATTTTGGAGTTGAACACTCGACACTAGAGCACTAGGGCACAAAGAACCCTAGAAACTACAAAATTTGAAGCCCTAAAACAACTTAAGACGAGGATTTCACATGAAAATCCCTTATTTCAACTATCTACGAAAGAACCCTAAGTTACAGAAGAAAAACCAAACAAAAACCTAAAAACAAAAACTATAAAGGACAAAAGAAAAGCCCTAAAAATCCCACAAAAATAGAGAAGAGCACCACACCCGCCCAAATATCACACAAAGAAACCAAGAGATTCACTAAAACAACCTTAAACACGACCAAAGCTTCACAAACATAAGTAATTTACACTGTTGGAAACTTGGTCATAATGGAGCTCTCAAAATCATTTTTGTAACACTTGATGATTAAAATGAGCCTTTAAAAGGCCTTTTATAGATCATTGAGGTAGGGGCATTAAATGCCTTGTACTAACATTTGACAGGTGGAACCTCTGCACATTAAGGTTTGAGGATATAGGTAGCATAACACCGTGAAGCATTATGAAACTTGGGAACTCAAGATCTCGGGCAAAACTAAGATTTAGAAGGAACATACTCTAGAGTACAAAAGTCTAGATGGGAAACAAAACAAAACAAAAGCAGGAAAAGAACACGAAAACCAAGAGAAGGGAAGAAGAAGGGGGACCCAACATTTGCCTAGGAAAGAAGTAGGATATGTATGCTAGGCATAACAAAACATAATGAGAATTAGGTTACCTTGTAGCTTTTCATTGAATGCTGACATGTTTTGTGTCAAGAGAAAAATTGCTACTAGACAAAAAGTACTTCGAGACTTGAAAATATGAGACATATTATTGTAGAGGGGCCTTGTGTGACCCTATAAGTTCAAACAGATCATTCACAAATGCCACAAATTGTAAGAAATAACCCATAAAAGTTTGACAATTTTTTGCACTTAGGGCCCTTAAGGGACATCACTGCTAGGGTATGGCACTGAGTGTTTGGATGATTTGGGAGGCAAAATGAGATCATGCCTAGGGTAAACCCACCCAATCAAATGCGTTCATGCCGACGATTCGTGCCCAGGATGAATAGAATGAGAATTACGCTCCCTTAAAAGTTTTTATTAAATGCATTTGATGATTCTTGCACCAAGATAAAAATTATCGCCATCCTAAAACCGTTTTGAGTCTTAAAAATCTGAGATAGGTAATTGTAGAGGAGCCTCATGTGACCCTATAGGTCTAGATGAACCATTCACAAGTGCAACATATTGCAAGAAACAACCTACCAAAGTTTGACAATATATGAACTTAGGGCACTTAAAGGACATCGTCGCTAGGGTAATGGTGTTGAGTGTTCGAGTGAGTTGGGAAGCAAAACAAGACCATGCCTGGGGTAAAACTACCCAATCAGACACATGCATGTTGAAGGTTTGTGCCCACAACGAACAAAGTGAGAATTACACTCCCTTGCAACTTTTCATTGAATGCATTTCATGATTTATTTGTTAAAAGAAAAATTGTAGTCTTACAAAAAATGCTTTGAGTCTTGAAAATATAAGACATGTTATTATACAAGGGCCTCACATGACCCTATAGGTTTAGACAAATCATTTGCAAATGTCACAGATTGTGAGAAACAACTCGTCAAAATTTGACTATTTTATGCAATTAGGGCACTTAAGGGACATTGTTGCTAGGGTTCGATGTTGAGCATTCAGTTGAGTTGTGAGACAAACATGACAATCCAAAGGGTAAACCCACCTAATCAGATGTGTTTGCGCTGAAGGTTTGCACCCATGATGAACAAAATGATAATTATGCTCCTTTGCAACTTTTCATTGAATGCATGATGATTTTTACATTAAGAGAAAAATTGTTGCCCTACAAAAATCACTTTGAGCCTTGAAAATTTGAGATAGGTTATTGTAGAGGGGCATCACGTGACCCTATAGGTTTAGACAGATCATTCACAAGTGCGACATGTTGTAAGTAACAACTCATCACAATTCAATAGTTTTATACACTTAGGGCACTTACATGACATCATCACTAAGATATGGTGATGGACATTTGGGCGAATTGGGAGGTAAAAAATGACCATGCCTAGGGTAAATGTACCCAATCGAACACATTTGTGTTGATGGTTTTCACCCAAAACAAATAGAATGAGAATTAAGCTCCCTTGCAACTTTTCATTGAATGCATCTATCAAATTTTACGTCAAGAGAAAAATTGCCGCCCTACGAAAACTCCTTTGTCTTGAAAATATGAGACATGTTATTATAGAGGGGTCATACATGATCCTATTGGTTCAGAAGGATTGTTCGTAAATGTTACGATTTGTGAGAAACAACCCATAAAAAAATGATAGTTTTATGCACTTGGGGCACTTAAGTGACAATGCTACTAGGGTATGGCGTTGAGTGCTCTGGAAAGTTTGAAGCCAAAATGGGACCATGTATAGAGTAAACTCACTCAACCAGATGCGTTGGTGCTGAAAATCCAAACACATGGAATAGAGTTCATACTACATATTCGTAATAATAGGCATATGCCAAATAATCATTACAAGGTAACCAATATTCATAGAACACGCCAAATAGAAAAATCATAGGATAGAAACAAATAAGATATTATTGAAACATAATAACAACGATACTCATATAAGTAAAAACACATAATGATTCCATAAACATGATTAATACATTTAGTGCACATGAACAAATTATATCAAAACTCAACTTCTATTTATCATATTGTCTAATAAGTATGTAGGTCCATATACAACTATGACATAAACGTTAACTCAAACAAAGTTTATAAAATGCGGCATAAGCCATCTCGAAATCTCTAAAAAATATACATGTGAAATAGTTGTGTATGAAACCCAAATTGTCCACAAGTGACAACTATATGTCTCTATTCAACATTTTAAAATACTGATGAATCATCAAAATTGAGCCTATTCGAAGTAGTTTTTGTCTTTGAAGGATTCTATACAAAAAAAATTCAAACCACAATTGAGTTTAGTTAAACTATATAATTTACAATAAAAAAATTAACATCAAACTTAAGATACATTGAATTATAATTGAATTTTAAAGTTGTGTACACCTAAAATTGTCCTTACCTAATTAAATAAATATTTTATTTTATTTAATTATTTTACCATATTGTCTTATTTAATTATTTTACCATATTGTCTTCTATTAATTAAATAGATATTTATTATTTATTTAATTAATTCATTAGCCTCTTTATTTAAATAAATATTTTTATTTATTTAAATAATTCATTAGCCTTCTCTATCTTAAAAATTAAATAAATTCCTATTTATTTAATTAACCCATTTTTCATTCCCTTTTCACCTATTTATGGAATAAACACCTTCGTTTGTTTTATAAATTCCTAAATCCTTTTTTCATGTTTAGCCAATCTCATTTAATCACATTGATCAACTCCTAAATTTTGGGCTTGTGATACTTGTCACATGTCTCTTCATTTGACTTTTATTCTTAAAAGTCAACATCCTCCAACCACCACTTAATCTCAACCACTCATTCCTATTGCCTCTTAATCTCCTTCACTCTCACCAAAACCCTACCTAACCTTTAATCTTAGCCACTCATCTAGCACCTCTTAATTCTAGCCATTGATTTTCATGAGGCATCTATAAAACACAACTTTTTTCTCTTATCATTTGAATCTAATAGGCATTTGAAGATAATGAGCACTTGAATCTAATGAGCCTACACTATTCTATCTTCATTATCACCGTCTTCATCTTGCTATCATTTCTCTATCTTTATTATCATTCTCACTTGCATAGTATTTGCTTCAATAAACCAAAATCTATTCTTTCATAGGCTCTTGTGCATGTACTAACAAATATGAGAGCACCAACATTTCAATACAAGATCTTGGAAGATAGAAGGACAATGGAATCAAGTATCTCTTGAGTGCATTTGATAATTTTGTTTTGGTTTTATTTCATTTGTTTATACATTCTTTAGGAGAAACTCTATTGGATGATGATTGAATGCTTATGGTTGGGCTTGGTTAAGATTCATATGTTTGCATGCAAATCTTCAGTCGTTGTTATTTTGGCACGCTTGATGGGACTCTTGTCCCTATTAGATGTATATTTTTGAGGTTTTTCTAACCTTGCATTGCTATTTTGTTGAATTTTTTGAGTCCAACCCTTGTGTAGGTAGAGTTGAAGATAAAACCCTAGGATTTTCAAATATTTGATAATATCTTGCAAATGACTTGGAATTATTCTGTTAAATTTTTATTTTAGGTTGGGGATGGTATTAAAATGTCTCAGACCAAAAATCATGTTTTCTCATCATTTTCCCATGTTATAATTTTTTTTTAATGATTTTTCATGAAAATTTGATTTTGGTTGCAAATCAACAAATTTTTCAAAAAGAAATGGCTCCTGAGCGTTCTCCTACCTTTGCCGCGTGTTCTCCAGGCACTGCTACTGGTTCAATCACTCCTATTCCTGCTACCAATGTTCATGCGGCCCAATCTCAGTCTTCTTCCGCGATTCTTGGTCAGACTTCACCTTTGGCAGGTGGGTCTTCGGTTACCCCTTTGTCTGTCGTTGATGTGGGAGTTTTGCCATCTGTCACTAGGGTTTTTCCTGGTGGTGGAATGGTGATTCTTTCTGATTCAATATTTTCTGATGATCATCTGGTTTTGGTGGTGGGTGGAGCTTCGAACGACAAGGCCCCCATTGGTATGGCTATTCATGTTTTTTCTCCAGCTGCTCATGTTGTGCAGGGTGGATCTTCTACTCGACTTGCAGTTGTTGTTGCTTCCCCGTTGTCCTTGGGCCCATTCCCTCTTGCTATTGTTTTTGGTGGGGTGCCATTTGCTAGGGTTTCCTCTAGTGATGGTGTTGCAACTATTTGTAATGGTGCTATTTCAGGCCCTAGGAAACCATAAGGGGTGAAAAGATGTTTTCCTGATGCTAGGGTTATTCTTGTTTATAAGGGTATTGTCATTGATTTGAATACAAAGACGAAGGAGGAAATAGACCATACTATTTCAGTTTTCTCCTCTCATGGTGTGATCTGTTGGTTTAGGGGTTTCTGGCCTAGCCTCCCTCAACTGCATGCTTGGATCTCACAACACTGGGAACCTCTCCTTTCTGGTACGGTGCATATTTTTCCTATAGTAAGGGGTTTTTTAATTGTAAAATTTGATATTGTTGAGGACATAAATAAAATTGTGTGATCATTTATTTAGCTAGGAGGATATACATATGTTAATGATTAAACCATGGCACTCCGATTTCAATCTGCCATTTAATAAGATTCCGATATGGGTTCAACTTCCTTATTTCCCCCTTCATCTATTGGTGGACTTTGTTTTAGAGGAAGTGGGAGAAGCACTTGGGGATTTTATGATGGTTGACGATGAATCATTTACATTAAAAATTTATTTTAAAATAATAATAATATTATTAACACTATTTTAGTAAAAGTAAAATATTTTTGATATTATGTATTATTGATTAAATTAATTAAAATATTTAAATTTAATAAAAATAAATTAAATCATTTAGAATTTTTTTTCCAATCAATATTTAAAATAAAAGACATTGAAATGACTAAACTCTCATAAAAGTTCATTGACAAATAAGGGAGACCGTTAAATTCCATGCCAATCGAGATGGATTAGTCATGGAAATGATCAATATAATTTAATATTCACTTTTTTGACGTGTTGCAACAAGGACAACACTATACAAAGAGATCCAGGTGGAATTCCTGGTTGCCCCTATTGAACATGCCAAATAACTAAGAGGGGGGTGAATCAATTATTCCCACACTAATAAAACTCCTTTGTTGGTCAACTCACAATCAATAGTATTAATAGCTTTATATATTTCGGTTAAGCACATTAGACATCCACATTAAATGTAAGCATTAAGAACACAAAAAAACTAACATAGAGAACACCAAGATTTATGTGGAAATCCAAGATGGAAAAAACCACGAAGAAGCTAATTCTCATGAAATGTGAAAACACCTATTAAGGTGACACCAATATGGTAATTTTTACAAAAACTCACCATAGGTACAATAGGGCTCACTGTCAGAATATTAAGGCTCACTGCCAATAGGGCTAACTACCTATACAACAAGGCTCACTGCCGATACACAAAGGCTTACTGCTAGAAGATATGAAAAGAGATAGAATCCACCACTAAAATCAATAGACTATTTTGAATGAACATGGATCTCCTTCGCATAGATTCAGTCACTTCACATACAACCCACATAAGCCACTTACTGCCACATCAAATGTATCACATTCACTGTCACTTCTACTCATGGATACAAAGAGGTTTTTCTTTATTTATACTGAAATATGATCTTACATATGCAGGCTTCACACCAAGTGTGTGATAGCATCAATGTAACAATTATTACATTTACATTTAATGCCAAGCATCGATCTTGAATCTAGGATATACATAAGAACCACGTTACATATAGATAGGTCAGACTTAAGATATTGCAATTCATATTGCATTTTTTGAGGCCATCTAAATGCTACAACCAAGACCAAAAGATGAAGACATAAAATAACCGTTACTACCAACCAAAAGATGTCCATAGTATGCCGCAGCCAAAGCACCAAAATAGTTTGATGAACAAAACATTAGCAATCACCAAAAAATGATAGGAATAGCCAAACACCGAAACCATACAAGATTACTTATGTATATGAAGCACTTGATAGAGTACAACACGCTTGTCCTTGAAGCCCTTCTTGAACATAAGAAATGCTCAACTAAAATTCTTGTTGACATATCGATGAACAATAGGATATACCCCATACCGCCAATAACCAATCGATACTGCCAAAGTGTCAGTATGAAGGTTTTGACATGAATGACAATCAATACCAGTATAAAATCAACAAGTCTAATAATATCCCCCTTTTGCATTGATGATAAAATATTGAAACATCAAAATCTCATAAACTCCAAAACTCCCCTTGAGTAAATGCAACATGTATTCTCCTTTTCTCTCCTTCTTTTTGCCATAATGGAAGAGGGCCAAAAAACATCAAACAAAGAAAGCTCAAAGTAATACAATTGTCTTAACCAAAAATACCTTCTTATACCTCTCCTTCAACATAGGAAGCTCCTTCCATTCAACAATTTTCGCTTCAAGCACACCAAATGGCCCATTCCACCAACCTGCCAAATGATTTAGTCCAATTCAAGGACTGACACCACTGTAAAAAATCTTCTACATCTATTAGTATGCTAGAAGAAAATCCCAACCAGACTTCAATCATGTCTCTTACCAACCAAAATATTTTTATTATATCTTCTCTTTGTCTTTGTAGCAACAACCACTTTATCTGAAGTTCACTAACTCCGATTCTCTGTTTTCCATCTTGATCCTTGAAAACATCATACAACTTGCCTAGATCATTTAGTTACTTCTCAATCACTTTTCTATGACCTCTAAATTTGTCAACATCACCAAGCCACCAAAGAAAATTCCTGTAAATATTAAAAAATCCTTTCACACATTTGTTCATCTCACTGATAACTCCAAAGAGTCTCTATTTTGCATTTTGCCCTTTTTCACTATGTATTTTTATACCATCAAATAATTTTCTCCAAAATGCAACAACTCAACCTCAACATCCATGATTAACTTAGCCAATATCATACTAGGTACACTAGAGACCATAACCTTTTTACTGATCAGGTGGTCAATTAACAATTTTGTCACAATTTTCTTATCCTCCAAAGAACAATTAGTCCACAGAACATCAAGCTTACCATACTCATCATTTTCCACATAGGTTCTGACTGTACTCGAATCCACAAACATAGAATTATTAGATGCCACAAATCTCTCCATATCTTCTTCCTCACTCACCTCTTTAGCTTCTTCTTCCTCATCAGATTGAAATTGTAACTATTTCTTTTCCTTTCTGATTTGTCTAACTTCTTCAGTTTAAAAGATGAACCACCAACATCTTCTTCCAAAACATTCTGGCCAAAGGAGGAACCGTCCTCAAAATGCATAGGCATAGCACTAGAAATAACTAAACTGAAATAGATATTCATATTTAGTGTAGAAAAATAATCTCTTCATGCACCTATACAATTCTTCAAGAAACCTAGATATTTGCAAATTCTCTTACAGACAGGATTGTCAGTACTCCATTCAAATTCCTCATTGTTTGGTAATGATTTCATAAAGTAGAACACCAGACACATAAAAATGAACCAAACTTGAATGCATATCCATCCTCGTCTATCATTTTCACATTCTCAAGAAAATTATCTAGCAACATTTTACACAAATCTATTTGTACACTTCATAATCTTGCATGAAATATACGTAAATAAAGAAAAAGTTGAACCCTCATGATTCCAAAATTGAATTTTGTACGAAAAATCATAAGCAATATACCTTATAATTGGATCTTCAATATTATCTATAAGGAATGCACATTGATCACACCCAATATCCATAAGATCTTTTACCTCTTGATAGCTAATTATCTTCTTTCTAAGCAATTCACCAATGCTGCATAAATCAATGATAGTCTCTATTACCTCCTTTTTCACAATATAGGGCTTGTCCAACACCAAGGTTTCACCATGAGAATGACTCAGCACAAACCAGATAAAATCGCTATTAAAACACCACATAAATTCTCCCTAGATATCAAGTCCAATATTTTTAATTTGCTGCCTATCTTCCATAGATAATTTATTTTCTAATTGTTCGATACAACTACGATCAAATTCCTTCAATACAAAATTTTTCAACTTCTTTTCTGCAGACACACCATGAACAATCTACTTAGGGGCCCCTGATTACTTCACAAATTTTTCTGCTCAAATGTTCTACAAACACAAGTTTTCTTTGTGCTCAGTACCAAATGATCAAAATAATTCTGCTTTTAAAGCCATGAAATGACATAATTGATTTTCCTACCAAAATTTTAAAATATTGCTAATGCAATTTAGCTAGAATGTGCACATCACATTAGTCAATCAACAACTAAATTTATTAACTGTCTAATCATCACTAATACCACATCACATACACTGTCAAAAACCTAGTTTGAAACTAGTATAGGGGAGGTGTAAAATTTGAATGTTTTAGTACTCTCCCTAAGCCAAAGTACTTGGCTCAGTTGTCAGTAGGACTAGTACCAAGATCTGGTACCACCGAAACATCCACACCATTAGATTTATTTCTCCATTCCATATTCTTCTTCTAAGATCTACTAGATTATGCAATATGATTATCATATCCAGTACTTGCTGGTATACTATTAGTCTTGCATGATTTAACATAGTGACCTGTTCGACCACACTTGAAACATATCAAATTTATTTTCCCAGATATTATTGATTTAGCTCTCCATTAATTATCTTTGTGACCAAAGTTATGACACATAAAAATTCCCATGAAAAATATTAACTATTGGATTCTTCTGCTCCTGACCTAAAACTTGATTCTTAGACTTACTTACTTTTGACCAATCTTATGATAACTAAAGCATTGAATCTTTTTCTCTTTTCTCATTGTACAATCTACTACCTTATGACTAAATTTTTTAGAGATATAACAACAACCATTGAAAGATAAATGCCTTTAAGCATTTGGTTGTCTTACTAGAGGGCTTCTTGAGGATGTGTTCTAATATTTGACCTCTCTTGCCACCTCGATATTTGCATTATCTTCATTTGCCTTCCCTTTGCCTTTATCCATCTAATTTGAACATTCAATGATAAACTCTAATCCTTCTTTATTCTTGAATCCTTTATGAGAGGATAAGTAATTGATCTAAGACAGCTATAAGAATTTGCCTAATGCAAAGAAAGAAAATGCCAAGATCTAGAAGCTCAATTGATAGCACAAGAGAGACAAATATGATATGATCAAATGAATAACTCAATAATGATCAATAGTAAAATGATAATGAATAATGGATTACATACAATGTAGGAGTGCCTAAATATATAGGCAATGCGATGAGATTACATGATAAGGAGATGATAAGCTATCAACCACACTAGGTGGAATCACATGTCCACAAAAGGTGAATCATCCTCCATTGTACATCAAAGTATGTGCAACATGTACAAAAATGAGAGGATGATAATGTGATAAGAGCACTAAAGGTGGATCTCACACACAAAGAGGTACGAGATGATAACTATCACCATCTAAAGTGAAAATTCTCATAACCATGTGCTAAAGTGAAATGCAAACTCCTAGGTGTCTCAATGAAAACTAATATGCAAATGCATTATCCTACGTAAACTTAAGTAAAATGTAATTAGTAAATAATTAATTACACCAACACCCCCCCTTAAGTGCAACTTAGGGGAATGCACTTAAGCTCACAAGGCTATATGACAATGCATGATGGGTCCCGACTACTAGGCCATGTTAGACACCCATGTACAAACTGCAAGTGCAAAAGACGTGCAATGCAATCTCTCATAAAGTGGAGAAAGAGGGAATACCTCATGGGAAAAACCCTCCCCCAAAAAGAGAGATGAATACAGTAATAGAATATGAGAGAGAAGACCTCATGTGAGGAAAATATCCCCCTCATAAGAGAGAAGTGGAAGAGAGACCAAGTAGCCCCCCTCAATGTAGAATGAACACCAATGGTTGATGCTCCAGGCTCGATGTAGAAACTTCTCCAGGAGTGTAGAACAACATTCCTCCCCTTAGGAAGAAACAAGACCAAAGGTGTATGTATGAGGCCTCCTCCCCAATCTATAGGAATAAACCTCAAAATGAATGGAATCTATGAAACTTGCTCAAGTGTCCCCATGTCGATGTTAAAAGGAGCCTCCTCCAAATCATATGTACTAAGCCACTCTACTGAAAAAGAAAAATCATGATCAATTGAGGATGAATGCAAAACATGTGCCAAAGACTCAAGTGTCTCCTCTAAAGATAAAGCAACCTCCTCCAACTTCTATATCAAAGTATCCACAATGATGTCACCCTCGAAAGAATGATCAAGTAGAGAATGAAGATGAGGGTCAACATGCTCCCTTGCAACAATTGAAGAAAGATCATCTTCACCAAAGAAAATATGAATGCCATTAATACTGTCTCCCAAATTTGAAATGTAGGACTCCATAAACAAACCTGCTATGTTTGTCAAGTAGCCATCCCACGAAACTAACACTAGTACATTTGACCTTATTTTTCCACCAAAATTTTCGACCAATAAATAAAAAAGTTTTGGTTGGTTGGATTATAGAAGGAAAACTTTATTTTTTTTAAAGTTATGCCCATGTTTGTCGAAATATCGACAAATCCCATGGTGGTCGAAAGTTCGACAAACACAAGCATAACTTTAAAAAAAAAAAGGTTTCATTTCTCATTTCATTATTCTCGATCGAAAAATTAGAAGGGCAACGTGCATGAAGGAGGACTGCCTATAAGGATTACCTTAACCTAGGGTTTTTGGAGGTTTTTAATTCTTCCTCTCAATGCCAGGATCTGGATCTGTTTGATTAAACTATTTAATTTACTGGATACCCAATCAACATTATCATTTTCTTCATTCATTCATTTGATGTTGTATTTAGAGGTAGATAACATAATATTTGTGAAGATTTAGTCATGCGATTTGAGAAATAATGAGTTGACGTGCCCTATTTATGCTCCACATTTGGCATACATATCTACCAAGGCGTTTGCAATCTCAAATTTTGATGATATTCCCCCCTCTATTATGCTTCGAGACTGGTTTTACACCTGCTGATTGCATTTTATTAAAACTCTGCAAGGCCATTTCAAAAAACCCATTTTGTGTATATCCTGCAATTATTACATTCCATGAGATAGCATCTCTTTGAGGCATTCCGTCAAACAGTTTATGTGCCTTGTGTAATATCTATCAGAGCATTTGTGGGCCACTATAATATCCAACGAAAATCCCCCTTCCATTATGCTTCGATGGATGCCCATTGATGGAATATGGATGAAGTGACTGAGAGGGGGGGGGGGGGGGGGGTGAATCAGTCAACCATAAATCACTTCACAATTAATTCTTTCCAGATCCCTTAGGATATCTTAACAATGTTATGTGTTTTAGCACTCGGTAAATAGATTGCAGTAATATTGAAGATGCAGAAAGTATTAGCAAAATTATCTTTAGATATTCATCAGCACATGTATATGATTGAGAAAGCAATTAAGAACACAAGAGACACAAGATTTAACGTGGAAACCCAATATGGGAAAAACCACCAATGTATCTAGATACTGATTTTCACTTTTCTGAAGTGATGCCCGGTTAGAAGCCAACCCGGTAAAAGGTTACAAAACACACTGTTAGGTGTGACCTTGTTAGAGGATTTAAAACACCCTGCTAGGAGTGGCATGGTAAGAGGTCTTGAAAACAATTCAATGGAATTGTCACCTTGTTAGAGGATTTACAATATGGTTGTTAAACCAACTCGGTTAAGAGATTTAGAATTCACTGTTACAATGATAAGAAGGTAACAATGAAAAATGACCTGTATAATAATGCAACTGTCTTGCTGATTACAGATCTCTGTTCTGCATAAGTCTGATCCTTTATGATCGAATAAATCTCTGCTGCACCTCAAGGATATCTGAACATCCTCACAAATTCGCATACACCTTTCCTGCTTTTCTTCTGTAAAATCTTCTGCTGTATTTCTTGTTTACTTTTCACATTTGACCTTTTATTTATATGATTTTAGATTTGTCAAATCGACATTATTTAGTATAACAGTCGGCTGAAATAAGCAAACTCTATTTGCAAAAAAAAATCCTTCAAGGGCCGACAGTGCTCGGTGACCATAACTTTCTATAATCTTTTGGAGACCGAGGGAACTCGGTAAACACCGACAATCTTTTACCTTCGATAACCGACTGAACTCGGTAAACACTAACTTTTCCTTAGATGACCGACTGAACTCGGTAAACACTAACTTTTCCTTAGATGACCGACTGAACTCGGTAAACACTAACTTTTCCTTCGATAACCGAGTGAGCTCGGTAAATACTAAATTTTCTTTGGCAACCGAGTGAACTCGGTAGACACTGCTTGTCTTCGATAACCGAGTGGACTCGGTAAGCACTAATATTCCTGTCTGGCAGACCGACTGAGCTTGGTAGTAACTGGTTGCTGCGGACTATGACATTGTGTGACATCAAAGACAATACATAATTGAGTAGCAATTTCCTTCAGACAATTGTTTCCAACAATCTCCCTCTTTGGCATTGATGGCAACACAATATGTCATATCATAAGAAATTTGAAAGAGTTAGCTCGGTTCAGATTCAAATCTCCCTCTGTCAGCAAACTTCCTCTATCCTGAAAATTCTTCCTTCTGA
This sequence comes from Chamaecyparis obtusa, assembly GCA_027943335.1. Taxonomy (NCBI): domain Eukaryota; kingdom Viridiplantae; phylum Streptophyta; class Pinopsida; order Cupressales; family Cupressaceae; genus Chamaecyparis; species Chamaecyparis obtusa. The sequence goes on along the minus strand of BSBK01003517.1, from coordinate 281,267 downwards.
TTATTGAAAATTTCTTGAAGTAATAGCAAAGACATAGCAAACACTCCCTCTTTGACAACACATGCCAAAGACAATTCACATATTACCGGTGAAACTTAATGTACCTCAAGTACTGATTCATATGCAATGATTCCTTGAATATGCTGCATCAACAGGTTGATTTTCAATCATGTTCTGGTTGATGCATCACTAAAACTGTATTTAGTGAGCCTCGGATAGGAGAATGACCCCTAACTTACCTCTTAGATACACAAATGCATCCTTAGGTAATGGTTTGGTAAAAATGTCTGCAATCTGTTCTTTTGTATGAATATATTCTAATCTGATTTCCTTGTCCTGCACCAATTCTCTGACAAAGTGATATTTAATAGCAATGTGCTTGGTTTTGGAATGCATCACTGGATTCTTAGAGATGTTTATTGCACTGGTATTGTCACAAAATATAACAACTGGTTCTTTGATTTCAACCTTCATACCTTCTAATAGCTGTTTAAACCAAACAATATTTGAACAGTTTACTGCAGCAGCAACATATTCTGCTTCAGCTGTGGATTGAGATGTGCAATTCTACTTTTTACTAGTCCAGGATACCAGTCTTTTTCCAAGAAAAAATGCTCCACCACTTGTGCTTTTTCTGTCATCAATGTTTCCTGCCCAATCAGCATCAGTAAACACTTTCAAGTCTAGATTGCCTCCAAATTTATACCACAAACCATATTCTTTAGTTCCTCTTAAGTATCTTAAGATTCTTTTGATTGCCATCATGTGATTTTCCTTAGGTTTTGCTGAGAATCTAGCTACTATACCGACTGCTAAGGCAATATCAGGTCTTGTATGTACTACATACTACAATTTTCCAATCATAGATCGGTATAGGGTCTAATCAACTTCTTTTGAATCATCATTCTTGGTAAGTTTCAGTCCAGTACACATGGGTGTACCAACTGGTTTTGAATCTTCCATACCAAACTTCTTAAGTATTTCCTTAATGTATTTAGATTGAGTAATGTATATACCATTCTTGCTTTGCTGAATTTGAAGACCAACAAAGAATTTTATTAAACCAAACATAGACATTTCAAATTTTTTGTTCATTTGCCCTGAAAATTCTTTGCATTGATCCTCATTCCCTGTAAATATAGTATCATCTACAAATATTTCTGCCAATACAATTTTGTCATCTGGTCCTTCTTTAATATACAGATTACTGTTATCATTAGCTCTTTTGAAATTAATCTGAATCAAATAGTTATGGAGTCTTTCATACCATGCTCTAGGAGCTTGTTTTAGACCATACAATGCTTTGTGTAACCTGCAGACCATGTCCCTTTTATCTGGATCAACAAAACCTTCAGGTTGCTCAATGTAGACTTCTTCATCAAGAATTCCATTGAGAAATGCAGATTTTATATCCATCTGATATACCTTAAATCTTTTGTGTGCTGCATAAGCAAGTAGAGTTCTTACACCTTCTAATCTTGCAATAGGAGCGAAAGTTTCTCCATAATCTATACCTTCTTCTTGAGAATAACCTTTACATACCAGTCTAGCTTTGTTTCTAGATACTTGACCATCTTCATTCAGCTTATTCCTGAATACCCATTTTGTTCCAATTACATTCTTATCTTTAGGTCTAGGTACAAGAGTCCAAGTTTTGTTCTTTTGTATTTGTTCTAATTCTTCATTCATTGCTTCAATCCAACTTTCATTTTCCAATGCATCTTTGATATTTCTAGGTTCAAAATCAGTAAGCAGACATGTACCTTTTAGCTTGCTTCTTGTCATAGTACCATCTGATTTGTTTCCAATGATTTGATCTGGTGTATGATGTCTTCTGACATATTTGGCTAGTATAGGTTCCTTGCCTTTTGAATGATTCATGCTGTTGTCTTCTAGGATCTCTTCTTCAGGTTGCTCGGGCTCGGTAGATATTTGCTCGGTAACTTCAGGCTGAGACTCGGTCTGAATTTCTTCCTGTGACTCGGTTTGAACTTCTTCCTGTGACTCGGTTTGTGACTCGGTAACTGTGCTCGACTCGATAGATATAGCTTCCTTATTGATAGTTGTGTCTGCCAATGTTTCAGGTTCAATGTAAATGAATCTTCTGTAGTTCTCAGATTCCCTTTTGCTTTCTTCCTCAGTCTTTTCTGCAAACTCATCAAATTTTACATGTATACTTTCTATGACTTTGTGAGTAGATAAGTTCAGACATTTGTATGCCTTGCTTTTGCTAGAATATCCTAGGAATATTCCTTCATCACTTTTCACATCAAATTTATTTCTTCTGGATTCTTTTAAGATATAACACTTGCTACCAAATATTTTCATGTAACTTATATTGGGTTTATAGCCATACCATAATTCATAAGGAGTTTTGAATGTGTCTTTCTTCAGTTGTACTCGGTTCAAGGTATGAACTGCAGTGCTGATAGCTTCCTTCCAGTACTTTATAGCGATGTTCTTTTCTATCATTAGAGTCCTTGCACAATCCATAATAGATCTGTTTCTTCTTTCTGCTATTCCATTCTGCTCAGGAGTTCTAGGAGCTGATATCTGTCTTTTGATTCCTCTTTCAATGCAAAAGTTGTTAAAATCATGGGAGATGAATTCACCACCTCTGTTTGATCTTAAGCATTTCAATCTTTTCCCTGTTTCCTTTTCCACTTTTGCTAAGTACCATTTGAACTTTTCAAATGCTTCTGATTTTTCTCTTAAATACATAACAGTCATCATTCTAGAATAATCATCAACGAAAAGAATAAAGAATTTATCTCCAGTATAGCTTTGTATTCCAATAGGTCCACATAAATCAGTATGCACAATTTCCAAAATTTCTTTAGACTGATAGTTCTTACTCTTGAAACTAGTTTTACTCATTTTGCCAATCTGACAATTCTTGCATAGACCAGTGTCAGGTTTCTTCAAAGTAGGAATGCCTCTAACCTTCTTGAATTTGCTTATTTTTATCATGTTATCAAAATTCACATGACATAACCTTTTGTGCCATAGCCAACTTTCTTCTATTTGAGCAATAAAGCATGAATATTCACTGAGATCAAGATAAAATAAGTTACCTTTTGTTTGTTTGCCTGATCCAATGAGTTTTTCTTTTCTATCCAGCAGTCTTGCTTGACCATTCATGAATTCAACCTTGAAACCAGTGTTGATTAGCTGTGCTACACTTAGAAGATTATGTTTTAGTCCTTCAACCCAGTAAGCATTATCACATATGAGTTCTTTGGTTAATGAGATTCTTCCTTTTCCTTTTATACAACAAGGTTCATTGTTTCCAAATCTTACATTACCATTGTCACAGTCTTCTAGATATTCAAATTTTGTCTTGTCACCAGTCATGTGGTGTGAACATCCGCTGTCTATTATCCATATATCATCTTTGCTTATATGAGAAATAAGTGCCATCTTATCTTCATCATCATCAGATTCAGCTTTTATAGCAATAAAGACAATTTCTTCTTCACTATCATCAGAATCTTTAGCCATAAAACATGATTTCTTACCTTTATCCTTGTATGATTTGAAATTCTTTTTTCCATAGTACTTGTGACTTCTGTTCTCTTCCTTGACTTGCTTGTTTGGGCACCTAGCTGCAATATGTCCAATTTCTTCACATGAAAAATAGATTAAAGGAGTTTTACCTTTATACTTACCTTTCCCTCTAGAGTACTTCTTTGCAAGTAATGCTTCTACAATTTCAAGATCACTATCAGAACTTTCTTCTGATACTTCTTCACTTTCTGACTGAACTTCTTTAATTTTCTTGTTCTTCTTTAGTGAAACCTTGGCCTCAAATGCTGATTCAATATTTTTGGAACTAGGAACATAGTTGTCATAGTTGTCTAATTCAAAAGCTGTCAATCTTCCAACTAAAGCATCCAAAGTTATATTGTGGTTTGTTTCGCATCTTCTTTCTTGAATAGCTGATACTCTTATTGCATAGATAGGGAGTAATGTTCTGAGTACCTTACTTATAACAGTTTCATCTGAGATTGTTCCTCCAGAAGCTCTAATTGCACTTACACTTGCTTTGATTCTTTCAACATATTTTGCAATGTTTTCATCTTCCTTCATATTCATCTTGTCAAACTGTCCTCTTAGGCTTTCTGCTTTGGCTCTTTTCACATTTGCATCACCACCATATATTTTCTTCAGTGCCATCCACATTTCATATGCAGTAGTGCAGTCTTTAATATCATCAAATTCTTCATAGCTGAGAGCAGATGCAATGTCTATCATCATGGTGTTGTGAGTCTTTTTATCTGCAATGTCTTCAACAGTTAACGCGCCATTAGGAATTGTGTATTCTTCATCAATGTATTTGCATCCTGAATCACCAATGGAAGCCAGATGAAGTCGCATGAGACCTTGCCATGCTGAAAAGTTATCTCTGTTAAGCTTTGGAATTTCCCTCTTGTAAGACATCCTGATCTTTAGCTTAGGTCTTTGAAACCCTTCCTGCAAGCACCAAAAGCTCTGATACCAATTGATGGAATATGGATGAAGTGACTGAGAGGGGGGGGGGGGGGGGTGAATCAGTCAACCATAAATCACTTCACAATTAATTCTTTCCAGATCCCTTAGGATATCTTAACAATGTTATCTATTTTAGCACTCGGTAAATAGATTGCAGTAATATTGAAGATGCAGAAAGTATTAGCAAAATTATCTTTAGATATTCATCAGCACATGTATATGATTGAGAAAGAAATTAAGAACACAAGAGACACAAGATTTAACGTGGAAACCCAATATGGGAAAAACCACCAATGTATCTAGATACTGATTTTCACTTTTCTGAAGTGATGCCCGGTTAGAAGCCAACCCGGTAAAAGGTTACAAAACACACTGTTAGGTGTGACCTTGTTAGAGGATTTAAAACACCCTGCTAGGAGTGGCCTGGTAAGAGGTCTTGAAAATAATTCAATGGAATTGTCACCTTGTTAGAGGATTTACAATATGGTTGTTAAACCAACTCGGTTAAGAGATTTAGAATTCACTGTTACAATGATAAGAAGGTAACAATGAAAAATGACCTGTATAATAATGCAACTATCTTGCTGATTACAGATCTCTGTTCTGCATAAGTCTGATCCTTTCTGATCGAATAAATCTCTGCTGCACCTCAAGGATATCTGAACATCCTTCACAAATTTGCATACACCTTTCCTGCTTTTCTTCTGTAAAATCTTCTGCTGTATTTCTTGTTTACTTTTCACATTTGACCTTTTATTTATATGATTTTAGATTTGTCAAATCGACATTATTTAGTATAACAGTCGGCTGAAATAAGCAAACTCTATTTGCAAAAAAAAATCCTTCAAGGGCCGACAGTGCTCGGTGACCATAACTTTCTATAATCTTTTGGAGACCGAGGGAACTCGGTAAACACCGATAATCTTTTACCTTCGATAACCAACTGAACTCGGTAAACACTAACTTTTCCTTAGATGACCGACTGAACTCGGTAAACACTAACTTTTCCTTAGATGACCGACTGAACTCGGTAAACACTAACTTTTCCTTCGATAACCGAGTGAGCTCGGTAAATACTAAATTTTCTTTGGCAACCGAGTGAACTCGGTAGACACTGCTTTTCTTTGATAACCGAGTGGACTCGGTAAGCACTAATATTCCTGTCTGGCAGACCGACTGAGCTTGGTAGTAACTGGTTGCTGCGGACTATGACATTGTGTGACATCAAAGACAATACATAATTGAGTAGCAATTTCCTTCAGACAATTGTTTCCAACAGCCCATACCTTTTTCTAACACTCCCGTTTCGGCATAGGCTGGTAGGATGCTGACAAAAGTCGTGGAGTTTGGCTTTACACCATTGCATTTCCTTAAAAGTTTCCATGGCCTTCTCAACAATACCATTATGTGAATATAAAAAATAAGACTAACACTTTGCATGTTGATTATGCACAAACATTGATATCATCTCAAAATTGGTCCTATTTCTAAGTGATCAATGGTTTCACTAGTTTTTCTAGGGTTCACAGGTCTTTGCATCAAAATGTTCATAATTTTTTACCATTTTAAACGAATTTTAACATGATTTTAATGTTTTCAAAACATAAAATGTCATTAAAAATTGGGTCAACGATTGGCCAATGAATTTTTCATGAATCTAGATTTTTCAAGGAAAAATTTGGCACTCTAGGATTCAAGATTAATTGGTTATAATCATGATTTTTTATAGAGTATTAATTCTCTAATTATTAGTATGCATGGATTATATGCATTTGTATTGAGATTGCATGTTTAGATAGTTTTTAGTTGGATCCTTCTATCATGATTACATCAAACAATGGCTACTCATCATAACAATGATAATTACATTGTGAATAATGAAACCTATCAATCAAATCAAGAATGTTGATGGACACCTTAGAATGCTAAAAGAGTAATTGTGAAATCTTAAAATGCTTGTAATGGCTTTGATAAACAATGTGTGAATTATGCAGCTTCTATTGCCTTAACCTTCTATTTTCTTTGCCTCTTTGTTCAAACCAATTTACAATGTATATGGTGTGAATAGTCTCAACTAGCAGTCCTTAAACAACACATATAAACAATACACATTAAGGAGAAAATTAAGCCTAAAAAAGGTTACTTAATTCATGGGATTATAAGAAACAACTTGTCAGAAATCTGAATATTTCATGAAGGAAATTGCATCATATCAAGCAAGAATAGATCAAATCATCGATTGTCTCAAGTTAGAAGCCAATTGTCTTCATTTCTTTGCAAACTTTCAGGTGAAAATTATGCTAAAATCTAGAAATAAGTAATTTTTCAGTTCAAACAAGTTTAAGATTTTATTCTCACCATCCTCCTCATCACGGACTTTGAAATAAATCTACTCAAATCTGCCCAGATTTCACCTTTCTCAAAATTTTGATCTCTCCCCCATGTTCATTCGCCATCTCCCAAGTTAGTCCGTTGCCTGATCTAATGAAGATAATCATTGCATGATGAGATGCAATTCGATGCCTATTGTAAAAAAAATCTCTTCTCAAATTCGGTAAAATTTTCTTCCCAATTTGGATGAAACTTTGCTGCCTTATAAGGGGAAATTCGCTGCTAATTGTAGAGCTCAATTTGATTTTGAGATGATATTAAAATAAGGTCACTTAGTCTCCTTATATAGGCGATTTATGGGCCAAGAGGCATGATTACCCATAAGGGCCGACTTGAGTTTCTTAAGGTCAATAAAGATTATTAAATTTAATTATTTTCAAATCCTTACCTTGGCCAACCTAGACAAGGAGGCCAAATGTCAATTAAAATTTATGTTTGTCTCCTTCTTCATGCCTTGTTTGCTGCAGTCCTACACCTGGGTGGAAATGAATGGGTGGTTGGGATAAAAATCCCAAGAAGAGGGCAGATTCTGCCCCTTTAGAATTTACCTTTACTTCATCATCCCAGACTTAGTCATTTTCATGCCTTTAGAAGCCCTCCCTTTTAAAATTGGATTTAAATTCAAGGACTTGACTGATTTTGATCTCACACTTACTTCCTTGACTTCACCAAACTTCTTCTCTAAGGTTCGGAGACTTGAAATTGTTACTAATTAAGACTTCTAGACCACCTACTCCTACAAATGAAGCAGAAAGAGGGGGTCCCATTTGGAATGGGGCGATGGTATGAAAACCTCACAACACTCATTTCTTTTTGTGTGATACAATTCTTTGGATATTAAGGTTGCATATATAATGCTTCAGCTCAAGTAAAATTCACATCAACGTGTCTTTGTTGATCATCCCTTTTACAATAATAAATTGTATCAAATGTTAACTGTTATTGTGGAATACCATTTTTTTCTTAGCATAATATGAACTATAGTGAAAACTTTGGTAGTTTATATCTTGTTATTCTTGAGATATTCCTTCCCTGTCTAGTAGTTTGTTTATCAAATAGCATGAGAAAAGAAAATATTCAAAACTTTGTCTCCCCAAAATGCTAGTCTTATAATGAAATTTACAAAACTGAACCAATGGCATGTTTACAAAAAAGGTCTAATAGAACTCCCAACAATTCTTAAACATACTTTATCTGATATGATGAATTGTAACACCCCGTAATACTAAACTAATAAAAAAAAAACAACCACAAGAGAACCAAATGAAATTAACCTGAACAGCACAACAATTTTTTTATTAACAAGGTACAACATAGCACCGAATTACAATTCAACTGACATAATAAGTTATTTAAATATCCAAGGTAATCAATTACACGAGAGTATATCAATATACTCAACATTTAATACAAATATACTAAGAGTTTCAGAATACATCTCATTGATCCTAGATATCCTAAGCACTGTTCTGATAACAAGTAACCAGGTAATAATCTGTTTTACATAAATCTTTACCGCAGTCAACCATTCCCCCAAAAACATAGTTTTCCTCATCTAAAATCCTGAAAACACCAAAATATAAAACAACCACAAACAAACAGGGCTTAGTCAAAAAGACTAAGATGATGGAATACCTCCAAAGCATTTGCATCATACAGGTTAAAACCTTAACAAAATAATCTGAACCATGCATATAAAAACAGACATATTTCATCATTACAAGAAGCATTTCATTTCTATTCAATAGAAATAAACTCACAAAGAAAATGACAAGGTGATGATCCACTAGCTTTGGGTATCTACATAAGAATCAACGATCAGTAACCAATAGGAAACTTGAAGAAGTCATTATGCTAGCCTTATTCTTTCCAAGCAATAAGGTAAAACCATTCCCTTACTTCACCAACATGTGCAAGTAATTAGGGAAACATATTTTATCTTTTTAAATGAAACCCATAGCCCATGAATTATTAAATTATCACTTAGTAATCAACTGACATATATTCTTTCGCCTTCAGGCTCTAGACAAAAGTCAGCTTCCCATACTAAGGATCACACTTGCATTATCTCAAAACACTTCATACTACCAAAATAGCTAACCATAGTAAAAATCTGAATTACCAATTCAACTATTAATGTTTACTTAACAACTGAATCCATAATATTGAAACAACCATTTAAAATTTCCACATACATCCATGAAACCTCTTTCCAAAAATAACCACAGCAAGCATCTTCTTTTCATCACAGGAAGAATAACTTAAGCAAAATTTCCAATGCTATTCCTAGAAACTCAAACAATAATAATATCCAATTCCTAATATCTAATTGCAATTTAATAACAGAAAAATGGAAACATCCAATTCTATTGTCAACTGTTCGATACAATAATACCTAAGATTCAATTCCATTCTTCTGTCACATTCTAACTAACAGAGTTAATTGTGAATCCATAGAAAGTTAACAATCAACTCTTATACCAAAGAATAATGCAGAATTACACATTAACTACATAATTACCGCCCATATAAAAATACACTTGTTCAATTCTGTTATCTCTGTTACCAAGTCACTTATGTACATACTTGTAGGCGTAAACACATATATGTACATATGTATATACACTCACGATACGTGTATATACATATTTACATATACATTCCTACAAATATATATATGTATGCACATACTTATAGGCTCACACACATATATATACATATGTATATACACTCACGGTACATGTATATACATATATACATATACATTCCTATAAGTATATATATATATATATATATATATATATATATATATATATATATATATATATATATATATATATATATATATATATATATATATATATATATATATATATATATATATACACCCTTGTATTTATACAGAGTTCAGAGCACTACATCAAAGTTGTAATACAATCAGAAAACATGAAATCAAATATTCCAATCAAAATATGAATTATCAGTTACTGATACAACTCCAAAATTCCACAGACAGCAAATATACTGCAACAGTAGCCATCAAATAGCCTTCAGACCAAAGTCATAACTAAATCTACCTAAGAAATAATGTGACAACAGAGACTTTCATTATAGACCCCCACATCAACCGAGAATACCATAGTACCAAGAAACAAAACCATGTTCTATTTCCTGCTACAACATGATCATCTAAAAGAACTTGATTCCTAATAAAACTTACCAACAGACCCAACAATCCTCATTAACAATAGCTGCAGTAATAGTAACCGGAACTTAATTCCCTCTATCTAGAGCACAGAACTGTTAACGTTCATATCAACCACTAACACCAGAGACCGATACATATATAATACGTTGACTATTCTCAACAAAACCTCGTGGTAACCTAATCTCCCATCTCTCGATCCCAATACTACTAGCTACTAGACAGAGAGAAGCATTCTACAAAACCTCCAATCACGACTTAACAAAGCTTCCCTATACCAATGCTCGACAAGACAAGAAAGTCGACTACAACATTCTAACAGTGGCATCAAAATGAACATTAGCTGTGTTTACTAAACAAAATAAACTACCAACTAAATAATATGAAATCGGGTACAAAATATGAATTCACTTAATGTTCCAATATTGCCAAAAAAACTTCTCACAATGGTTACACACCCATTCTAACCTAGGAACCACAGAACCCGATAACTATACCAATTAGAGAACGCAATATAACTAGAATTCTCAAAACCCAAATACCTGGCGAAAAGACCAATATCAATACCAGAATAAACTAATCCCGATCACAAAATAACATTCCCAAAGCTCGGTAAAAAAAATGGTAGTAGAGAGGCGACAGCTTCACAGTCTTCACTCTCCATTGCTACTTCCTTACACACTACATTGTCGTTCCCACTACTAAGATCACGACAACTGACATGAAACAGTGAAACACACAAACCCCCAAACTCAGGAAACCCTACGCTTCCACACTCCTATAAAACAGTATCACCATTTCGACAAACTCAAAAACCATATTCTAATCAACTGAACCGAAAACACACAACCGAAATACCAATTTTCAAACAGTGAACATAACACTGCAATGTGCAAAACCACACACATTTTGAAAGACATTTCTACAGTATACAAGAACATTTTAATCATATTGCATAACCTGAATATAAACCATTTAAATAAAATTTTATAACCAAATTCATATAGAAAGCAAGAGTTGAGTTAGAGAATGCCCCTACCTTTATAACAGAGTGGGGGTGTTCTGAACTCGAAGTTGAAGCCAAAGACCTCGCTCCCAACTGGTGAGCTACACCAAAACCAAATCCTTGCTCAGCAAAGCTAAACCCACCGAAAAATTCCAAGAACCAAGCAACGAAACTGAGCACCCCGTGACAGAGCTTGTTTCATAAGCACCAAAAACCGAATAGTGCTTCCAAAAGATAGCTTGAAAACTAGAAATAGAACCGTGAAATGCAAAATGGAGAATCCCATTAATAATGCACAAGTATACAACCATATTCCTCTCCAATCTGAACAGAATGACTCCATTTCTGCAACCTTTCCAGGCATCAAATCCATTACCTCAATAGAGAAAAACCTTACCAAAGCAAATGACCGATAGTAAACTGAAGTCATTCAATTCCCATAAACATGCCGTAGCTGCATTAAAGTCCAAACTTATCTTTCACTGCCACCTTCACTAAACACAGCGACAGCTGTCACTGTAGTACACATACTTACTGAGAACTCTGACTTACCCATGCTCAGAGTTAATTCACATGTGCATATAACAACCAATTTCCCACTACACATTTGAACATAGCAAAAACAAATATCTTGGCACAATGAACTTATTATGACATAGCCACATTAATCCTAGTTCACGACACCATAGGGAGTATCTCAAAGCCATAACCAATGTTAACAATTTACTAACCTTAGCTTGCTAACCATAATACAAAGAATGTTAGGATATTATTAATCCCCCTTCCAGTTTAACACATATCTTCCCACTAACTCATTCTAACATAATAGACTTATTTATATTCTTTTAAATTTCAATTTTCACTTAACAATCGACACTAACATAATAAAATCATTTATACACTAGCATTAATCATAAAATTAACCATATTTTCCTTCACAATAACAGACCAATATAACATCAAAATTCTCATTAATGAAAACTCAATTGCAGAATAGGAATTCCTCATCCTTCTTCCTAAGTAACACAAATTTCCAAGTACCAAAGTCAACAGAGAAATTGATAATTCAGAAAAGACAGTGTCTGCAGTTATTTAATTAACTCCAATAGATCCAATGTCATAGTCTAACCAAAGATTAACAATTAATAGCCAAACTAAATATCCCTAATCTGTCTAAGATATAAATCGAAGTTAAAACAAAGCTATAATCCACTTCCAACCCAAAGAGTCTGAACATATCAAATCCGAACCAAGACATAAATCCATCCTAGAAGAAATAAATAAAGATGCAGAATAAAAAACCAAGCTAGAAGCAGATAGGGACATGACATGAATTCTTAAACAATTAAGGTTGGAGTAGACATAGTTATCACATAGTTTTTCAATTAAGGTTGGAGTAGACATAGTTATCACATAGTTTTTTGTGTGGTACAAGGAAGATTTGGCTAGGTCAAATCTTCCTTCATGCTAGTAGTCTACAGAATTAGACCTTTATTAAGAATTCATCATATCAGATAAAGTATGTTTAAGAATTGTTGGGACTCATCCTTTGGCGTGTATTAACCATAATCAAATTTTCAACATATTATTATCATTCTATTTCTTTGTTGTAAACATGCCATTGGTTTAGTTTTGTAATTTTTTTTTGTGTTAAATGCATTTAAAATAAAGGTCTAATTCTATAGACTGTTAGCACGAAGGAAGATTTGACCTAGCCAAATAAAGGTCTAATTCTATAGACTATTGGTTAGACAAATCTTTATTGTCTTCTGATTGTCTTCTTTATATACTAGCATTTAAATGGAACATTAAACATAGTAATAATATGCTTAATCTATTAGTAATTGGAAGATTAAGCATATTATTACTATGTAGAGTCAGGGCCAAGTTCGCGCACACAAGCAAAAGTCCAGTGCCCTATAGAATTAGTCTAATAGTAAATTTATAACAATGCGGATAAGAATCAATTTGTAATTACTATGCATTAAACATGCTAAACTGATAAAGGTGTTATTTGCATTTAATCTGCCAATTACTAATAGATTAAGCATATTATTACTATGCTTAATGTTCCATTTAAATGCATTTAACACAAAAAACAAATTTACAAAATTGAACCAATGGCATGTTTACAACAAAGGTCTAATAGAACTCCCAACAATTCTTAAACATACTTTACTTGATATGATGAATTCTTAAACAATTAAGGTTGGAGTAGACATAGTTATCACACAGTTTTTTGTGTGGTACAAGGAAGATTTGGCTAGGTCAAATCTTCCTTCATGCAAGTAGTCTACAAAATTAGACCTTTATTAAGAATTCATCATATCAGATAAAGTATGTTTAAGAATTGTTGGGACTGGTCCTTTAGCGTGTATTAAACAAAATATAATTTTCAGCATATTATTAGCATTCTATTTCTTTGTTGTAAACATGCCATTGGTTCAGTTTTGTAAATTTTTTTTTGTGTTAAATGCATTTAAAATAAAGGTCTAATTCTATAGACTACTAGCACGAAGGAAGATTTGACCTAGCCAAATAAAGGTCTAATTCTATAGACTATTGGTTAGACAAATCTTCATTGTCTTCTTTATATACTAGCATTTAAATGGAACATTAAACATAGTAATAATATGCTTAATCTATTAGTAATTGGAAGATTAAGCATATTATTACTATGCAGAGTTAGGGCCAAGTTCACACACGCAAGAAAAAGTCCAGTGCCCTATAGAATTAGTCTAACAGTAAATTTATAACAATGCGGATAAGAATCAATTTGTAATTACTATGCATTAAACATGCTAAACTGATAAAGGTGTTATCTGCATTTAATCTGCCAATTACTAATAGATTAAGCATATTATTACTATGCTTAATGTTCCATTTAAATGAATTTAACACAAAACAAATTTACAAAACTGAACCAATGGCATGCTTACAAAAAAGGTCTAATAAAACTCCCAACAATTCTTAAACATACTTTATCTGATATGATGAATTCTTAAACAATTAAGGTTGGAGTAGACATAGTTATCACACAATTTTTTGTGTGGTACAATGAAGATTTGGCTAGGTCAAATCTTCCTTTGTTCTAGCAGTCTACAAAATTAGACCTTTATTAAGAATTCATCATATCAGATAAAGTATGTTTAAGAATTGTTGGGACTGGTCCTTTGGCGTGTATTAAACAGAATATAATTTTCAGCATATTATTATCATTCTATTTCTTTGTTGTAAACATGCCATTGGTTCAATTTTGTATTTTTTTTTTGTTGTAAACATGCCATTGGTTCAATTTTGTAATCTTTTTTTTTGTTTTGTTGTAAACATGCCATTGGTTCATTCTATTTTTTTTTTCAGGAACAAGTTGGCCCTTGGCCAGATCAATACTGCTCACAATCTCATTGCCAAAGTGGCCAAAGACTATGTTAGGCTGATAAAATATGGCGATTCTCTTTACCGCTGCAAATCTTTGAAGGTTGCTGCACTTGGAAGAAAGTGTACCATTGTTAAGAGAATTGAACCGAGTTTGGCTTACCTCGAACAGGTGAGGCAACATATGGAAAGATTGCCATCTATTGACCCAAATACCAAGACTATTTTGATCTATGGGTACCCTAATGTTGGCAAGAGTTATTTTATTAATAAGATTACTAGGGTGGATGTGGATGTGAAACCTTATGCTTTTAATACTAAATCTCTGTTTGTCGGGCATACTGATTATAAGTACTTGAGGTATCAGGTTATTGATACCCCTGGTATTTTGGACCACCCCTTGGAGGACAAGAAAACCATCAAGATGCTCAGTATTATTGCCTTAGCTCATTTAAAGGTGGCTGTTTTGTTTTTCCTTGATGTTTCGGGGTCCTATGGTTATAGTATTGCACAACATGTAACTCTATTTCACAACATAAAACCTCTATTTTCCAATAAGCCTCTTATTGTAGTTTGTAATAAGATTGATTTGCAACCACTAGATACACTATCGAAGGAGGATGCAAAATTGGTTGCGGAGATGAGATCTGAGGCTGGGAAAAATATGGGTGGGTTCTTTAGGAATCATGAGGGGGATGATGATGCGCTACTCTCTATGAGTGCTTTGAAGGAAGAAGGGGTGATTGCGGTGAAGAATGTGGCATGCGAGAGGTTGTTGGAGCAGAGAGTGAAAATTAAGATGAAGTCAAAGAAGATCAGTAGTTGTCTCGATAGGATTCATTTTGCAATGCCCAAGCTGTGAGATGGGAAAGAGAGGCCCCCTTGTATTCCTCAAGATGTTTTGGATGCCAGGGCGCGTGCTGCTAAGGAGGCTAGGAAGCTGGAGAAGGATATTGAGAATGAAAATGGTAGGGCTGGAGTTTACTCTGCAAGCTTGAAGAAGCAGTATATTTTGGCAAATGAAGAGCGGAAAGAAGATGATATTCCTGAGATCATGGATGGATAGAATGTTGCAGACTTTATTGATCTAGATATCTTGCAGAGGCTTGAAGAACTGGAGAGGGAAGAAGGGCTTAGGATGGCAGCTGAGGGTGATGAGGATGATGAGATGGGGGAAGTGGAGTTGAATCTTGATGAAAAGGAATCTCTGGCTGCAATTAGGAAGAAGAAGAAGATGCTTATCGTCGAACATAGATTAAAGAAGAGTACTATAGAGAACATGCCTACCGTACCAAGGAAGTTTGACAAGAATAATGAATATGGCTTAAACAGAATGGGAAGACATCTTTCTAGCCTGGGCTTGGATCCTTCAGCAATTAGCTTCATAATAAATGAAGTAGATGAGAGCTGAGCAATTAGCTTCCCAAGAAAAATCTCATAAATGAGCTATGTGTAGACCAATTCCTATGCCCTCTGTGTGTACCTAAATGATATATTTGAAACAAAAAGGGTAAGGCTTAAAGAAGTTAATTTTGCATCATAGTCTGTAGTTGTTGCAGCAGCAGAGCATCATGTACCACCTTCAGAACAATATTATCACTAGACAGGTCTGTATATTTTATGAAGTTTGGTCATTGTGGATAGGTGATCATATTGTGTTGAAGGTGGCGCCTGATGCTCTATTGCTGCAACAACTACAAACTGTGATGCAAAATTATTTTCTTTAACCCTTACCCTTGTTGTTTCAAATATATCATTTAGGTACGCACAGAGGGCACATGAATTGGGGTACACATAGTTCATTTATGAGATTTTTCTTGGGAAGCTAATTACTCAGCTCTCATCTACTTCATTTATTATGAAGCTGATTGCCGAAGGATCCAGGCCCATGCTAGAAAGATGTCTTCCCATTCTGTTGTGGATAGAGAATGTTACTGTGACAATCTCTTGGTTTCAGACAATGCAAAAGGAGATGCCTAGTTCAATTCATATGCATAGGATATTAGGTGGAGCTGAAAGACACAACATGTTTGCATTTTTTATAGAGGTCTTTAAAATGTAAATGTGCTGAGTCTTCTTAGCTCCACTTGCTATCCATGCATATTCTGGTTGTGTTGCATGTACATTCTCGATTCAGAGTGGGAAAATCTTATTTTGGATGCGAGGGAGAGAAGCCAAACACATAAATAACATGCACATAAACACGACAACTGAGAAACATAAATGTAGATATCACAACAACTGAGAAACAAAAATGTAGGCATCATGGTCACAATGTTTTGGAGACACAACATAATTGAGTGGTATACCCAGACGATGCAAAAAAACCACTACTCCTCCGGTTCCAAGTTGACACCGCGGGATCCAAAAACCATAGATAATGAATAAATTTAGAGAGCGGAGGAGGGCCATAACAACCAAAATAATATAGGGTCCTATATTATTTTGGTCATTATGGCCTTGTATTATTTTGGTCGTTATTGTTTGAGATTTGCCAGCAAGCCAGTATTGACTATATGTTTGTCATTGATGAAAACATATGGTAAATAACATGCGTGGAAGACTTATGTAGTAAGATTTAAGTATATGTAGCATGGACATGTTATCAACATGATATCATGGGCGCAAAGGTTAACTATTAGTACAGACAGTTATATAGTAGCTTGTGTCAGTAGTGTTCCTGACAAAGTTACAGACAGTGTTCTGTGAATGGTTGTTCATACAGTTATCATGGAGCCTTGCGCGTTTGGAAATGTGATAAAGACATATTAGTGATGTTACATTCATGGACGCAGAGTCTGATGATTAGTAGAAGTTAAGTTATGTAGTCGCTATTCACCAGTAGCAGTTTCCTATGTTTGTTCAGAAGAGTCGATAGAGATTATATTGGTTCTAGAGTTGCACCTATCATTTTGGTATGCGCCCTTGGATTAGAGCTTGGAGAAAAGTTAGTAATGTTCGGTTAAGAGCACATGAGTTAATTCGGCTTGAGGAGAAAGATCTAGTTATTTTGGTAGAACCGATAGTGTGTAGTGTGCATCTACAATTATCTTATTTAACAGGTCCCAGAATGTGTTGCGTGCTTAGTAGAGCTGACTGAATTATTATTGGAGTTTGTTATGGTTTCTCTAATATGATTTCAAGGCAGTTCTAACAGGCTGACTTGATTATATCACTTAGAGGAAAGATATTTATAGGTAGTCATTTGTGATTGCTAGTGTGGTTTAGATTTTTTGAAGAGCGGAGCAGAGTGTGCGAAGTGTTGAGCCATCGGAAGAAGGTCTATGTGACCAAGTAAAGTAGTTGTGCTATACATTGGAACTGATTCAGACAACAGGTCAAAGCGCAGTTCACCAAGATCCAGATATAGTGTGTATCTATTATTCATAAGGTTGTAGCCTTCACCCATTTGAGTAGTGTGCTCTCAGACAGTGCGTCATCACCCCTAACAGGGTTAATTGTAAAAGACTCCTAACAGGGTCTGACCCTTGACCAGGTCTACTGTACTAAATATATTGTAAAGCAACTCCTAACAGGGTTAAGGATCTTCTAACAAGGATCATAATACACTAGTGCATAATATTAGTGGGTGTCAATTCCCACCGGGGTTTTTACCTATTTGGGTTTCCCCGTAACCAAAATAGTGGTGTTGTGTTTAAGTGTTCTTTCATTGTGTTTATGCTTTATGTTTAAGTATACTTAATTAGATAAAGAATTGAAACTTTTAGATAACTGATTCACCCCCGCCTCTTAGTTATCTCTTGGGACTATTCCTAACAGCTATGGCCCTCCTCTGCTCTCTAAATTTATTCCTTATCTATGGTTTTTGGATCCCATAGTGTTGAATTGGAACTAGAGGAGTAGTGGTTGCTTTGCATCATCTTTGGATCCAAAAAATTGTGACCATGATGCCTACATTTATGTTTCTCAGTTGTTGTGTCCCAGGACCCCTTATGACCCATTATGATCCCTAAGAATACATCTTAGAGGTCTTAAAATGTCGTAAAGGGTCATAAGAGGCTCCTAGGAGAGGCTAGATGAGCTTCCACCTTCATGTGGTTGGCCCTGTTAAGTAGAGAATATTAAACTATTCTCGAAACAAAGAGAAGCTCAATAAGTTAAGGTCTCAGTCCATGGAAAAATTAAATTAGACTTACTATCCAAATTGGACAAATTATTTTTGTTGTACATGGCACTTGGAGTCAAGTGTGTCTCTAAACATTGTGAGCTTTCCATATTCTTTAAGTGTTTTGTCACAATTTTATTTCTCAAAGATTGAATTAGGGATTAAATATTTTCTCACAATTTTATTCGTACATTGATGAGAATCAATGATGGAGAGTTTTTAGATTCTGAGAAGACATATATGTAGTGGAGGCTAGAAGGGATTTTTGTGGAGATTTGCTAGATGTGGATATTTTCTAGAGTGGCTATATACATACGAGGGTTTCCAGATTGAGTACCGGTGTAAAGATGATGATTCAGTAACCTACGTCTATAAAAACTTCACAAATATCCCTTCTTTGGCCTTCACTCATACCTCTTCTCAGAATCTAAAAACTTTGGATACTGTTTCTCATCCATGCACGAAATGTGCTAGTGATCGAGTACAAAATTACTTTTGTGAGGCTGGGATCAATTATGAGAAGGTAAACAACAAGATAATATTATTGTATCTTTCATTTCTTTTATCCATTCATATTTTTTGCCTTCTCTTATATTGGATACTGTGCAGTGTACATAAAGGCAAGGCAGTGATTATTCTCGACAATCGACATGTATAAGTCTTCCAGGCCTTACCCAGTAGCTAGGACTAAAGATAATAGAACTCAAGAGACCATCATAGTTGGTCTCTTTATTTAGTCCATATTAATGACAAAACATTTTACCTTTCATTAGCTCATCAAATGTGGGGATTTGAAAGAATTTAATAGATGATATTTTCATCACTAACGTACATTATTTTAGTTTGACGCTGAATGAATTTATCTACTTCCCGCACTTGTAGACTACAAGTACAACCATAAAGAAGCATCCCCTCCCGTGGCTTGAATATCGTTGTCCTCATAGTGTAGGGATGTCAAGGCAGTCTGGCTTCAGAATCCGAAGGAGGTCATTGATGAAGAATATTACAACTTCTACCATTCACTTTCAAAGGTTTGTGAGCTGCAACTTTAAAGTTTGGTTAGTCTATTTTCAAAATATTGTGAATGCATCTACTAGGATGATAATAAAAGGATCTTTAACAATAGACTCGAAGAGCATGGATAAGACATCAGAAGGATTTTAAGCCATAATGTTTTGAATGCTAAATCATTTAACAATCCTTTTTTTTTTGGTTTTTAATAATGTTAGCACTCATACTTGGACAAAATGATTTGTAGTATTACTATTAGATTGTCAACTTCAGATGATAGTTTTTTTTAGTAATAGCAATAATTTGGTCAAAACTGCAAGCATATGGATAAATAGAGACATTATTTGAAATTAGGTAAAGACATATTCATTTATTCACAATTTCACATTTCTATAGGCTTAGGAACAGGTGGAAATACACTTATTGTAGTCATTGAACTACTCTATCTAGGTAGTCATTGAATGCCAATGTACTAAAAAACTACGAGGTTTGTGATTTAACTTTTAGTTTTTGTGAGTGTAGGTTGAATGTTATCATGATGGAAATGGTTGGAGGACCTTATATTCAGTAGATGTTGGCAAGCGATCCTTCTTTGCTGTTGTTGTTTTATAAGGTTTGTCTTAATCCCAATAGGTTGTAGTTTCACTTTCTAGATGCGTAAGTCAGAGGGGGCTTACAATAATAAATCATGTAATGTCGTTTTGAATACGAAGAACACTAGTATATGCAAATTTCATTATTTAATAATGAAAATCTATTAAAATATTTGTAGTTGCCCCATTTAACAGTAAGTAACCAACATCAAATAAGTTCATAATAAACCATTATGCTAATAGTAAAGTAACATAACAAAATACACATCGATATATATTAATGCAAAGTAACACCTGAAGATAAATATCTAGACTAATCACCGACCAGGATGCCATTGGTGATTACTCTGGATATTTATCTTTAGGTGTTTTTTTTAACATTCCATAATTGGTCAAAATTTTGACTAATCTTGGTCGAAACCCTCACAAAGACTGGTCTACATATCGACCATTATGTTTTTAAATTTAGCGTCATGGGTTTGGCATCTTGGTCAGACGGGCCAAACATTTTGACCTACATTGGTTGAAATTTTGACATAGTAACCTCCTAATTGCAAATGTGAATTTTGACTAAGATTGGTGTAGAACATTCTACCTTAACAACGATTTGTCAAAATTTTGACTCGAAAAATAGTGAAAAAACAATTTGTAGATTATTCGACCAATTTTGGTAGAAAATTCAACCATTTTTTCATCAAAAATAGGTGCCAATTGTACTAGTGTGAGTCTGGAAGACAATGAATATCCTACTACACTGAATCACTTGAACCCATGGCTATATGAATGCAAGAATCACTGGGAGCAAGAGTAGAAGTAGGCTCAAGAACTTGATCATGTGTGAGAATACTCAAGTTCAAGTAGCCAAAACTCTCCTCAAAATTTGAATCATCACTAGAAGTGTGATCATATGCTGAAGAATCACTGTCATCAAGAGGAACAAAATCTGCAAAGGAGTACAACTGAGAAGAACAATCCATCATCCCAGTAGCAATAACTGTTCCACTCTCCAAGTCCTTGATGAAAACTGAATCAGGCATAAATTCTACAGTCTTCTTTGTAGCACCATTTGTGATTTGATAGATAGAAATAAGGTTATTAGTCAAGTGTGGAACACACAACACATCATTGAAGTGTCCCTCCCCAACATCAATACTTTCTTTCCAAATCACATTCATGTAAGTGTGATTTCCCATGAAAATAGGTGGACCTTTGCAAGGCTCAAATGATGAAGACATGGACTGTGAAGAAGCCATATAATGAGAAGCCCCTGAATCTAGAAGCCATCTACCTAAATCAAGACTTGAATAAGCATATAAAGCTTGTCCTTTTTGTGTGACAAATGCATGACCCTTTCCTTTATATTTTTCTAAATTTTGTGAAGAAGAAGTTGAGGTAGACATCCTAGAAGGTAAATTGATCTTATTCTCTACAGGAAGATCTGCCAATTCATCAATGTCCATCTTATAACAAAAATGTTCTTCATGTCCATCCTTTTTGCAATATGCACAAAATCACTTCTCCTTCTTTGAAAATTCACCCTTTTGAGATGTTATAGAAGTGGCTTATTGTGTGGAAGTTATTTGTGCACTTTCTTGTGGAGATTTAGGCTTCCAATTCTTCTTCTTCTTTTGAGAACTTTGACTTTGATGCCCTTGATTCCCTTGATTAGCCACTGATGCCTTAGACTGTGAAGAATTGAGAATCCCCATGCTCATCAACTTTGATTCCTCTACCATCAACATCTCAATGATGGCATGGTGTATGATGCACCTAAATTCAACTTATGAGTATAGAAGCTAGAGACAAAAGGTGCATACTTTGATGGAGGCTTACCTAACAAATTATAGATTAACTCTACATCCTTTTTATCAATTCCACAATCTTTGATCTTTTCTCTTAACTCATGTGCCTTTGTGATGTAATGTTGGATTGTATCAAAATCCTTGGGATCCAAACTCATGAGATCATTAGCAAGCTTGTATCCCATTTGTTCATCAACTTGACCATACAAACTAGCAAACTTATCCCATGCTTCCTTGACTGTGGTACATTTTTCAATATGGAAGATATGATCTTCTATTACATACTTTCTCAAGGTTCCAAGAGCTATTTGATTTTGTTTGACCCATTTTATATGAGAATTAGGATAAGTTGGTGTAAAAATGGTTCCATCAACATATTGAATAAAACTTTTTTCCATCATCTTAGTCCATGCTTTAATTTTCCATGATGCATAATTATGTGGAGTTAAAAGTGGAAATCTAGGAGAACCCATGATGCAAAATGAAAATAAAGCAAGAGACAAGGAGGCAAAATAACACAAGACACCCCCCATATCACTATATCATAAAACCCCCCCAAAATAGATGATTTTGGCACTTTATATATATTGCATATACAATTGCCACTTGTCAAAATGGACAAAAGTGGGCTTCTAATTTTGATGATTACAACAGATAATATGAAGCTATAGAAGACTCAAGAAGATAAGACACAAGATCACTCAAGGATCCAATCAATTACAAGTGTGAAAATATGCCAAAATAGACCAAAATTTGAAAATACTATGTCCACTCAAAATTTCTCCAAATTGATATGAGATCTAGAAAATAGACAAAAAATCATGCACTTTCAAAACAAATTCACCTGAAAATGTGTCCATATGAGCTTGAACAAAGCCTCTCAAGTTGCAAAAATAGGGATTAGATAGGTACATTCACCAAAAACTGTAACTTTTGCAAAATCCGTGTACCAAAACCAAGAAATAGCCGCACCACTGAAAAATTCAAGAAATTCTACCCATAATAAAAAAAATTGCACTTAATTGGAAGTTCAGATGACCAAGTTATGGCCTTCCAAAGTCAGACTACAAAACTAAAATTGCATATGGTGAGGGTTGCAAATTTTTGAAAATTGATGATGTCAGCAGAAACAAAGCTTTAAATTTGACGTCCAAACGACCATCACAACAGTGCAAAATCGCTCAGGAATGACAGTCAAACAATTGTCAGTTTTAAAATCAAAGATTGATGATGCAATGCTGAGGTTAAAGTTGATGGCTAGAGGACGGTTGACACAAAAAAAAAATTGCCCCAATGACATCTAGACGAGAGTCAAATTTAACTTAGTAACATGAGAGAAAAATGCAAATTTTTTTGTAAAAAAGATACTAGTGACGTGGCGTGTGATGATGCAAAGGGGGGCCACGTGTCCTATTATTGCTTGTTTTTCATGGTGAGCTGGCCGCGTGTTGTTGGCCAGCATGGCGTGTGATTGGCCCATGTGACTGGTTGCTAGTCCATTTGGCTGGTGATTGGGCTTGGGCTCGGCTTGGGTCTCGGCTCGGCTCGATGAGGTGAGTTCTGGGCTCAGCTCGCCGAGGCAATTTCTATCTAGGCTCACTAAGGTGAGCTCAGGTTGGCTCGTCGAGGCGATCTATGGCTTAGCTTGGCTTATCTGCAGCTCAAATCTGGAGCTCGGCTTGGGTCTTCAGCTCTGGTCTGTAGCTCAGCTTGGATTTGCAGCTCAGATTTGGAGCTTGACTTAGCGATCTGGGCGAGCTGGATGATTTGCAAAGAAAATTGCCTCAATTTAGACTTTTGCCCAAGATAGAAAAATTTATAGTCAAAAATTGTGGAAACGACCACTCAGACGCAATGGCGAGGTCATATCTTTCTCTAGATGCTCCCACAAGATGTTGCACCTCCAGATCTGAATTGTGGCCCTCTAAAATTGAAGAAAAGATGGCTCTCCAAAGGCGATGCAATGAAATTCCAATGACTCTGATACCACGTAAGAATTTGTCTAATGCAAAAATGAAAATTCCAAGATTTAGAAGCTCAATTGATAGCACAAGAGAGACAAATATGAAATGATCAAATGAATAACTCATTAATGATCAATAATCAAATGATAATGAATAATGGATTACATACAATGTAGGAGTGCCTAAATATATAGGCAATGTGATAAGTCTACATGATAAGGAGATGATAAGTTATCAACCAGTTTAGGTGGAATCACATGTCCACCAAAGGTGGATCATCCTCCATTGTACATCAAAGTATGTGCAACAATGAGAGGATGATAATGTGATAAGAGTACTAAAGGTGGATCTCACACACAAAGAGGTATGAGATGATAACTATCACCATCTAAAGTGGAAATTCTCCTAACCATGTGCTAAAATGAAATGCAAACTCCTAGGTATCTTAATGGAAACTAATATGCAAATTAGTTTCCATTAAGATACCCAAGATGAGAAAAACCACAGAGAAGCTAATTCTCATGAAATGTGAAAGAACCTGTTAAGGTGATATTGGTATGGTGATTTTTACAATGGCTCACTACTGATACTACTCACTATAGGTAGAATAGGGCTCATGTCAGAATATTAAGGCTCATTTCCAATAGGGTTCACTGCTGATACAATAAGGCTCACTGCCGATACATATATGATTATTTCTATAAGAGATGAAAAGAGATATAATCCACCACTAAGATAAAAAAGATGCTTTGCATGAACATAGATCTCCTTTGTATAGATTCGTAGTCACTTCGCATACAACCCACATAAGCCACTTACTACCACATCATGGATACAAAGAGGTTCTTCTTTATTTATACCAATATCCGATCTTACATATGTTGGCTTCACACTAAGCGTGTGACAACACCAATGCAACAATGATTACATTTGCATTTAATGCCAACCATCGATCCTAAATATCGGATATGCATAA
This sequence comes from Chamaecyparis obtusa, assembly GCA_027943335.1. Classification (NCBI taxonomy): domain Eukaryota; kingdom Viridiplantae; phylum Streptophyta; class Pinopsida; order Cupressales; family Cupressaceae; genus Chamaecyparis; species Chamaecyparis obtusa. The sequence continues at coordinate 256,327 of BSBK01003517.1, read as the reverse complement.
GAACCATGTTACATATAGATAGGCTAGACTTAAGATATTGCAATTCATATTACATTTTCTGAGGCCATCTGAATGCTACAACCAAGAACAAAAGATAAAGATATAAAATAACTATTACTACCAGCCAAAAGATGTCTATAGTACACTGTAGCCAAAGCACCAAAACTGTCTGATGAACAACACATCAACAATCACCAAAAACTGACAGGAATAGCTAGACACCAAAACCATACAAGAGTAATTATGTATATGAAGCACTTAATATAATATAATATGATTGTCCTTGAAGCCCTTCTTGAACATAATAAATGCTCAACCAAAATTCCTGTTGACATATCGATGAACTACATGATATACCCCATACTACCAACAACCAACTGATGCTGCCAGAGTGTTAGTATGAAGTTTTTGACATCAATGATAATCAATTCCAGAAACAACTCAACAAGTATAAAATCTCCTCCCTATTTCTAGTGCCACTCACTCTCATAGGGATGCTCAAAGTGGAGATAAAGTCGAGTCCTTGCTGGAGCTGAGAGCCAATTCTCCTCATTTTAAACCTGATAGGGAGGATTTATGTGATATTTTGGGCATGGAAATGGATACTTATATTGATTCTCTTTCCTTTTTCAATTGGATTTTCCATGAAATCAAAGACATATAGATTAAACAAAGAGCTCCAAAAAATAAGTTGGATGTACTTCAAAATTATGTTGCTAGGTTTAATTCTAGAAATGATGGGGATTTGTGTCATAATTTGTGGACTATGGAGGATAATAAGTTAATTGTGAAGTTCTTTCAAAGAAGACTGTTGCTGAATAGGAAAAGATGAAGATTTATTATGAAACAAAATTGTCTCATCTTGAAGACAAGGTTAAGAGTGGTAAGGAATTTCTCAAGACTGTGCTTAATCAGAGCCATAAAATTATTAATATCTCTTATGAGTTGATGAAAAGGCTGGTGGATAAGTTGGAGAAGGGAAAAATTAAAAAATAGATGATTCAGCTAGACCAAGATAAGGATCAAGAGGCCTTAGGACCAAGAAAAATGACTAGAGGAAATCCTGAGCGAAAAGTTGAGACTACTTCCCCAGACTACAAAGACCCGAAGAAGGCCACGAAAGAGATGTCCAAGCTTGAGGGGGAGATACCTGAGGTTCTTAAGATCCTGGGTTGATCTATTCCTCCTTCTTGGTTTTTTTGTGTCAGGTTTCTATTTCTATCTCTTTGCTGGAGTTTTGCTACCTTTTTTTTGATGTATCTTTTAGGTAGCCTTTTTGTTTCTGGACATGTTTTGCCTTAGTTCTTTTGTTGGTACGTAACATTTTTGTTGTAATCTCTTTTTTGTTAAAGTGTTTTTGGTCCCTTCAAAATATTCTTTTATCGTAATAAAAAATAATGAAAACACTGTACAACTTCACTTTATTGGGGTCAATCACAAATTGTGTTTGGTATATCATGGGCATTATGAATATGGAAACTACTAAAGCAACCAACACTCTCACTAATCTTGTGGGGTACCACTTTCCTTCTATTTTTTAACTTGATAGGGATCCCCATGAAAGAGAAAATATATCCCAATAGTTTAACTTGTTGTTTTATAGCTTCACCGTGGGTTCAACTCTTGGAGTGACAGTGTTAGTTTAGATTCAAAACAATAAGAGATGGGATGAGGCCTTTGGGATTTTAGTTGGAGATATTTTTTGTGGAACGATATTCTTTTTCCTTGGATATACCGCTTATCATAATAGAATTCCACAAACCAATCCCCACCAATCCCCTAACTCAAATTCTATAGATATGTATCTAATGCCCCACCCAAGAACTCATGATAAATTAACCTAACTAGTCATAGAGTTGATGCAATTTTTTTAAAAATATTAATCAAGCATTATACAACACAAATGTGGAAGCTAATTAAAACCTTTTCATTAAATATAATTATTAATATGTGATAAGACATTAGACCTACGTACATGAATCCAATTAACAATCTCAAAGGTCCCCAAGACATTGTTACTTTAAATAACATTTATAAAATTACTGAGTTAAACCATGACATAATCATATGATTGATCTTACGTTCATTTTCATCCAAATCAAAATGTTCCTAATTATTTTAATGTTATGAAATGAAGAAAAATCATAAAGCAACTAATCATACACTGCATCTAAGTAACAAGGAACATTTTTCATATCTATGTAAAGAAATTTAGTACAATCCATATGATACGATCGATACATAATGACATACATAATATTACATCTTCTCTACATAAATTACAAAGAACATAATGATGAATCAAATCACAATTACAATATACATATACAATTATATTTTCTCATAAGAATGTCTCAAACAATACATGATAGAACATATGATAAACATCTCATGATATAATAAGAAATCTCACCAAATAGTAAACATGGTAGCATCATCAAGAATTATCCAGGTGCAAGAAAACAAAAATTAGATCTCACTAGTAAAAATAATCACTACCACTTGACCATGTGGAACCCAGAGGTCCACCTCACCATACCAAGGAGATAAACAAAGGCCCCACTCAAATAGATAATCAAAAGAAAGCAAGGATAATGCAAAGGTACATTGGTTGCAAATGTCACAAAGTTAAAAAAAAGGTAAATCAAGACTCACTACTCGAGGCACCAAATCACTCATAGGAAACCTAGAAAACATATAGGGAAGTGTCATCACATAAGTCTACCCCTTGGATTACCTTGGATGGTCTCTCTGAACCCTGACCCCCAAGTAATATCATATGCGGAATCAGGTACTCCTTTCATGAAGACAAGGAATCCAATCATGCCAAATCACTATGCCCCTTGGACAAAAATACATCTTCTCCTACTCCCATCGTTAGCCTGTAATAGCAATCAAGGCATGGGGGAGGTACTATTATTATCTGATTAATGTTATACCCAGTAAGTTTTTTAAGTTATCATTTATTAACACTACCCACAATGGGTTACCCTAGATGATCACTTGCAGGCCCTGACCTCCATTGTAAGGCAATTCCTCTTTATCTCCCTTGATGACTTTTGTGAACAGGCGTCTGAAGCTTCTTTCAGGAAGGACTTTCCTTTACAATGATATACACTTCTTTGTATTTGAAATGATGGTATTTCTCAAATTTGATGTTTACCTTTATCATTAGAAATGGATGTTCATAATTGAACTAATCTTAATCTTTTATTGATATGATTCGACAATTGGTTGAAAATCTATTGGGTTGTAATCCTAACATGGTAGTTTTTACTTTCTTGTATTTGATGTGACATCTCTTATTGTAATTTCATTAAGACATTCAACAAATGGTCTACATTCTTCTTATCTTTGAACATAAGCATGCTTTATCATTTTGATAGTTATGGTCATAATTGTACTTCTTTTATTCCTATATTATAGGGAATCTTTTGGTATCTTGTTGACTTATACATTCAACCTTTGAATTTTTGTCTGACTCCTTATATTATATTATTTTGGGTGATGTGGCATTAGTGTCGAAGGTACTTGTCTTTACATATGGTATTAGAGCTCTGAGTTCCACGCTAGGGACTTGAGTTCACTATGCTTAGTTGTGATCCTTAGTCACACAAACTGTGAGTTGACTAATACTTAGTTTAGGAACATAAGAGTGGTTCCTTGGGTTGATTAGAGTATCTTCCAGTTACAGTTAATCTTGATAGGAAAGGATAGGACATTCCTTGTTTTGTGTTATAAAAGTGGGAAATAGAAACATGAGGGACAATACTTCTTATGTGTGTGATTTTTTTTGAATGTCCCTAGTTTCTCTTGAAAATATGAAAGTTTGAAATAGTTATGTGAATTTGAAAAATATCTACCTTTGAGTGGTGTGATTTATTTCTATTTCATATTTCAAAATGTTAGAATACATGAAAAATTATGAGGTACATTGTGTGTGGGATACACTTAAAAATTTAATTCCTATTTCTCTGCATTAGTGGAGCAAAGAAAGAAGATAAAATTCTATGAGATATTGTGTAGTTAAATAATGATGGTTATGCAATAAAGGTATGAGAGCTTGCTAAAATTTAGAACTTGGCTTGTGATAAAAGATAAAAATATGTATTATTGTAATGTATTTTTGCATGCGTTATGAAAGGATTTTAATACTAGAACCTTATGGAATTCTTGGGGAAGAAGAATTCAACACATTTTATATGAAATACAAATTCGTAGAAAATTTGTGAAAATATATTTATATGTCTTACCTTGCATGGCATGAGATTTCAAAAAGGAAAGAGAGAATTAACAATTCTAAGTTGTATTAACCAATTGAATGTGTTACTATATGATGATGTAATCTTTGAGATTTTTGTTCACACTTCTTTGATTTTTCTTATGACCGTTGAGGATTTGAATTGAAATTTGAAAACTTTGTATATTGTGATTTCTTATTATCTTGTGGTGGCTAGAATATGTATTTTATGTTGCTAGTCCTGTCATATGAAGTAATGTCATCTGTCATGTTCAACATACAACATTGATAGATTGTAAAAGGGAATAGATTGCGAAAAAAATACCATTCCTAATCTTGCATTCATATGTTACTTGAAATATGTTTCAACTATTATGAAATGATCAAACTGAATTAACATGCAAATGGTTGTGTATATTAGAAATGCATTTTATAAAATAATTAACATTGGTTGATATTATTTGATGTGAGTTTTGATGCTATGAGGAGCATTGCATGGATATTCATGAAACGATGGAATCCATGGAAAATACATCTTTTTGACATTAATATGATATTACTAGCACATGAGTGATTATATTTGAGACCTTGCAAGAAATTATTATGAGGTGATTGAAATAGATGTATTAATTGATGCATTTGATGATTGACAATTAGGTTTCCATATTTTTATGAAAATGGAATAGAGCTATTTGGTTATGAAGCACTATTGGTGTTTTTGACAGAATGGTCAACAACTCCTTTGTATGTGTATGTTTATTTGACTTGTTGACCGACTCCTTAGACTATATTTTATTTTTGCTGATGTGGCATTCATGTTTGAACCTCTGTCTTTACAACATGCTCAAGTGTAGATACCCACATGTGTGCATTATATATATTTTGATAAAAATCTAGACAATTAAAAGTGGAAGGAAGTGGAAATGGATTAGCACATAGAGATGTCGGTTACAAACTCATGGAAGTGGAAGTGGTAAATAATAAGAAATGTATGGAAATGCAATCACTAAATTTAAAATCTACTATGGTAAAGAATGATAAATGCATGGATATGCAATCACTACATATGCCCACATAACCCACCTAATACTTGTCTTACATTTTAGAAAGAAAAAAATTAAGGTTTTAATGTATTTCACTATTTTGTAGGTTGGGATAGCAACATGGATTAGTCGTGAAAAAGATCAATATAGTTTAATATTTAACTTTTTGATGTGTTTCAACAATGACAACACTACAAATTCTCTTTATTGGGGACAACCATGAATATTATTATGTATATCATGGACATCATGAATATGGAAAGTGCTGAAGCATCCAACACACTCACTAATTTTGTGGGTACCACTTTCTTGCTATTTTTTAACTTGACAGAGATCCCCACGAAAGAGAAAATATATCCCACTATTTTAACTTGTTATTTTTTAGCCTCACCGTGGGGTCAACTCTTGGAGTGACAATGTTAGATTGGGTTCAAAATAATATGGGATGAGATGAAGCCTTTGGGCTTTCAGTTGGAGCTATTTTCTGTGGAATGATATGCATTTTGCTCGGATGTACTACGCATCATAATAGAATTCCACAAACCAGTCCCCTAGCTCAAATTCTACAGGTGCGTAGAAAATTATGTTTATTTGGTAGTAATGCTCTATGAAAAGGCTTATCAATTTTGTAATTTTCTTTAATAAAATATTGATCAACGTATTTAAATTTTTTGGAATTATGTTATATATATGTACATGCAAATATACATACATACATACATTCATATGTTCACATGAAAATTATGCTTCAATAAATATATTAATGTCTTCTTAATGTAATTCCAATAATGAAAGAATCCACCAATTGAAAGCATATATATTGGTCACTACAAATCAGAGAAAATAATCTAGAGTGGTATGGTATATTTTCTCTAACTTAATTTTCTAGTTGGAAATGAATCTTTGCACTAATTTAAAAAATGCATTCTTCACACATTCTATCTATTTTTTCTATTAGTGGAAAACCTTTACTATTATCTTTTAGTCTAGCAAATTTAGACATCCAAAATTCAAATGTTCAAATTGTAAATGCACAAATTGGATTCCATATTTTATTTTTGTTTAAAAAATACGATGAAGAGAATGTGCTACAATCAAAATTTTAAAAGTGTTTTCCTAGCCCATTTCATGCCTCTCTAAGGACTGACTTAAAATCAATCTTCATTCTCAAATCTTGTTTCAACCTCCAAGGGAACATTTTGGTATTGGTCATCTGAACTTGTACTATTAGATAAACATGTTGGCAATTTATTCTAAATTATAGATTTCATTATTATACAAAAAACACTCTATATCCCTCCTAAATGAGTTGCCCAACAATCATCAAGTTATTGCTTCACAATTGGAACATATATTTCTTATTCATTTTTTAGTGATTGCCAATTTTTTATCATTATCTAAAGTAACATTTGATTTCATCAATTTATCTTGAGTAAAAAATATTCTTAAGTTTCTAATCATGTGACTAGTACAATCTAAATCTAGACACTAAACATCTTTTGGAATATTTTGAGAAATATTACATACCAAAAATATCGTACCCTAATTCTAGACTTTAGAAAAGTTTCTACTTGTAGAAATCAAACTATCTTTTTTATATACTTAGATGGATATTAACCATACCTTTTCTAGTAATGAAATCAAACTCGAGAATAGTCATAACTTTGGCTATTTGACTAATTTTTATTTAGATTTTTTTAATATCAGAAGCAAAAAAAGGGTGCTAACCCTTTAGACAAACAACCCAAATACAAATTTAACAAGCTATTAACGAAGCATTAACAACACACTTAACAATAAGAGTCTATAATATCAAAACATTATATAGATATAAAACTATATGATTAAAAGTCCAGGAGAATATATCACAAAATAAAAAAATTAAAAAACAAACAAACTAGTGGCCAAGAGGGTGCTAAACTCTAGTAATTAGTGAGGAACTTGAAGAAGTCCTTGTAATTCCCCTCTTTTTCAACATCTTTCTCGAGCACTTTTTTTGCATCAAGCACATAGTAGTGGTAAAGTTGTGCATGACTCTCAGATTGAAGTGACAAATGCTCACCATTTCTTCTTCATTTCCTACACCTCCTTCTTTTGGGCCTCCAATTTTGTCGCAACAATCTTGTAGTTTGTACAAGCACTAGCCTCTCCATTGTGACCTCTTGAGTCAAATATAGCAGTTCTATTTCAGCACAATCAAAGATGTGAGTAGAATTCTCATTGGTAGACTTTGTGGAGCTTTCTTTGCCTTTCATATAACCACTATCACCACTATCTTCCTTATTTATTTCATCATCATAATCCACCAACTGCTTCCCTTTTTATCTATCCAATGAGCACCCAACCAACCCATTGGAGTTCCTAGGGTTTTCACTAGTTACCACTTTTATTGTCCTCTACAACACTATTTTCCTCTTAGTCATTGAAGTTTTCTTGAATACAGATTTGGGTCTTGGATTTTTTCATTGGGGTGGAGGATGTGTTTTTGAAAATTTATTTTTTAGCTAGGGTGGAGAGGTTGGAAAACTATTTAAAGTCATATATACCTTTGATAATAAGGTCGTGAGTCAGGGTAATTTATGTGAAAGGGTGGGAGGGATTAATTTTGGCAGCACCTAGGATATGTAGGCATTATTTTTTATTAGGACTAGACAAGGAATCAAAGATAGTTGCAACATGCATAAGGATTAAAATTAGGGGGATTAAATCATCACGATCCTTTTGAGAGGGAAAAGGGTAGGGTGGAAGTTTTACAAATAAAATAAAGCCCTTGGTGAAGAGGGATGGGTTTCCTATCTTGATTCATGTTCATCTTGATAACATCTTTCACAAAGTTTCCCAAATAATTGAAGAGAAAATATATGAAAGAAATCAATGCATGGTGGAAGAGGTGATTAAGAAATGGTAAGTGGTAATAGTGCATTAAACCTTAAAGAAATCCTCAAGGGTAAAACCCTTCATTATCATAAGAAAAACCCAATCCCATGGGCTTGGCAGCTCAGAACAATCAGAACCATCATGCAACTTCATGTGCTTCTCATTCTTCTTAAAAAATAGACCAAAATATCACTATTAGCAACCCAACCATGTTTCTCCCATTTTTTCCCCTAGTAGGGAGACACATTTCCTTCATAATAACATGCTCATCTACAACAATAGAAATTCCTCCCACTTTCACTCTCCTATTCTCCTAGGATACGTCGAATTGAATTGATAGGTTTTCGTCAAACCCATTGATACATTCAATAAATTGAGAAACCCAACCCTCTAGGAAAATATGCCACACCATAGAATCTTCTTTAAATTCCCCATAAGTGCCAGGTTTATTTTTGACCCTATCGCCATCAATGATCTCAATAGTAGTAGTTTACAGAAAGCACCAAAATCACAAGTTTTGTCATTTTTCTTTCTAGCTAGCTAAAGGAAACCACACTACAAGATATAAAATCTTTATTTAAGGAGGTGAAATGTGTGCAGATAATTAAAAATAATGATTTCTATCTATCCACATTAATATCCAAGTGCGCCATCTCTTGCCCATAATACTTAAGAAAATAATTTAGCAAGGTTTTCGTTGTGTAAGAAATCACAAGTAAATGAATCCATATAGAGAATTGATTATTACTAAAAACTTTGGTCTTATCAATGCCAATATAGAAACACAAAAAATGATGACATCTCATTATCAATAATAGACCCCAACTAGTAGCCACATAAGAAAACCATGAAAGTGGGAGCCATGTCATCTGATGGGTTCACCAAGCAATCTATTGTAGTGATGGACCCACCAATGAGTTAGCCACAACTTTCTACCATTTTGACTAAGTGACCACGCCATACAAAAAATATAATGGGCATCACATATCTCATTTCATCAACATAGCCATAGACTCATCCCTTTCTTTCCAAAATAATTTAACATCTGAACATTGCACCCAATGCATAATCTAAAGAAAATCAGGCCGAGGAGGGTCTAAATAACCCATTCAATAATTAGGTTCATCATCCTATATATCTTTTAAATTATATTCCTTAGAAAGGAGTCTTTGAAATTTTAAGGAAGACAATTCCACTTCCTCCAACATCTAAGAGTCCCAATTCCCAATCCCAAAGTAGGTATGGCATCTCTGACTTTGTTCCCTTCCCTATACATGTGTTTGATCTCAAACAAATCCAACCTTTAGAGGAGCTTGGAGATATCAATGATAATTCCTTCCACGAAACTTCTCTAGAGTGTTGGGGCCTTTGATAGCATTGGAAATGAGTTTGTAATCCACTTCCAAGATCAAGAGCCTTATGCCAATAGAGATGACAAATTTAATTCTCCAAAGTAGAGCCTTACCTTCCATGTAATTATTAGTTCCTCTATTAATGCTACTTGTATAAAAATCCACTAAAGCACTATCATGGTAGATTGTATGAATCCTCCACCAGTAAGTTGGCTCAGATTACCTTGAGATGCCCCATCAAAATTGAGCTTATACTAGCTAAAAGGTGGGGGAGAAACCTTGTACCAAGCCTTTTTATCCTCTTGGAGTTGTCATATATGTAATAGAAATTGAGAAAGTTCTAATTCTCATCAATGAGATCATCAAAGTATGTTGCGGAGGGGGGGGGGGGAGGGGTGGTTTAGGAAGGGAAAGACCACTTGGAAGGCAAGATGTTGTCCAGTGAAATATTGATAAAGATCAAGAACACCTCCATTGAGGACTTTTCAACATTCCTAGAAATCCATTTTTAAAAAATTTTCTAGTGTCTTTAGAAGAGGTGGGGAGAAATTTTCCTCCAAAGTTATCTAATAAGAGGATGTTGTAATGGGATATTCTAGTCAAACGTAAGAGGTGGGAGTATTTTTCTCATGAACCAAGAAGTTTTTAGCTTCCACAAAACCTAAACACGTAATATATGAGAAAATTGAAAATGAAGAAAGATATGGGGGATTGATTCTTCCTCCAATTTTCATAAGACACATCTATTGGGAGAGATAAACCCATGCTTGATAATATTATCTTGGATTAGGATTTTGTTGTGCTTCATAGTCCACCAAAAGAAATTGATTTTGGGGAGAAGTCGAGGGTCCCAAACTTTTTGCCATAGTCTAGTAAAGTTAGCTTCCTTTAGCAGTAGGTTGTAAGATTATTTGATCAAGAAGTTCCCTTTGGGGTTTTTAGTGCAAACAAATTTGTCTTCGTTGTGGAACAAGGAAGCCCGGTTTGTTGAATAAGCTACTGCAAAATAGAAACCCTCCAAATCAAATGTTTTTGGTTCTGACAACATTGTATGACATCCTTCTAGTATTTATTAGGTAACATGCAGTCCAAATCCAAAGGTCTAAAGAAAGCTTTGTCCTTATCATGAATATTTTTGAAAATGGGGTGAGTAGCAAGGGGCAGATCCCCCAACCATTTATCCTCCCAAAAGTGGGTGAGAAAACCATTTCCAACTTGCTACTTGAGGACCATATATATTAATCTTTAACTAATTAGATATTTGTTAATGTTGCTTCTAGTTAAATTTATTAAAGTAATTCTTTCATTTATTTATAGATTTTTACCTTTACCTCTACCTTGACTAACACCAAATTTTGACCTTAAAACATGCCTAGAAAAGAGTTAAATGAACGAATTATCCTATGCTCATGAGAAATCATAGATGCATGAATTTCATCTAAAGTATAATTTTTTTCGTCTTCTATAGCCATAATAATTGACTCAAAATTTATGGGTAGGATTCTTAAAATATTTTCTACTATTCTCTTTTATTCAAGGGCCTCAACATGAGACTTAATTTGATTAAAAAAAGAAATGTACACATTAAATAAAAAAAATCCTTAAGACTTAAAATATCTCAAAATTTGGAACTTTATATGTATTTTTCACAATAGCATTTTTTTACTATGCAATTTGGCAGATTTACCACGCTTCCTTTGATTTCACAACTTTGAAGACCTTGAGAAGATACATTCATGTAGAAGAGAGCCTTGAATTTATTATTTTCTCTATCCTTAAGAAAGTCCTTTTTCTAAGATGATGCATTGTATGATAGGTCATCTACATATTTAGGAAATCTATTGTCTAGAAAGGTCTGCATATCTTGAGAATTGAATAGAATCTTCACGGTGATTGACACATTCTCAATTTTTGCCAATAGATCAAGGGATTCAAGGATTGGTAAGATTTTTACTAGAAGAATGTGTCATCGTTAGCTTTGATTGCAAGTGAAAGACAAAGCTTAGAGAATATAGAAACAAAATAAAAAATAAAATATATTACTTCCTCATATTGGCAAAGGGAAGCGTCTATAAAAGAAATTACAAAGAGCTTGAGCTCTTTACAATCATACATAGAAAAAAGTAATAGAGGTTTTCCTTTTTGAGTGTTCTAAACATCTCACTTTAGTATTTTTTGAGTCTAAAAAGTTGAAAGAATTTTTTCATTTTCTTTAACATAGAGGAGGTAAAATAGTCATTTTTTTACAATGTCATACACATAACATCTTGTACAAAGTAATTTAATCTCTCTCTCTCTCTCTCTCGCTATATATATATATATATATATATCTGTGTGTGTATGTGCTAATGGGGAATAGGATGAAATTAATGAGGAGTATTGAGATTATTTTTACAAAAAATAAAGTTGTTTACAATTTATTTTAGGGTACTAAATGTTTTAAATATAAGTTCTAGAATTGTTACATTTTTCTAAATCATGAAATATAAGAAAAGTTCCATGTTATAGAAAAGAAAAGGAAAAGGAAAAGGAAAAGAAAAAACTATAATGAAGATTACAATTACATGTTCCAACAAATAATTTTTTTAACAAAATTATTATTTTCTTTTAGAATATTATATATTTCAAATCTAATGTCTAAAATTGTTATGTTTCTCTAAATAATATAATTTAAGAAAATAAACAATAAGATTAACAACCTATACTTTTAATGACGTATTACGTCAAATTATACAAATCTAAAAAACTTAAACTAATATAAATTATGTGAAACTAAAATATAATAATAAGATTTACTTAATGATTTAATTTAAAAGATTATGAAGGTATGTATAATGATCCAACCTATTTTAGATTAATAATATTCTTAAGTGTATTGGTGACCTTTGAGGATTTATGGAGTAACCAAGAAAACCATATTGAAATTTTGTATAGTTTTCAAGTTCATTTGTTGTTTATGTTAACTTTATTTATGGTGACTCCATATTTTGTGTCCAAGAATTTGAATTATCTAATTAGTAATAATGAAAACTAGTTGACGTTACAAAAGGTATTTATGGACTCATTATTAATTAGTCCCTGCTTTCTAATTATACTGTGTGATACATGTATGTTATCTCCTTGGCTTTATTGGGCCTAATTCTTATTTCCCCTGTTCATTTGGATATCCCCTTTCTGCACTAGCATTATTTTCCTTGGCATCCCTCACTATAAACGACACATAACCTTACCAAACTCGGCTAACTGCTACACAATAAAAACTAGAATTGCACGAAAAGGAACTTAGAAACTTTTTAATAAACTATTTCTCTGAATGCAACCTTTAAAATTTCAAAATTGATCATTCCCAAAATACATAACACAGTGCTAAACATTGTCCCCCCAAATGTCATTATCTTAGTTGTGACAGTCCTCTATTCTGTCATAATATTTTCCTTGCACAAAATAAAAGATGGTCCTGGCAGATACACTTCATTGATTACTCTTTCATCAAGGAGATATGTACAATCAGAAAGAGACAATCATAGTCTCTCTGATACCCAGTTAGCGTTTCTTTCTCTTGTGAAACATTGAGGGCTCCTTACGTCCATGAAATTTCTCGTATATTGACATCTGTGATACTCTCAATGAAATCCTAGACATCCTCATCTTCTCTCTTTTCCATGGAAAATTTGCAATCTCTTCAATCTACATATTATTGACAAAGGGGGAATTTCAATTTACATATTATTGACAAGGGGGAATTTCAATTTTCCGGCTCTCAGAAATTTTTATATTCCTTGACAAGTGCATTAAATCTTCTACAATTTCCTTGTCATTGGTAATTGCATTTTGAGATTCTTATTTATTGTCAATTTTTTCCAAAGCAAACACATTATTTTAACGTTATTTCTCATTTTATTTTCAATTTCAAATGAATCATGCTGGACATAAAGAATAGAGGAATGCCATCAAATGTTCATAGTCACAATTTCCCTAGTAGAGAAATATCATTTATCCATTCAATTAGTTCTTTTGGATTTAAATTCTCACAAAGTGTTGGGACACGAATCTTGGGTCTCTTCCCAATCTTTAAAATTACAACCAACAATGGGTCATTTTCCACTAGTGCAATATTTTTCTCATCATTTTTGACTACCTATGTTTAAAGATTTATTTTCACTCTCGAATTCTCCTCTTCTATGTTCAAATCCTTTGTGTATATATTCTTGTATGTGTCCACTCTTCTCAAAAGGTCTCTAATATCATCTCCATTTACATCAGAAGGGTTTCCACCTTTACCTCTACTTGTTAGGGCTTTTCTTAAAAGCTTTTTTTCAACAACAATAACTCATAACTTCCTATTGCAAATAATCTATTCACACACTTAAAGTTAGATGCTATAATACCACTTATGTAAATGGACTTTCTTCCTTCAAACCTCCATAATAATAAATCAGAAAATTCAAAAAAAATTGAGTACAAATATGCAAGACAATAAAGAATTCTAGATTGCATTTAACAAAAACATAAGTTGATTACAATCTATGAGCCTATTGGATTCACATCCTATACATATTAATTTATAATTACAAAGTCTTCATAACCTAAAAAAAGAAGCTACAACGAAAAATTCTATCCAAAATCTTATTTAGCGTTCTACACGTCATTGCATATATCAATTCAAAAATCCATTTCAGACATCAGTTCGCCAGTTTACGCCATTTTGTTTAAAATCGTGTATTTAATACAGACAATTGTCATTTTGTATGGAATTTTAAATGTGATACATACTGCCACAGAGATATGGATAATGGTGTTGTATATTATTGTTTGGCATGTGCATACCACTTCATAATATTGTGATATGTTGAGTGGGTCTAACTCCGAGTTTCAACAATATGACTTCCACTATATAAACGACTATGGCCTTTTGAAAAACTTCTTCCCCTCTTGCAATATTTTTTATTATATTTGAAAGATGGATTGAATTAAGTATTTAAATATGTTCCATTCAATCTATTTTTTCATCCACGTGTCTGATGGAAGAAAATCTTGTTATTCTCATGTTGCCTCTTCTTTCTTTCGCCTTTCCATGCACCCTTCCATCTTCACTCATGTTGCGTTAATACTTAGCATCTACAAATTGAATAAAACTATATTTTCTTGTGTGTTTGTGTCTTTTCTATTGCTCATTTTGGCACTTAGTTTACTCCCGTGAGTACATGAAATTTATCCTTGGATAAATATATCAACACATTAACATATAGCTTTATGCTACCTGCATATAAGTATTTTCAATCATTTTGATTAAATTTTCTTAATTATATTTTAAAACCATTTGACTTGATACAAGCATTTTCCTCGACCGCAAGAAGATAATGCAAATGTATTCAACCTTATGAACACCTCATCTATCAATCCTAAAAGTGCTAGGAAAGAAGAGTGCAGAACACTTTCCACAATATCAATTTTGCACGGGAAATAAGAAACAAAAAATCTAAATACAGAGATGTGCAAGAAAACAAGAATATAGAAAAATACTCTTCGCACACAAGACAAACACATACAACCAAATTTAACGTGGGAAACCCTTACAGGAAAAACCCACCACCGAAAAATTCCAGTCTTCTTTGTATTACAATAAACAATTTACATACAATCGATAATGGATTTTTCACATAGGCTCATAGGCTCAGATTATGTTACAATCAACCTGATATTACACTATATCTCCTTTATGAATCTTGCAGCCATTTATGCACACTGCAATTCGTTGCAGAATTCGGTATAGAAATTGTCACAGAACAAAATGGTTAATGACCGTCTTGGTAGTCTTAATGGTCACTCCTCTAGTTGTTAATCCCTTCGGCATCAGATCGCTCCGGTATTGGGTCACTCCCTTCGTCACTCGTCCATCCATCCGACAGTCATCATACTATGTGCGGACATCACTGTATGACACAGGGCAGGGATGGATGATCCAATAATGGATGGTCCAAACCTACACTGCCAATTATAACAACAAGACACACAACATAAGACAACAATATAATGCTTCAAAATAGAATTTCATTCAACATGCCCAGTTGTGAGGCCTTCTAGGTTTTGGCCTTATACAATGAATAATAAAAAAGTATCAGCAAGATCTTGCAAGATTCAGGGAACAACCAACTAGTTCAGATCTGCAACAGGCAACCTTTGATAGGAACAACCAAGAGAGGGTCTAAACTTGTGCTCGCAAGCCACCAAGCAACCTCTTGTTGTCCTAAGCCCTCAAGCCACTAGTTCTGCTACAAACTCCCAGATTCACAAATCTGCTTCTACTCTAATCCCATACTACTCATCTAATTATCCTCTTCTACATCTTTTTTGATGATCATACTCTACATCAACCCAAGCTCTCAATATATAGCCAACTAAGCCACAAGTCGGCCAGTCAGGCATTAATTACATTATAGGTCCAGCCTAAGGAGAGATACCAAAACTAAATAAAGAATGATCAAAACTTAATACGAGGTTGCATTTAGGTCCACACTTGACCCAAGAATATAATCTTAACTTAGCAAGATCCCATCTCATCACATGGAACCACGCAAGATGAAAAACTTCATGTTTCACATGAAACTAGTTGAAAATTGATACCCGAGAAAAATGGTCATAACTTTTAATTCATAATGAATTAGGACTTGCGGTCTTAGGAGAAGATATTAATTTAGGTCCTCTTAAAGACCCTAAGAGCGCAAAGGCTGATTCATTAAGGATCAACGGATACACATTGCGCAATCAACACCTAGAAAGCAGGAAAATACAACTCCGATGACAAGGAAAACAACTCTAACTTTGAAATGGTCCATCCAATCCGTATGAAATCATAGAAGGTTCCAAAATAGGTCCAAGACACAAAAAACATGAGCCAAGATGATGCAAGGGTAGAGACCTTAGGGGCTAAATGATGGCACACCCTACAAATCCAGCTTGCTCAACAACTCGCGGAAGCAACAACAACACAGTGAGAGAGAGAAAGCATGATCAATGATATATTAACTTCATTCAAATTGATTCATACATGCTGAGTTGTAAGGCCTTCCCGGTTATGGCCAGATATTACAATGAATTATAGAATTCCTCAAACATGTGAGGTGTTGGAAACAATTGTCTGAAAGAAATTGCTACTCAATTATGTATTGTCTTTGATGTCACACAATGTCATAGTCCGCAACAATCAGATCCTACCGAGCTCAGTCGGTCTGCCAGACAGGAATATTAGTGCTTACCGAGTCCACTCGGTTATCAAAGAAAATCAGTATCTACCGAGTTCACTCGGTTACCAAAGAAAATTCAGTGTTTACCGAGTTCAGTCGGTCATCGAAGAAAATTTAGTGTTTACCGAGTTCACTCGGTTATCGAAGAAAAGTTAGTGTTTACCGAGTTCAGTCGGTTATCGAAGGTAAAAGATTGTCGGTGTTTACCGAGTTCCCTCGGTCTCCGAAAGATTATAGAAAGTTATGGTCACCGAGCACTGTCGGCCCTTGAAGGATTTTTGCAAATAGAGTTTGCTTAATTCAGCCGACTGTTATACTAAATAATGTCGATTTGACAAATCTAAAATCATATAAATAAAAGGTCAAATGTGAAAAGTGAACAAGAAACACAGCAGAAGATTTTACAGAAGAAAAGCAGGAAAGGTGTATGCAAATTTGTGAAGGATGTTCAGATATCCTTGAGGTGCAGCAGAGATTTATTCGATCAGAAAGGATCAGACTTATAAAGAACAGAGATCTGTAATCAGCAAGACAGTTGCATTATTATACAGGTCATTTTTCATTGTTACCTTCTTATCATTGTAACAGTGAATTCTAAATCTCTTAACCGAGTTGGTTTAACAACCATATTGTAAATCCTCTAACAAGGTGACAATTCCATTGAATTGTTTTCAAGACCTCTTACCAGGCCACTCCTAGCAGGGTATTTTAAATCCTCTAACAAGGTCACACCTAACAGTGTGTTTTGTAACCTTTTACCGGGTTGGCTTCTAACCGGGCATCACTTCAGAAAAGTGAAAATCAGTATCTAGATACATTGGTGGTTTTTCCCATATTGGGTTTCCACGTTAAATCTTGTGTCTCTTGTGTTCTTAATTGCTTTCTCAATCATATACATGTGCTGATGAATATCTAAAGATAATTTTGCTAATACTTTCTGCATCTTCAAAGTTACTGCAATCTATTTACCGAGTGCTAAAACAGATAACATTGTTAAGATATCCTAAGGGATCTGGAAAGAATTAATTGTGAAGTGTTTTATGGTTGACTGATTCACCCCCCCTCTCAATCACTTCATCCATATTCCATCAATTGGTATCAGAGCTTTTGGTGCTTGCAGGAAGGGTTTCAAAGACCTAAGCTAAAGATCAGGATGTCTTACAAGAGGGAAATTCCAAAGCTCAATAGAGATAATTTTTCAGCATGGCAAGGTCTCATGCGACTTCATTTGGCTTCCATTGGTGATTCAGGATGCAAATACATTGATGAAGAATACATAATTCCTAATGGCGCATTAACTGTTGAAGACATTGCAGATAAAAAGACTCACAACACCATGATGATAGACATTGCATCTGCTCTCAGCTATGAAGAATTTGATGATATTAAAGACTGCACTACTGCATATGAAATGTGGATGGCACTGAAGAAAATATATGGTGGTGATGCAAATGTGAAAAGAGCCAAAGCAGAAAGCCTGAGAGGATAGTTTGACAAGATGAATATGAAGGAAGATGAAAACATTGCAAAATATGTTGAAAGAATCAAAGCAAGTGTAAGTGCAATTAGAGCTTCTGGAGGAACAATCTCAGATGAGACTGTTATAAGTAAGGTACTCAGAACATTACTCCTTATCTATGCAATAAGAGTATCAGCTATTCAAGAAAGAAGATGTGAAACAAACCACAATATAACTTTGGATGCTTTAGTTGGAAGATTGACAGCCTTTGAATTAGACAACTATGACAACTATGTTCCAAATTCTAAAAATATTGAATCAGCATTTGAGGCCAAGGTTTCACTAAAGAAGAACAAGAAAATTAAAGAAGTTCAGTCAGAAAGTGAAGAAGTATCAGAAGAAAGTTCTGATAGTGATCTTGAAATTGTAGAAGCATTACTTGCAAAGAAGTACTCTAGAGGGAAAGGTAAATATAAAGGTAAAACTCCTTTAATCTATTTTTCAAGTGAAGAAATTGGACATATTGCAGCTAGGTGCCCAAACAAGCAAGTCAAGGAAGAAAAGAGAAGTCACAAGTACTATGGCAAAAAGAATTTCAAATCATACAAGGATAAAGGTAAGAAATCACGTTTTATGGCTAAAGATTCTGATGATAGTGAAGAAGAAATTGTCTTTATTGCTATAAAAGATGAATCTGATGATGATGAAGATAAGATGGCACTTATTTCTCATATAAGCAAAGATGATATATGGATAATAGACAGCGGATGTTCACACCACATGACTGGTGACAAGACAAAATTTGAATATCTAGAAGACTGTGACAATGGTAATGTAAGATTTGGAAACAATGAACCTTGTTGTATAAAAGGAAAAGGAAGAATCTCATTAACCAAAGAACTCATATGTGATAATGCTTATTGAATTGAAGGACTAAAACATAATCTTCTAAGTGTAGCACAGCTAATCAACACTGGTTTCAAGGTTGAATTCATGAATGGTCAAGCAAGACTGCTGGATGGAAAAGGAAAACTCATTGGATCAGACAAACAAACAAAAGGTAACTTATTTTATCTTGATCTCAGTGAATATTCGTGCTTTATTGCTCAAATAGAAGAAAGTTGGCTATGGCACAAAAGGTTATGTCATGTGAATTTTGATAACATGATAAAAATAAGCAAATTCAAGAAGGTTAGAGGCATTCCTACTTTGAAGAAACCTGACACTGGTCTATGTAAGAATTGTCAAATTGGCAAAATGAGTAAAACTAGTTTCAAGAGTAAGAACTATCAGTCTAAAGAAATTTTGGAAATTGTGCATACTGATTTATGTGGACCTATTGGTATACAAAGCTATACTGGAGATAAATTCTTTATTCTTTTCGTTGATGATTATTCTAGAATGATGACTGTTATGTATTTAAGAGAAAAATCAGAAACATTTGAAAAGTTCAAATGGTACTTAGCAAGAGTGGAAAAGGAAACAGGGAAAAGATTGAAATGCTTAAGATCAGACATAGGTGGTGAATTCATCTCCCATGATTTTAACAACTTTTGCATTGAAAGAGGAATCAAAAGATAGGTATCAGCTCCTAGAACTCCTGAGCAGAATGGAATAGCAGAAAGAAGAAACAGATCTATTATGGATTGTGCAAGGACTCTAATGATAGAAAAGAACATCGCTATAAAGTACTGGAAGGAAGCTATTAGCACTGTAGTCCATACCTTGAACCGAGTACAACTGAAGAAAGACACATTCAAAACTCCTTATGAATTATGGTATGGCTATAAACCCAATATAAGCTACATGAAAATATTTGGTAGCAAGTGTTATATCTTAAAAGAATCCAGAAGAAATAAATTTGATGTGAAAAGTGATGAAGGAATATTCCTAGGATATTCTAGCAAAAGCAAGGCATACAAATGTCTGAACTTATCTACTCACAAAGTCATAGAAAGTATACATGTAAAATTTGATGAGTTTGCAGAAAAGACTGAGGAAGAAAGCAAAAGGGAACCTGAGAACTACAGAAGATTCGTTTACATTGAACCTGAAACATTGGCAGATACAACTATCAGTAAGGAAACTATATCTACCGAGCCGAGCATAGTTACTGAGTCACAAACCGAGTCACAGGAAGAAGTTCAAACTGAGTCACAGGAAGGAATTCAGACCGAGTCTCAGCCTGAAGTTACCGAGAAAATATCTACCGAGCCCGAGCAACCTGAAGAAGAGATCCTAGAAGACAATAGCATGAATCATTCAAAAGGCAAGGAACCTATACTAGCCAAATATGTCAGAAGACATCATACACCAGATCAAATCATTGGAAACAAATCAGATGGTACTATGACAAGAAGCAAGCGAAAAGGTACATGTCTGCTTACTGACTTTGAACCTAGAAATATCAAAGATGCATTGGAAAATGAAAGTTGGATTGAAGCAATGAATGAAGAATTAGAACAAATACAAAAGAACAAAACTTGGACTCTTGTACCTAGACCTAAAGATAAGAATGTAATTGGAACAAAATGGGTATTCAGGAATAAGCTGAATGAAGATGGTCAAGTATCTAGAGACAAAGCTAGACTGGTATGTAAAGGTTATTCTCAAGAAGAAGGTATAGATTATGGAGAAACTTTCGCTCCTATTGCAAGATTAGAAGGTGTAAGAACTCTACTTGCTTATGCAGCACACAAAAGATTTAAGGTATATCAAATGGATATAAAATTTGCATTTCTCAATGGAATTCTTGATGAAGAAGTCTACATTGAACAACCTGAAGGTTTTGTTGATCCAGATAAAAGGGACATGGTCTGCAGGTTACACAAAGCATTGCATGGTTTAAAACAAGCTCCTAGAGCATGGTATGAAAGACTCCATAACTATTTGATTCAGATTAATTTTAAAAGAGCTAATGATAACAGCAATCTGTATATTAAAGAAGGACCAGATGACAAAATTGTATTGGCAGAAATATTTGTGGATGATACTATATTTACAAGGAATGAGGATCAGTGCAAAGAATTTTCAGAGCAAATGAACAAAGAATTTGAAATGTCTATGTTTGGTTTAATAAAATTCTTTGTTGGTCTTCAAATTCAGCAAAGCAAGAATGGTATATACATTACTCAATCTAAATACATTAAGGAAATACTTAAGAAGTTTGGTATGGAAGATTCAAAACCAGTTGGTACACCCATGTGTACTGGACTGAAACTTACCAAAAATGATGATTCAAAAGAAGTTGATCAGACCCTATACCGATCTATGATTGGAAAATTGCAGTATGTAGTACATACAAGACCTGATATTGCCCTAGCAGTTGGTATAGTAGCTAGATTCTCAGCAAAACCTAAGGAAAATCACATGATGGCAATCAAAAGAATCTTAAGATACTTAAGAGGAACTGAAGAATATGGTTTGTGGTATAAATTTGGAGGCAATCTAGACTTGAAAGTGTTTACTGATGCTGATTGGGCAGGAAACATTGATGACAGAAAAAGCACAAGTGGTGGAGCATTTTTTCTTGGAAAAAGACTGGTATCCTAGACTAGTAAAAAGCAGAATTGCACATCTCAATCCATAGCTGAAGCAGAATATGTTGCTGCTGCAGTAAACTGTTCAAATATTGTTTGGTTTAAACAGCTATTAGAAGGTATGAAGGTTGAAATCAAAGAACCAGTTGTTATATTTTGTGACAATACCAGTGCAATAAACATCTCTAAGAATCCAGTGATGCATTCCAAAACCAAGCACATTGCTATTAAATATCACTTTGTCAGAGAATTGGTGCAGGACAAGGAAATCAGACTAGAATATATTCATACAAAAGAACAGATTGCAGACATTTTTACCAAACCATTACCTAAGGATGCATTTGTGTATCTAAGAGGTAAATTAGGGGTCATTCCCCTATCCGAGGCTCACTAAATACAGTTTTAGTGATGCATCAACCAGAACATGATTGAAAATCAACCTGTTGATGCAGCATATTCAAGGAATCATTGCATATGAATCAGTACTTGAGGTACATTAATTTTCACCGGTAATATGTGAATTGTCTTTGGCATGTGTTGTCAAAGAGGGAGTGTTTGCTATGTCTTTTCTATTACTTCAAGAAATTTTTCAATAGTCAGAAGGAAGAATTTTTAGGATACAGGAAGTTTTCTGACAGAGGGAGATTTGAATCTGAACCGAGCTAACTCTTTCAAATTTTTTATGATATGACATATTGTGTTGCCATCAATGCCAAAGAGGGAGATTGTTGGAAACAATTGTCTGAAAGAAATTGCTACTCAATTATGTATTGTCTTTGATGTCACACAATGTCATAGTCCGCAGCAATCAAATCCTACTGAGCTCAGTCAGTCTGCCAGACAGGAATATTAGTGCTTACCGAGTCCACTCGGTTATCAAAGAAAATCAGTATCTACCGAGTTCACTTGGTTACCAAAGAAAATTTAGTGTTTACCGAGTTCAGTCGGTCATCGAAGAAAATTTAGTGTTTACCGAGTTCACTCGGTTATCGAAGAAAAGTTAGTGTTTACCGAGTTCAGTCGGTTATCGAAGGTAAAAGATTGTTGGTGTTTACCGAGTTCCCTCGGTCTCCGAAAGATTATAGAAAGTTATGGTCACCGAGCACTGTCGGCCCTTGAAGGATTTTTGCAAATAGAGTTTTCTTAATTCAGCCAACTGTTATACTAAATAATGTCGATTTGACAAATCTAAAATCATATAAATAAAAGGTCAAATGTGAAAAGTGAACAAGAAACACAGCAGAAGATTTTACAGAAGAAAAGCAGGAAAGGTGTATGCAAATTTGTGAAGGATGTTCAGATATCCTTGAGGTGCAGCAGAGATTTATTCAATCAGAAAGGATCAGGCTTATGCATAACAGAGATCTGTAATCAGCAAGACAGTTGCATTATTATACAGGTCATTTTTCATTGTTACCTTCTTATCATTGTAACAGTGAATTCTAAATCTCTTAACCGAGTTGGTTTAACAACCATATTGTAAATCCTCTAACAAGGTGACAATTCCATTGAATTGTTTTCAAGACCTCTTACCAGGCCACTCCTAGCAGGGTGTTTTAAATCCTCTAACAAGGTCACACCTAACAGTGTGTTTTGTAACCTTTTACCGGGTTGGCTTCTAACCGGGCATCACTTCAGAAAAGTGAAAATCAGTATCTAGATACATTGGTGGTTTTTCCCATATTGGGTTTCCATGTTAAATCTTGTGTCTCTTGTGTTCTTAATTGCTTTCTCAATCATATACATGTGCTAATGAATATCTAAAGATAATTTTGCTAATACTTTCTGCATCTTCAAAGTTACTGCAATCTATTTACCGAGTGCTAAAATAGATAACATTGTTAAGATATCCTAAGGGATCTGGAAAGAATTAATTGTGAAGTGTTTTATGGTTGATTGATTCACCCCCCCTCTCAGTCACTTCATCCATATTCCATCAGTGAGGATCTATCAACAATCTTGATTCTACTATCTTCTATCTTCTATCAAAATTGACTCCCTAAACTCTAACTAAACAACTATACTTATATACAAGAGGCTACCAAACTAAGTCGGCCTTTAGATCCACAATCAATAGAAGAAATGGTCAGGTCTAGGACCACACGCTTCACAATGATGGATAACAACATTAAATCTATGACCCATAATCAATACACAAGTCAGCTTCAATGGAAACTCAAAATAAACTACTCGGTAAGAAAGGATGACCGAGCAATAGACAAGCATCACTGAGTACTAGTGAAACAACCAACCGCCTAGGAGATAACTGACCACACTTGGTAACCAAAGGAAATCAACCAACTACCAACCAACTCGGTCAAAGCAGGACCCGAGCAACATAGACAAACTTCAAAATCTTTTGGTGACACAGGATTGCCAAGGCCCTGAGATGCTCTTGCATCAGACACTTGGGGTTATTTAGAAATGATTCTTTGAATCATTCAGTAGGTCTGGTCTTAGATGCATCCAACTTAGACTGTGAAATCCATGAACTATTTTCAATCGGTCTATTCTTCCATTTTACCAGATATTCCATATACTGTTTACCTCTTGTACTCTTGCCAATTCTTTGCTCCAAAATCTATTCAATTTCTTCATTCTACTTCTTAGGCTATTCCATCGGTACTATCATGTCTTCATTAGGTTCATGATACTCATACAAATAAAAAATGTTGAAAATTGGTGATATGTCTATGTCATCAGGTAACTCAATCTCATATGCGTTTCCACTGTCAAATTTTTTCAAAATCTTGCAAGGTCCAAACTTCTTCATCTTCAACTTCCCATATGTTTCAATAAGAAATTGACCTTTCTTCACATGAACCATCACTTCATCAACAACATCGAAAGTCTTATGTCTCCTTGATCTATCAGCTCTGTCTTTGTATTTTTGATTACTTTCTTCCAGCTTGATTTTCACATCTTCATGCAATGTCTTCATGTACTCAACAAATTTCACTCCTTCAACACTTTTCTTACTTTCATTAGCAATGTCTCTCAAATCAGATATACCTCTCGGCTGTATGCCATTCACAATCTCAAAGGGTGTTTTTCCAATACTCCTATTCACTGAATTATTGTATACAAACTCTACTTGTGCTAGCACATAATCCCAATTACTAGGTGTGTCTCCAACTAAACATCTCAAAAGATTTCCCAAACTTCTATTTACAACTTCTGTCTTTCCATCGGTTTGTGGGTGAAATGTAGAACTATATTTCAACTCAGTGCCAAACATTCTCCAAAGAGTTTTCCAAAAGTATCCAACAAATTTAGTCTCTCGGTCAGAGATAAAACTCCTTGGAAATCCATGCAATCTGACAATTTCCTTAAAGAAAAGATCTTCTACATGTACTACATTTGATGTCTTTCTACAAGGTATAAAATGTGTCATCTTTGAAAATCTATCTACCACAACAAATATATAATCATTACCTCTTATTGTCTTCGGTAAGCCAAGAAAAAAATCCATAATGATGTTAGTCCAAGGTTTCTCAAGTACAACAATCGATGTATATAATCCAATATTCTGACTTACTTCTTTTGTTAGGAATAAGGCGTCTCAACCTTGGATAATTCCTATTCTTATTATTTATTTTGTAAATATATTTTTTGCAAATAATGAAATTAAGTGTGAGTGTACATGTCTAGTTGGCATGTTGATGTGTCACTCCACTTGATGTGTCAACATCTTGTGTGTAAGGAGATCATGATTGAAATGGTCATGATGGATTCCTATTACGTGTAAGAACTATTTAAGAAATGTGCTATGACAGGTGTAAGCGCATCTTATGACTTGGGCCTATTTGGGCACCCAAGAAGAAGTGGTTGGTGTGTGTAAGAGAATATGCCAAAAATAGGTTGATATGACAGATTCTCTTACACTTCTCTTGTCACCATTATTTTTGGTAGATTCTATGACAATCTATCATAGTCTATTCTAGGGATGGATGTCTATTCTTGGGATTGCATGTAATAGTTGTGTACATGTGGCTTTGTGCATGGGTCTTGGTGGTTGGACGCCAAACTCCTTTTTTGGGTATTTGTTGGGTCTTGAGGAGTCTATATATATGATGCTGCTTCTATGGAAGAAAAATAAGTTTGATAGGTGTACTGTTATGTAGCTAGACTAGTCTCTCATCTCTTGAAAGAACTTGCATTGCAAGTGTGTTGTAGTCTTTGTGTTGAAGATAATACATTGTGCAGGTTTTGGAGGGGTGGGGTTGTTTTACTGAAAGGTTTTTCCCCACCGGCATATCTTTGTGTTTATGTATTTCAATCTTCTCTATCTATTTTCTGTATGCATGGTATATGGCTGCAATATCTTTGTTAAAGTAGTTAACAAATCTAAAATTGTAAGGATTTAAAAAGAATTTGCACAATACTTTCCTTTAGAGATTAGTGTAGGAAGCTATTTTCGCACCTAAGTTTCCTTACAAGTGGTATCAGAGCCTGATCAACTTTTGATCCTAGTTGTTGGGTAGGGTTTTTTGAGCTAATCTCAAGTTGAGTGGGAGTTTTGTGTAGAGCATTTTGAATCTTATTTGTAGATTGAGATGGCAAGTTCCTCATACAGTAGCATGGAGGTGGAGAAATTTAATGGCACTAATTTTGAGTTGTGGAAACTCAAGATGGAAGACATGCTTGAAGACCGCGATCTATGGGAGGCTACTTCACTTGATGTGAAACCTGCAATGATATCGCAAGTGGATTGGGAGATCAAGGATCAAAAGGCTAAGGGTCTCATCAGATTCTGTCTAGCAGATGTCATTCTTCTAAATGTTCTTGATGAGACTACTACAAATTTCTTGTGGCAACGACTTGGGTCTATGTATCAAGCCAAATCTCTGGTGAATAAGTTGTTCCTAAGAAAGAAGTTGTATTCTTTAAGAATGGAGGAAGGAGGATCCATAACTAATCATCTCAACGCATTCAATTTATTGATTACATAGTTGGCATCATCTGGTGCCAAGATCGAGGAGGAGGATTGTTGTATGACCCTGCTTTGTTCCTTGCTAGATTTGTGGGACCATCTTGTGATGGCTCTCAGAAGTACTATAGTCACATTTCGTATGGATGATGTGGTGTCTTCACTGCTATCTGAGGAGATGCGAAGAAAGACTTTGGATTCATCTAAGGAAGCCCTTGCTATTCGTGGGAGATCCAATGACAGAGGAAAGTAGAATGACAACAAGTCAAAGAAGGGTAGATCCAAATCCCGTGGGAGTTCTAAGACTCCTAGAAAGTCCAAGGCAAAATGTTGGAACAATGATAAAATTGGGCACTTCCAGAGGGACTGCAAAGAATCGAAGAAGAAGAAAGGCTCAGATTCAGCTTCTAAAAAATCTCAAGAAGATGGAGATGCTTTCATTGCAGCTTTGGCAGCCCATGCATCTGATGATGTGTGGTTGGTAGACTCGGGTGCTTCTTTTCACACGACCTCTAATCGAAACTGGTTCTCAAAATATGAAGAGTTCGATGGTGGAAAGGTGTACTTGGGTGATGATTCTCACCTAAAGATAGTTGGACACGGAAGGGTCACTATCAGATTTCCTAATGGATGAGTAAAGGGAATCAACGAAGTTATGCACATTCCAGGTTTGGCATGAAACCTAATATCTATAAGTATGCTGAATGATGTAGGTGTGCAAGTTGTCTTTTCGAAAGATGGATGCAAGATGATGAGAGGTTCTATGGTGCTCGCTAGAGGTACTAGGAGAGGTACTTTGTTTCAGCTTGAAGCATGCATTGCTTAGTGCAATAGTTCTTCTGTTTTAAAGAAGAGAGAAGCTATCACTTCATCCCCACCATCTGAACAAGCAGTAAAGAAGACTATGGAAATGGGTTCCGATGGCAGTGTAGTAAGTGTACCTAAGGGTGCAAACACTTTGGAAGGCAAGCTTCCTATAGAAAAGATGATGTTGTGGCATATGAGATTTGGCCACATTGCTGAGAAGGGTCTTAGGACCGTGAAAAATAAAAACCTCGTTGAGGGGTTAAATGATTGCAATCTCAAGTTTGACTTTTGCGAACACTGTGTCTATGGTAAACAAAATCATGTTCAGTTTTACTCTAGTTCTCACAAATCTTCTGATGTTTTGGATCTTATTCATTTTGATGTATTTGGTCCTGTAAAAGTTTCTTCAATCTCCAAGTCTGTATTTTTTGTATCTTTCATAGATGATTACAATAGAAGGACTTGGATTTATTTCCTTAAAAATAAGACACAAGTCTTTAGTCGGTTCAAGGAATTTAAAGCCCTTGTAAAGAATCAAACTAGTAAGAAGATTAAGTGTGTGAGAACTAATAATGGTGGTGAGTTTTGCTTAGCAGAGTTTGAACAGTTCTGTAAAGAATGAGGTATCGAGAGGCATAAGACAACTCCTTATACCCCACAACAAAATGAAGTTGTAGAGAGAATGAACAGGACACTGATGGAGAAGGCTAGGAGTATGCTTAGTGGAGCTGGTTTAGAACAAAGGTTTTGGGCCGAAGCTATGGCCACTACTTGCTATCTGGTTAACAGATCTCCTACATCAGCTCTTTTTGGTAAGACACCCATGGAGGTGTGGTCTGGAAAGAATCCTTCAATTAGACATCTTCGTGTTTTTGGTTGTGAAGCTTATGCACATGTTCCAAAGAAGAAAAGATCTAAGTTGGAAAACAAAGCTGTCAAATGTATTTTCATCAGATACAGTGTTGGTGTGAAAGGATACAAGCTTTGGGATCCTATGACTAGTAAGGTGTTGTATAGTAGAAATATTATTTTTAGAGAGCTAACATCTTCTCCTATTGTGCTACAACTAGATGAAAAAGAAAAAGAAAAAGATGTTGTTCAGTTGCCTCCTACCCCTGAGAAAACTGAACAGAGGGACCATGTTGGGTCTAATGATGAGGAGAGCTCTAGCAGCTCTGATAGTTTAGAAGAAGAGGAAGAACAACCTCAACCTTAGCCCTTGAGGAGATCCAAGAGAGAAAGAAAGAAACTAGAAAGGTTTGGTTATTCTATGTTAGATTCCAGTTGTGCCTTTTCTTTGATTACTAACACTGATGAGCCTAGATTTGTGAAAGAGGCTTTGGGCATGGAAGATATAGGTTCTTGGATTGAGGCTATGGATGATGAGATGGCTTCATTGGAGAAAAACAAAACTTGGGATCTTGTAACTTTTCCTAAAAGGAGAAAATCTGTTGGCTGTAAATGGGTGTTCAAGAAGAAATTCTATGTAGATGGCAGTGTTGAAAGGTACAAAGCTAGATTGGTTGCAAAGGGGTATTCACAGGTAGAGGGAATAGATTATGGTGAAATATTCTTTCCTATTGCAAAGTTGACATCTATTAGATTTTTGTTATCTCTTGCTGCATCATATGATTTAGAGATAGAACAGATGGATGTGAAGACAACTTTCCTTCATGGTGATTTGGAGGAAGAGATTTATATGTCATAGCCTAAGCACTACATTGTTAAAGGTAAAGAATCCTTAGTTTTCAGATTAAAGAAATCTCTATATGGTTTGAAGCAATCTCCTAGGATGTGGTACCTTAAGTTTGATGCCTTTGTGTTGTCAATTGGATTTGTAAGATCAAAATCAGATCATTGTATTTATTTTAGAGTTGAAAATGATCGCCTTCTTATTGTTGCATTATATGTTGATGATATGTTGTTGTTTGGGAAGGGTAAGGGTATGATTTCTAATTTTAAATCTCAGTTGTCAGCATAGTTTGAGATGAAAGATCTTGGGGCAGCTAGGTACATCTTGGGTATGAAAATCAGTAGAGACGGGTCTAACAAAAAACTTTGGTTGAGTCAAAGTAAGTATGTGAAGTCTGTGTTGGACAGGTTCAGTATGGCAGATTGTAGACCACTTTGTGTTCCTGTTTCTATGGGAACAAAGTTATCTGTAGATGATTGTCCAAAATCTCCTAGTGAGGTGGAGGACATGAGTAGAGTACCTTATGCTAGTGCAGTTGGTAGTCTTATGTATGCTATGGTCTGTACTAGACTAGACATTGCCCAAGCAGTGGGAGTCCTAAGTTGGTTTATGGCTAACCCTGGAAGGGTACATTGGGATGTAGTTAAGTGAGTATTTAGATATTTGAGGGGTACATCAGATTACTCCATATGTTATCATGGTAACTCTTCTAGATCTTCGCATTCAGTTTGTATTCATGGGTTTGTGGATTCAGATTGGGCAGGTGATATTGATAGTAGGAGATCCACCAGTGCTTATGTGTTCACTATGTTTGGTGGTGCCATTAGTTGGATGAGTAAGCGACAACTTGTGGTTGCTTTGTCTACTACAAAAGCTAAGTACATGGCTGCTACTCATGCTTATAAGGAAGCCATTTGGCTTAGGAGATTGTATTCTGATGTTGGTGTTGATGCAAAACATATTACTATTTGGTGTGATAGTTAGAGTGCTATTTGCCTTGCAAAAAATCCAACTTTCCATGCCAGAACGAAGCACATTGATGTGCAGTTTCATTTTGTGAGAGATATGGTGGAAGATGGAAAGGTAAATTTGGAGAAGGTAGATACTATGAAGAATGTTGCAGATGCATTAATGAAACTAGTGGGCACTGAGAAGTTCAAATGGTGTTCGGAGTCTATGGGCCTTTTGGCCTATAGCGGTTAAAGTTCTTGTTATGTTCTTGTTGCTCTTACAAGGTGTTCGACAAGTGGGAGAATGTTAGGAATAAGGTGTCTCAACCTTGGATAATTCCTATTCTTATTATTTGTTTTGTAAATGTATTTTTTGCAAATAATGAAATTAAGTTTGAGTGTACATGTCTAGTTGGCATGTTGATGTGTCACTCCACTTGATGTGTCGGCATCTTGTGCGTAAGGAGATCATCACTAAAATGGTCATGATAGATTCCTATGATGCATAAGAACTATTTAAGGAATGTGCTATGATAGGTGTAAGAGCATCTTATGAGTTGGGCCTATTTGGGCACCCAAGAAGAAGTGGTTGGTGTGTATAAGAGAATATGCCAAAAATAGGTTGGTATGACAGATTCTCTTACACTTCTCTTGACCGTTATTTTTGGTGGATTCTATGACAAGATGTCATAGTCTATTCTAGGGATGGATGCCTATTCTTGGGATTGTATGTAATAGTTGTGTACATGTGGCTTTGTGCATGGGTCTTGGTGGTTGGACGCCAAACTCTTTTTTTGGGTATTTGTTGGGTCCTGAGGAGTCTATATATATGATGCTGCTTCTATGGGAGAAAAATAAGTTTGGTAGGTGTACTATTATGTAGCTAGACTAGTCTCTCATCTCCTGAAAGAACTTGCATTGCAAGTGTGTTGTAGTCTTTGTGTTGAAGATAATACATTGTGCAGGTTTTGGAGGGGTGGGGTTGTTTTACCGAAATTTTTTTTCCCACCGGCATATCTTCATGTTTATGTGTTTCAATCTTCTCTATCTATTTTCTGTATGCATGGTATATGGCTGCAATATCTTTGTTAAAGTAGTTAACAGATCTGAAATTGTAAGGATTTAAAAAGAATTTGCACAATACTTTCCTTTAGAGATTAGTGTAGGAAGCTGTTTCCACACCTGAGTTTCCTTACATCTTTTTCTACTTGACAAATTCCATAACTTTTCACAAATTTTTGAACATCTTTATACAACTATGGCCAAAATTACTTCTCCTTAAGAAAATTCAAAGTTTTATCAATACCAAAATGTCTAGCCAAACCACTACTATGTTTCTCCTTCATCAAATTAGTTCTCATTTGTCCTCTCGGTATACACAACTATATACCTTTAAACAACATACCTTCTTGAATGAAATATTCTTCCCATTTTGTACTCAGTTGATCTTGAATAGGTGCTCTGCACTTTCTCCATGACTCAAAAAAATCAGGATCAGTTTTATACAAATCTCTCATCTCATCAAAACCAAGAACTTCAATTTTCATCTCGATCATCAAAGATCTTCTTCTACTCAATGCATCAGCAACTCAGTTGGTGACTCTACTTTGATGCCTTATCACTAATGCATCACTCTGCAAGTACTCAACCCATTTCATATGTCTCTAATTCAACTTATTTTGACTACCCAAGTATTATAAAGCCTTATGATTAGTATACAACACAAATTCATTCGGTATCAAATAATAACTCCATTTCTTCAATGCTTGAATAATAGCATAGAATTCTTGATCATACATAGAATATTTCCTTCTAGCATCATTCAAATTTTCACTAAAGAAAGCAATAGGTTTACCTTCTTGACTCAACACAGCTCCAATTGCACTACCACTTGCATCACATTCCACTTGAAATACCTTATTGAAATTAGGAAATGCCAAAATAGGCCATTCAACAACCTTCTGCTTCAGAGTCTCAAAACTTTTATCAGCTCCATGTGTGCACTTGAATTCTCTTTTATCTCCTCTCATAGTCTCAGTCATAGCATTACAAATAGAACTGAAATTCCTTATGAATTTTTGGTAAAAACTTGCCAAACCATGAAATGATCTTACCTCACTAGCATTCATAGGTGTAGACCAATTCAGAATATCTTTAACCTTTTCAGGATCCATCTTCAAACCATCAACAAAAATTACAAATCCCAAATACACAATCTCCTCTTTCATGAATGAACACATTTTCAAATTTATCAGCAACTTTTCCTCTTTCATTCTCTGCAAAATTTGTCTAACATGCAAAAAATGTTCTTCTCTAGTCTTACTGAATATCATAATATCATCAAGATATACAATCATAAACTTACCCAATAATTTCTTCAAAACTTCATTCATCAACCTCGTAAAAGTACTCGGTGCATTAGTTAAACCAAAATGCATAACCAACCACTCATACAAACATTCTTTTGTCTTGAAAGTAGTCTTCCACTCATCACCTTCTCTGATTCTGATATGATGATACCTACTTTTTAAATCAATTTTTGTGAAATACATCCCTCTAGTCAAACTGTCGATTATGTCATCCATTCTTGGTATATGAAACCTATACTTCACTGTTATCTTATTGATTGCTCTGGAATACATACACATTCGCCATTCTCCATTCTTCTTAGGTGCCAATACCGCAGGTGCTGTACAAGGACTCAAAATTTCTCTGATCAAACCTTTATCTAGCAACTCTTAAATATGTTGGTTCAATTCCTGATTCTCAGTAGGTGTCAATAGATGCGGTGCCTTATTTGATAGACTAGCTTTAGGAATTAGATCCGTGCAATGATCAATACTCCTCTTTGGTGGCAAACCATCAGGTACATTATAAAAAATGATATCACTGTATTTGGTGAGTAACTTATCAATCTCCTCAGGAACATTATCCTCTATTTTCTTACTTGGTTTGTTAGGAATCACAACAAAACATACATCATTCTTTTTCAAATCCTTAACAAAATTTCTTCCTTCCATCAAGAAAACTTTCACAGATGTGCAAACATTACTAATAGGTTCTTCCATCAAAGGTACCAAGATTTGTTTTCTTCCATTAGCCATAATAGTATACTTATGCAATCTCCCATCATATATAGCATGTCTATCATATTGCCAAGGTCTACCCAACAAAATATGACAACAATCCATAGGCATGATATCACACAACACTTTATCATAGTACTTTCCAATTTTCAAATTCACATAACATTGTTCACTTACCAAGAGTGTATGCTCATCTTTGATCCATGAAATCTGATATGGTTTCAGATGTTCCAACCTCTCCAACTAAAATTTCATGACCATGTCCTTAGATGCTAGATTCTCTGAGCTACCACTATCATTGATCACCTTCCAAACTTTGTCAGAAACTCTACATCTGGTCTTGAACAAAATTTTTCTTATCGGATCTTTCTTTTTTCTTTCATTCCATAGTGCTCTCCTTACCCTCAAATTATTTTCCTTCTTAGGTTCATTCAGTGATTCTTCTTGTACCAAAGCATTTCTACTACTACTTGCCTTCTTACTAGCATGTGTATATTCAAAAGATCTATGTCCTTCTTCTCCATAATTATAACAAGTTCCTCAAAAATTACATCTGCTATAACCACCTCGGTAGTTACTACCTCTACCTCTAGATGAACTTTCACCTTTCCACTCAGTCTTGCCTTTGTCTAGATTTGTCTTTTCAGGTTCAGATCTACCATTTTCATCATAGGATCTACCTCTTCCTCTAGGGAATCTACCACCTCGACCTCTTTGTCTCTGTTCATGTCTCTTGTTCAATTTCTCCTTGGCCTTCAACGCAAATTGATAAGCCTCTACAATGTTCTCCAACTTGACCAAACTGATTTCCTCTTGGATGGAAACTCTCAAACCATTTAGGTATCTAGAAATTCTTTCCACATCATCCTCATCATGTCCAGATCTAATATCTAATCTATAGAATTCCTCAGTATACTCTTTTACCAAGCTATCTTTCTGCTTTAGATTTTGCATTCACCTAACTAGGTTAATTTGATTATCACAAGGTAAGAACTTTCCTTTCAATTTATTCACCATTTTATTCCATACTTTGATTTTGTCTTTGCCTTTCTTCTTTCGATCCAATTGTAGATGCTCCCTCCACAAGGATGCATGACCTTTCAAATTTGTGCTTGAAATTTTCACCTTCTTTTCTTCAGATACATTTTCATACTCAAAATACTTTTCCATTTCAGTGATCCAGTCTATCAGTTCGTCATAATCCAATTTCCCACTATATTTAGGAGGATTGAAATGTGGTGTTGCCTTAAAACTTGTGAAGGCCTTCAAGAATCTTTCCTCACCCTGATCCATCATAGGTGTAGGTTCTACTTCAACTTGTTCCAATTCAACTTCATCATCACTAACATCTTCAAGATGTCTGCCTCTTCTCTGGGCTATTTCAACAGCTTCTAATCTAGTAGCAAGTTGTCTTAGTAGAAATTTGTCTCAACATGCCTTCCAATCCTGGATCCGCTTCTCACCTCCCATGAACCATCTTGAGAACCCTCTACAATTGGAGGTCAGATCACAATTTTACACCCCACAATAATTTAACTAGGGCTTCACAAGAAGGAACCTACAAATCTAGATCCACAGACCTAGATCTAGATCTCAGCTCACTTTGATACCACTTGACAAAAGGGCATAGACCTTAGGGGCCAAATGATGGCACACCCTACAAATCCAACCCGCTCAACAACACAGTGAGAGAGATAAAGTAGGATCAATGATATATTAAATTCATTCAAATTGATTCATACATGCCGGGCTATAAGGCCATCCTGGTTACGACTAGATATTACAATGAATTACAAAAGTCCTCAAACATGCAAGGATCTATCAATAATCTTGATTCTACTATCTTCTATCTTCTATCAAAACTGACTCCCTAAACTCTAACCAAACAACTATACTTATACAAGAGGCTACCAAACTGAGTCAGCCTTCAGATCTACAATCAATGGAAGGAACAGTTAGATTTGGGACCACATGCTTCCCAATGATGGATACCAACATTAAATCTATGACCCATAATCAATGCACAAGTTGGCCTCAATAGAAACTCAAAATAAACTACTTAGTAAGAAAGGATGATCAAGCAAAAAACAAGCATTGCCGAGCACTAGTGAAATAACCGACCACCTAGAAGATAACCGACCACACTCGGTAACCAAAGGAAACCGACCAACTACTGACCAACTTGGTCAAAGCAGGAACCAAACAACACATACAAACTTCAAAATCTTTTGGTGACATGGGATTTCCAAGACCCCGAGATGCTCCTGCATCACAAGACCGCACAAGCTAACTCCCAACGGTCATTGATCGCATAAGAAATCTTCCAAATGGTCCAGGCAGGAAACATATAGAACCAGTCAGAGAAGATCATCCAAGATCTCCCAAACCATGCCACTTCAAGAGATGTGTTCTTAGACATAGCCTCCACAAACATAAAAGAACAAAGTTCTTTCATCACACATGCCAGCGATCTCCAAAGATCATCACAACATAGAAACTCAGAAAGCTACCCAAAACAAAGTACTATATCCCTATGATAGGGAATTCCTCCAAGACTAAGAAAGATCTCTAGGAACCCAAAATGATCTTGCATTGGACTATAAAGTTAAATAGAAAGTATGTCCCATATTTTAATCTCAAGATAATTATTTGCAATGAACTTCATCTTCACCAAAGGCTTCCAATCCATCAAGGACAAGAGAAAAAATCAGAAAATTGACCATCTATGCTTCATCCATTCAAACATCAGGATCATTTGAATCTCAAAAATCCAATCAA
Source organism: Chamaecyparis obtusa (assembly GCA_027943335.1). Classification (NCBI taxonomy): domain Eukaryota; kingdom Viridiplantae; phylum Streptophyta; class Pinopsida; order Cupressales; family Cupressaceae; genus Chamaecyparis; species Chamaecyparis obtusa. The sequence continues at coordinate 220,329 of BSBK01003517.1, read as the reverse complement.
CATACCACTGATCACCACAACCCATCTTAGAAACAAGAGTATCCAACTCCTCAACAAGTAGATCCAAAGTCAGATCCACATAAATATGAAATCCCTCATCACTAGCATCCCATCTCTACAACTCATCACAAGACTCATTACTGTCAACCAACAATTCAAGTCCACAACCAACAAATAATATTTGCACCATAACACTAAACAAAAGCAAGTCGAAAACACCACCATCACAAAGGTGTTCAGCAACAAGTAACTCTTCACTAACAATAATCTGATGAAGCCCAACCAGATGTTCTAAAATTCTCATGCTAGATCCATCCATCTGTTCATGAAAACCAACACATAACTTATCATCTTCGGTGAATTCATCCTTCACCTCTTCCTTAACATCAAAGTGTCTTCTTCTCCGAATAATCCTCTTAATTAGGTGGACAACTTTCTTCCAAAAAGACTTCATCATCTCTTCAATCCTTAGATTGAATTTAGGCCAAAACATACCCAACTTATCCATCAAGTTCCTTTCAAAGTGAAACTGCCTCTGCACAGTGATTTGATTGCAAGATTCCAGTTGCCTCCACACACTCGGTGATCTACTATCCATCTTTATAACTTGCCTCAATTTGGTGATCTATTCACTCAAAGAAATCTTCATCTTTCACATCAAATATGCTCTCCTTAGAGGCATCTTCAATCCAAGGTCCTGGTGCAAACTTCCTCACCTTTGGTGATCTATCCACACACTCAGAATCTTCAAGTTCTGATACCACTTGATGTAGGGTAGGCATGGAGGATCCAATAATGATAATGGATGGTCCAAACCTACACTGCCAATTATAACAACAACAAGCACAACAAAAGACAACAATATAATGCTTCAAAATAGAATTTCATTCAACATGCCTGACTATGAGGCCTTTCGAGTTTCAACCTTATACAATGAATAATAGAAAATTATCAAAAAGATCTCACAAGATCCAAGGAACCACCAGCTAGTTCAGATCTGCAACAAGCATCCTCTGATAGGAACAACCAAGACAGGGTCTAAACTTGTGCTCGCAATCCACACAACAACCTCCTGTTGTCCTAAGCCCTCAAGCCACTAGTTCTTCTACAAACTCCTAGATTCACAAATCTACTTCTACTCTAATCCTATACTACTCATCTAATACTCCTCTTCTACATCTTTCTTGATGATCATACTCTACATCAACCCAAGCTCTCAATATATAGCCGGCTAAGCCACAAGTCGGCCAGTCAGGCATTAATTACATTATAGGTCCAGCCTAAGGAGAGATACCAAAACTAAATAAAGAATGATCAAAACTTAATGTGAGGTTACATTTAGGTCCACACATGATCCAAGAACATAATCCTAACTTACCAAGATCCCATCTCATCACATGGAACCACGCAAGATGAAAAACTCTACGTTTCGCATGAAATTGGATGAAAATTGATACCCAAAAAAATGGTTATAACTTTTAACTCATAATGAATTAGGACTTGTGGTCTTAGGAGAAGATATTAATTTAGGTCCTCTTAAAGGCCCTGAGAGTTAAAAGGCTGATTCATTAAGGATCAAAAACTACACATCGTACAATCAGCACCCAGAAAGCAGGAAAATACGGCTCTAACGGCAAGGAAAATAACTCTAACTTTGAAACGGTCCATCCAATCCTTATGAACTCATAGGAGAAGGTTCCAAAATAGGTCCAAGGCATAATAACCATGAGCCATGATTGCACAAGATAATGCCCAATGGTCATCGATTGCATAACCAATCTTCCAAATGTTCAAGGTAGGAAACACATAGAAACAGTCAGAGAAGATCATCCAAGATCTCCCAAAGCATGCCACTTAAAGAGATGCGTTCTTAGACATAGCTTCCAAAAACATAAAAGAATGAAACCCTTTCATCACAAATGCTAGAGATCTCCAAAGATCATCACAACATAGAAACTCAGAAAGCTGCCCAAAATAAAGTACTGTATCCCTCTAACAGGGAATTCCTCCAAGACTAAGAAAGATCTCCAGGAACTCAAAATGCTTCTACATCACTGTACTAGCATTGATTTCAGCATACCACTATAATAGCAGTGAATTTTTTGTACTACTTCACCGCCGGCCTTGCGTACCACTACACCATCAGGTATCGGCTGCATTGTACCAACATTTTTGTACTGCTTTACCATACCGGATGGAGTGTTTCTATAGAGGCATCATCTTATGGTGGAAATCCACATACCCTCCCCATATGTTGATGCCTCACCGCATGGTGAGCAACTACTATATGGTGGACTCATCCGTATAGTGAGAAACCACCGTATGTATGAGGTAGTCCTAATAGTTTCCCACTTGACAAGGTATGTACTGATATCATAGAGTTACTTAATATGACCATGTACACCATTGGAACTTAACCATGTTCATTTTGATCCTCCAAGGTATACAATCATGGATTCAAAATCAATAACATATACAACCTGTAACATACAATTTCAAGCCTCAAAGCACTATCTGCCACATATACACTAAGAAGCTCCCACTACATAGGCAATGTTTGCTTGATATGAATCCATTCAACCATATCATGTAGAAATGCAACAACAAACTTGTAGCATCAAGAACATCAAAAATACATCAACCATGTACCATGTCCTTCTACATACACCTCTAGATGCCTATAAGACTTCCTGCTAAAACCATCAACCATTTCAACAAACACATCTCTAATCACAAGAGAAAACAACATTACCACTATCTCTAAGTATCCATGAGCACCTGCAACTGATCAATCCATGCTAACTCCAAGTGTAGAGCAACAACTTCATGAAGTGTCAAGCAAATGACCAATGTACTCAATACACAACAACAAAAAAAATAAGATCAATGTCAAAGTTCCAACCATGGCCTTAGGAACATAAAAATGACAACATGATCTACAACATCTCAAGAAAAGAGATAACATGCTCCATATTAACATACCATAACATGTCAAATGAAAACATAATCTAAACCTTTATCAAAAACCCTGTAGGGTCCTCAAGATGTCAAAATCTTCAATTACATGAAGATAAACATCTCCAAACAATACTTCAACAAATGTGAAAAGATCCTTCTGCAACATCAGAATCTCACACCTTCAATATTTACAATACTAATGAAGATCATTCACTACGTCACTACCACTAACTCCCACTAAACCATGGTGTCAAGTGACACATGGCATCATGAAAAACATCTTCCACATGAAGACCAAATTAATCAAACCAGTCATCATTAGATGAATTAGCCAAGGCAACACTGTTAGCATCTTCATCATCACTCTGAGAAGACTCTAAATCGAAAGAACTCTGAATTTTATTTTTCTTTTTCTTCTCTTTGAAATCCTTTCGGATATGACCAACCTACCCATAGTTCCAACACTTCACTTTGGAATTCTTTCCAGAAGATTATGACTTCATGTCCTTTCCTTTGTCCTCTGATCTGTCTCGAACAACAAGAGACTCTTTAGCCACATCAAAAGATTTCCTCTGCATCTCCACCAACAAAAGTGCACCAACTACATCATCCATTTTAAACTGGTTGGTAGTACTTCTGATGGCCATCACAAGGTGATCCCATGAATCAGGCAATGAGAACAACAATAACATGCAATGCTCTTCTTCATCAATGGACACACCAACATATGTTAACTATGCAAACACCATATTGAATGAATTTAGATGATCTTTCACAACCGTTCCTCCATCCATCTTCAAAAAATACAACTTCTTTCTCAGGAAGAGCTTGTTTACCAAGGAGTAGCCCTGATAAATGTCTCCTAACTTCTTCCACAAGGAATGTGTGGTTTTCTCTTCATGGACATTCAACATAACAAAATTTTCCAAACTCAATCTTATGAGTCCTCTGGCTTTTCGGTCCGCTATATTCCAATCTTCCTACTTCATGCCTATAGGCTTGGTGGCAGACACAACAGTCCATAGATCTCGATCAACTAGCATATCTTCAACTTTAAGTTTCCACAACTCAAAGTTTATTCCATTGAACTTTTCAATGTCTATTCTCCCTGATATACCCGCCATCTCAATTTCCAAATGACCACTTTGCAAAACCCCACTGGAACTAAATTGACACAAACAATAAACCCTTGCTACAAGGATAACAAAAAACTTTTTCTGGCTCTAATACCACTTGTTAGGAAAGAAGAGTGTGGAACACTTTCCACAGTATCAATTTTACAGGGGAAATAAGCAATAGTAAATCTAAATGCAAAGATGTGCAAGAAAACAAGAAAATAGAAAAATACCCTTCGCACACAAGACAAACACAAACAACCAAATTTAATGTGGGAAACCCTTATGGGAAAAAACCCACTGTTGGTTCCTGGATAGGATTTTACACTCCATGAGATACCAATATGCTTATGACTGATGTTAAGGAGTGGTTAATTCCAAATGTGGGAAATCTATAAGCAACTGGACCAACTATAGGGACAAGAATGGCCTCTTCACTTCTGGCTTTGCAAAACCAAGGCAGGAACACCTGATCCAATAGATATAACTTTGTTTCTTATCTAATACTAGATCTTACAACAGATAACAATGAGAAAGTACTAAGAAACAACCTACTACTCATTGACTCTCCATCACTAGGTAGAACAACTATAAATGTAAATAAATGTAAAATAACTGGTAATGATTTAATGATTTCTTGCAGAATGTAAACAACCATGCCAAACTTGCATCGATAGAGGAGCTACTAATTTCTGATCGGTGCCTTATCCATTGGGCAATATATCTGAGATAGATATAGAATACAAGAACACAGATTCCAAGCCATAAACACAACAAACCAGATTCATACACTGCTTATAAACATCCTTCCTGACTGAACCAAATGAATTTACGTTTCACTCAAAGACTTTTAACCTGATCCTAAATCAAGGCTGAGAGATAAAACATATACACAAGTAAACCCTGTGCAAAGAGTAAGAAAACTCAAAACCCAAGAAACACAACTGAAGGAGATATCTGAAAATTGAGAATTGCATTAAGTATGAGGACTCAAGTTCCTGTATTACAAACCATTTCAGAATACAACACCTAAATAATATGCAAAAGATACAGAAGGTTTTTCCACTATATTGACACAAATTAGCAAAACATATTACAATCTAGACTGAGGATACACACTTAGCTTTTCAGCTTCCTGTGTCAAGAATTTCTAGCCAACACTTCTAAATGATCCAAAAATCCTCTTATAGGAACAAGGATGCAATAAGAAAATATCATTTAGGGCAACACAGTCAACCCTAAGACTCTCAAAAATATCCTAGAAAAATCTGATATCATTTACAATGTAGAAACTTCTTTTACAAAAATCTGCATCTTTACCCAAATCTGGACCCAGAATACACAGTCCATTACTGCTCTCACCAACTTTGTCGAATCTGATTTTTAGCACTGCCATTGGAAAGCTCATTTTGAGCCAATTTCAAAAATATATAATATTGATATATTTGGATAAAAATAAAGCTCTGGGCATTATTTTTCGCGAGCAGCCTGTATTAATTAAAATTTAGAATTTTGATATAGCTTGACCATTCAAATTTGAATTTAATAACTTTATGCAGACCTCAAATTTGAGGTGGGCCCCATGCCACTTAGCATCACCTAATTCATTCATTGGTCCACCTCATCTACCATGTCACACCTCTGCCACATGTCACTCTCCAGTTGGCTAGCCTCGCTGACTGTGCATCCACCCGATAGCTCACCTCAGGAAATGTGTCACTCTGTCACCATACCGCAACAGTTAACTAGTGAAAATATTCAATCTTGCACTTTAGCAATGAACATCGAATCAACATGCATCCCAAGGCGGCCGACCATCTACTCGATCTTGCTTTGTCACCGCCTCATCATCATCCTTTGCTAAGTGTCACATTCTAACTGGGCTCTTTGATCAGCAGGCATCAAACTGCATCATCATGCCACATCATCAAGTGACAGGTGTCAGCATGTCGCTTAATCTGCTATGCTAATTTGCATGCATTTCCTCCTTAGCACTTTGGTGATGTTCGTTGGATGCTGGGCACATATCCCAATGTATCAACCTACGTGTTTGATCAAAACAACTTACTTGCACATGTGGGCCTGCTCTGCCAAGTCACCATCCACCTCGGTCTCCATGCATATGAGGGAGCTCTTTTGACTTGCGTCCACTTGAGACACTATGGTATTGTGGGGTTTTCTTTATAAACATCTCATTTGTCTATTGTAGCGTCAATGTGGGACTAATTCTTCATTGAATATAATGTATTTCACTCAAAATTTACTCTTCGTCAAGTGCGTCCGCTGGGCCCCACAAAATTCAACCAGCCTGCTCTCCATCCTCTTCTTTCTTTTCACTTTATTTCATAAGTGAGTGTTTCTTCTTTTAAATACATGATATGCATATAGCGGGCCAAATGTGGGATATATCCCATACACACAGTTCCCTATCTAACCACCTCCTTGTGCAAGCTTTATTGGTTTTCTTTGGGCCTGGGAACATGGCATACAAAAGGCATGCCCCTGGAATGTTCTTCTTTGGCTGGTGCACACATAGCACCACAAAGTAACCTATGCTGCCCTCACTTTATATGCATAACCAGCACCTGAGAGCTCATCACTCATTTTCATGGGGGAGAGACTTGATAGTGCTCTCCACAAAACCTTCGCAGGCTTCCTCCCAACTTCTGCAAACAACACACTAAAAAAGAGGAAAGCAGATTTGGGAGCACATTTTTGTCTTTGAAAGGCTCACACAAGCCTACCTTGGGCTTACACAAACTCCTCCTACACTCCACACAACAACTCCACATTTTGGTGTGCCTAATACATGTTAAAACATAGCCACCTTCTAGAAATTGGTCTACAAGGAGATGATATGCATGCATGAATGTATTTGAGAAGCATGTGTATCTTCTCAATTCATGGTGCATGTGGATAAAGAGTGCCTACGCACTTAGCTCAAAGGTAGCCGACAACCTTATGGGTTTAAGAGGTGTGCATAACATAAAGAGGCCTGTGTAAGTCTCCCTCTCCAAAACTCACAACAAACTCCTCCCTTCCAATATATACAACAGCCTAAAAATAGGCCCAAATAGAATGCACACAAGATAAAAAATGCACCAATGTTTTGTTGAAAATGTGAGCAGCACTTATTATTTGGTGCGTAGAAAGTTCACGAGGAGGGAGAGTTGAGTGGAGGACCATTTTTTTTTAATTTATCTGCATAGACATGAGATCTTCTCCTCACATTCCTTGCAAATCTCACTCCTCCAGGCGCTGGTATCTTTTATTTCAAACATTGGTATCTTCTAAATCAAATACTGGTTGTGTCTTTCTTTATACGTTGGCTGTGTGTAATTAAAAATGGCATCCTTTGCACTCACGTGAGCATCCAAATACAAACCTCATGCATAGCTTTTGTAATATTTGATTGATTTCAATTTTCTTTTCGCTGGCCTTCCATTTTATTTAGAATTTGAATGCTTCTCCAAATTTACATACTTCTCCAAATAGGCAGCCTCTAATGCTTATACTCACGCCAGTGCCTGTAATTTAAATGTTGGTGTCTTCTCTATTTTCAAATGTATCAAAATCAACCTTTGTTATAACATTTTCAATTTGAGATTTGCATCCATCCTCCAAACAATTTAAAATGTTGGCCTCAAGGAAAGCTGCCTTCATATTTTAATCATAGACCTTTATATAATGTTTACAGCCAACAGTGTGAAACATAGATGTCATGCCTGGCATAGCGACAAATTATCTTTTAAAATAATGAGGCAGGCTAGACCTCAGGCGGGTCTAGCCTAAATTTTTTTCGAACTCAAACAACTGGCCTTGAAAATGATCTAGGACGACTGGCACATACAACCGGATCCAATCCGGATAACCGAAAACCTTTTAAAAACTTCAAATTTTGTAACTTCGCAGTCACCGAATCCTAATAAGTTGCCTCCAGTCACGCTTGTAAAACACTGTTCAAAACTTATCACTAGAAACCGAAAGTTGGCAAGTGCGAACTTTGTACTATAGACAACAACCCTGTCAAACGACATCGCCTAGAAATGAACGAGGTGAGAGATTTTAAAACTTGAAAATGCTCGTTCAGAATTGCCAACAAACACAGATTGAAAATCACTGCCGACTGCCCTAGAAAGAGATGGATGAAAAATATCAAACGATGAGCTGAAGGTGAGCCACTGAATCTGGAAGAAATTTCATATGCAAGGATCAAAACAAAGCAACCCTTAATTGGAGATGAGCAACTGGAAAAAAACTATGAATTTTTGAAAATGGTTACTTTGCACAGTTATGCTATTTGCACTTTTTAACATTATTGAATGCATTTTTATCTGATCTTGCAATCCGATCAAACGGAACCCTCATGGTCTGAAACCCTAGATGATTGATCACTCTCACACAGAAAATAAGTCTATAATCAGATTCATCAAACAATCAACCGATTATCAATTATTAATCTCCAAATTTGGCTACTTACAACATCCTGAACTGAAAACCATCAAATTCGTAGAAATTGCATTTGGAATTGATCGAGCAAAGTGATCAAATAGATTCGTCAAAATCTGAAACTTATCATGGGGAATAAATTTCATGTCTACATTATGGATCAACCTTCAATTATGATTTACCTCAAACTGGGAGCAAATGGCAAGACCTCAAAGTGAGCTACTCACAAAACTGAACTGTGCACTGCTGAAGAAACTTAGCAATCTGCAAACTGAATGGCCCTGGCAAACATGTCAAACAGGCACAAAGGAGGCTGAAAATTGGCAAGATGACTTATTCCCATGCCTAAAACATGATGCAACAAATAGTATATCTTGATCAATCATAAGGCACTTAATGCACTTACCTGAAGAGGGCCTCCAACTAAACTGTGCAACTGATCTTCATCAAAATGTTAGAAACTGCAAACGGAATCAGATTGGCAAACAAGGCAAACGAATTCATCATGGCTTGAAAACTGAAACACAAGGAGTGTTTGACCACTGGAATACATGGCAAAAGGAATCTTATCAATTGGGTCACAAGGTCAAAAGTTACAACTAGTCAAACAGGACCCCTCAGAAAATCGGGCAGATTAGAGAAATAGGACAAAACTGGAAAGCCAACTTTGGGGGATTCAAAATCTAATCAAACGGATTTGAAAAGGCTTGAGCTTATGAACATAGGCTCTTTGATATACATTGTAAATGTTCCCAAAGTGGCGGGCCATGAAACTTAACAAGACACCAGATATTCAAATACAAACAGGGCCTGCTACATCGATTTGACACTTAGGCAAAAATGCAAACTTAAGTGAACACCTCAAAAAGACTACTCGCTAAACATTTTAGATTCTTCATTTAGGAACTGGGACCCACTGCATATGTCAAATGAAAGCTGTTGAACCCGTTCCCCAAGTTGTATCACATGAAATTCATTAGGCTCATTTCTACATATTCTTGAACTAAGGTCCTTTTAAAACTTTCTTTTGAATCACCGAACATTGCCTTAGGAAAAAGTTTTGAACATGGCCTCAAAACATATGGATTTTTATAGTACCAACACCCACCACCAAAAAATCCCAGTCTTCTTTGTATTACAGTAAACAATTTACATACAACCGACAATGGATTTTTCACATAGGCTCACAGGCTCAGATTGTGTTACAATCAACCTGATATTACACTATATCTCCTTTACGAATCTTGCAGCCATTTATGCACATTGCAATTCATTGTAGAATTCAGCATAGAAACTATCATAGAACAAAATAGTTACTGACCGTCTTGGTAGTCCCAATGGTCACTCCTCCTGTTGTTACTCCCTTCGACATTGAATCACTCCGGTATCAGGTCACTCCCTTTGTCACTCATCCATGGATCCATCCGATGGTCATCAAACTATGTGTGGACATCACTGTACTAGCATCGGTTTCAACATACCACCATACTAGTAGTGGCTTCACCGTACTTCTTCACTGTCAACCTTGCATACTACTTCACTATCGAGTACTGACTGCACTGTACCAGCATTTTTTTACTACTTCACCATACTAGATGGAGTTTTTCTGTACATGCATCATCTTAAGGTGGAACTCCACATACCCTCCCCGTACATGAATGCCTCACCACACAGTGAGCAGCCACTGTACGATGGACTCACCCATACAGTGAGAAACCATCATACGATGGACTCATCCGTACGGTGGGAAACCACTGTACGTACGAGGCAGTCTCAAATTTTTTTTTCAAACATACCTACATTAATCCAACACTTGTCTTGGCCTGGTTAATGCCATATTCAAATTTTGGCAAGTAACCATTAACCAGTTCAGTTCACCAGTAGGTTCGGCAAAATCGCTACAATGGAATAAATTGATTGAAAAATATTAGACTTAAAAGACCAAATTTTTTATCCTAATTATTAATCTAATTTTATTATGAAAAATTATGAAACAAGATTATATAAATGACTTTCCCCTTGAGCCAATCAATTTTCTTTCAAGAAAATGATTCCCCTTGTGTTTTTTGATTTTTCCCCTTGCTAATTATAACTTTATGGAAAAATCTTCAAACTTAAGTTTGAGACTTCATGAATGTGTAGGATTCTCGACTCTTGGATTTTACATTTGTAATAAATTCATATTGAATGTTGCACCTCTTGTAGCACTTTCACTTGTCATTTTCAACTTCTTATTTCCCACCTTAAAATCATCTTCCCTAGTCTTTATTCTCTAATCGATTATGTCCAAGCTTTTGTGATTTATTCATTTTCTAAATTTCCCTTGCTGACAATTGACACCCCTCTCCTTTTTCCTAGATCAAACTCTACTTTCTATTTGACCATTCCTCACAATCTTCTTGTCACCTTTTAGCAAGGAAGAGTTGACATGTTATGGACAAAAGAGAGAAAATTGCATATAGAGTAGAGAACATTCATATATCAGTAATTAGATGGGTATCTATTTACATGGAGATTAAAAATCCATATCAATGTTTACCAATAATTTATGAATTTTATTCTCAGCTTTAAAATAAGATCAAAATAAATTCTTTATTTGACTATTACAATGTGTTCTAGAAATGAAAGTTGTAGTATATGTGAGTAGGAGGAAGCAACCCACACGAGAACAAAACCCACAACCACCTCTTGATGCAAAAACAAAATGTGCAATATATGTCTATGGGAGGAAGCAACCTACAAAGAGGGAAATCATATAACCATCTCAGTAGATAGCTAATGCTAATGCTGACTTGAAAAGTACTGCATTCAAAGAAAGGACAGGAAAATGTGTGAAACAAAATAATAAACCATCTTCTATTAGAGATTTCTCTTTGGATGTGGGCGGAATGCACCTAAAATTAGTCAACAAATACTACACCATTATCATGAAATACATCCTAGGATGGATTCCATGACCCAAAATCTTAGCTTCAAGGGAGAACTAGAAGAGGAAGAAGAAGAGTCAATGTTGTTAGTGGGCAGAGGCAAGACTGCAGAAGTGCTATGACACAATGAAACTAATTTTATTGCCATGTCAAAAAATTGATTACATTTGCCTCTTTATAGAGGACTTCAGAATTGTTTAGAAGTATAACAGTTATAAAACACATGTAGAAATATCGGTAGAAGGTGGTGGAAGGAAGTGGTAGAAATGTCTGGAAGGGAGGCAATAACCTTCTAAATAAAATGCATTTTATTGACATTCTCTACCGGTTGGTAGAAATTAATTCTTATCAACACTCCCCACTAATTTTTACTAATAATTATATCAAAATTTATAATATTCATTTGATCTCTTAAATATTCAAATTATTCTTGAGTTAATGCCTTTGTAAATATATCTGCCAGTTGATCTTCAGATCTGCAATGCTCCAAGTTGATTTATCCATTGTTAACCAATTCTCAAATGAAGTAATATCTAGTGTAAATGTGCTTTGTCCTATTGTGAAAAACATGATTCTTTGAAAGTGCAATAGCAGACTTGTTATCATAGTAGATTATAGTAGACTCCTCTTGCTCATGCATTAGATCCTTCAAGACTCTCCACATCCATACTACCTGACATGCTGTTGATGTACCTGCTACATATTCTTCTTCTACTGATGAAATTGTTACTATAGGTTGCTTCTTTGATTCCCATGCCAAAACACCTGTTCCAAGATGAAATGCATATCTAGATGTACTCTTTCTATCATAAATATTCCCTACAAAATCACTATCTGTATATCCAACTAACTAAAAATTACCTAAAGTAGCATACCATATACCATAATTCATAGTGCCTACAATGTACCTCAATATTATCTTTCCTACTTGCCAATGTGAGTTCTTAGGTGAATCCATAAATCTAGAAATCAGACTCACTCCATACATAATATCTGGTCTAGTTGTAGTGAGATACATCAAACTACCAACAAGATTCCTAAATATAGTTGTGTCAAAATTCATTTCATCATCTTCTCTACTTAGTTTTGTACCCATTGCCACAGGTGTGAAAACTAGTCTGTAGTTGATCTTTCTAAACCTTCTCAAAACATCTTTTGCATATTTACTTTGACAAATGAAAATTCCCTTACCATTTTGTAACTTCAATGCCAAGAAAATATCTCATCAAACCCAAATATGTCATCTCAAATTCCTTCTTCATTTCTGGTTTAAAAATGTCAATAGAAAGATTACCTGTAAAGATCAAATCATCAACATACAAGCAAACAAGCAAAATCAGACCTTGTTCATTGACTTTGGTGTATAGTGTAGGCTCACTAGTGCTTTTGTTGAATCCATTCTCTATCATGTATGAATCCATTCTTCTATACCATGACCTTGGTGCTTACTTCAATCCATAGAGTTCCTTCTTCAACCTGTAAACCTTGTCTTCATATCCTTTTATTTCATAACCTGGTGGCTGTTGCACATAGACTTCTTCTTCCAAATATTCATTCAAGAAAGCTGATTTAACATCCATTTGATAAACCATCCAATTATTTTGAGTTGCGATAGCTAGTACCATTCTAACAGTATCAAGTCTAGCAATGGGTGCAAATGTTTCATTATAATCAACTCCATATTCTTGTGCAAACCCTTTAGCTACTAATCTTGCTGTATATTTATCAACTTCTCCATTTGCCTTATACTTAGTTTTATAGACCCATTTTACACCTATGCATTCTTTATTCTTAGGTAAATCAACTAGTTCCCATGTACCATTCTTCTCAATATTTTCTATTTCATCATTCATTGCATTAATCCATTATTCTTCTTTAATTGCTTGATCAAAATATATAGGATCTTGAGAAAATAAAGAAACGTTTGATTGCATTAAATCTATTATATCATCTTGTCCATAAATCTCTTGCAAACTTCTAGTTTTCTTGCTCTTAAGCCTTGATCTCAATGATGAAATTGTAGGATTTGAGTCATTACTTACTTGTGGACTTGAAGATTCTCCTAGCTCATCTTTCATCTGTGTGTTATCTCCTTGTGAGCTTCTTGATGGAGATCCATCTTGATCTTTTTCTTGATCTTTTCCTTCTTGATCATTATAAGGTATTGGTGTTGCACCTATAATTATTTTATCTATATTGCCATCCCAAGATTCTTCTTCTTTAAACATGACATCTAGACTTATAATTACTTTCCTAGTTATAGGATTAAGCAACTTATATGCCTTAGATTGTTCATCATAACCAATAAATATGCATTTTTCACTTTTATCATCCAATTTACTCCTTACTTCTTTAGGCACATGTGCATATGCAATACAACCAAATTCTCTAAAATGGGAAACACAATGATGCTTACCACTCCATGCTTGTTATGGAATCATGTCCCTTACAATCTTTGTTGGACTCCTGTTCAAGATATAGACTGCACACGCTACTGCTTCAGCCCAATACTCATTAGGTAGATTCTTACCTTTCAACATACTCCTTGCCATCTCTATTATTGTTTGATTCTTTCTTTCTACAACACCATTCTATTACGGTGTGTAGCTTGTAGTAAATTTCTTCTTTATTCCATGGTACCTGCAATAATCCAAAAACTCATTTGACTTGTATTCTCCTGCTCTATTTGATCTCAATATCTTGATGGATAAACCACTTTATTTCTCAACCAATGCATTGAACTCCTTGAACTTGCCAAATGTTTCAGATTTATATTTAAGGAAATAAACCCATGTCTTCCTACTAAAGTCATCAATGAATGTTAGGAAATAAACACTCCCCCCTAATGATGGTGTTTTCATTGGGCCACACACACACACACACACACATATATATATGCACAATTTCTAAAGGTGCCCATGCTCTATATGAAATTTCTCTTGGAAAGCTTTCCCTATGTTTCTTAGCCAAGATACAACTTTCACATGAACTCAATGGTGCTTCAATGGGGGGTAAACCTCTTACCATTTCCTTTCTTTGCAACAAACACAATCCCTTGAAATTTAGATGACCATACCTCAAATGCCATATCCACGCTTGATCTTGACTTTTTGCCTTGAAACTTGCTCCAACCTCCTCCATCATTTCACTTTTCATGCAAAGTGGGAACATTCTATTATTTTTCATTTCAACCCTTGCAATCATCATATTACTAGGAGGAATATCAAGTATAGTGCACATATTTTTCTCAAAAATAACTCTATAACCTTTTTGTGTAAGTTGTCCTACAATTATAAGATTATGCTTCAAACCAGGTACAAAATAAACATTAGGAATAGACTTCTTACAAAGGTTTGTCACCACATTGATTGTACCTTTTCCTTTGACTTCTACTATGTTATCATTTCCCAATTTCACTTCTGATTTGACTAAAGTATCCAAAATTTCAAATATGTCTCTATTTTCTATCATGTGATTACTACAGCCACTATCTAGAAACCAAACATCACTTGAGCTCTCTTGAGCTACATGACATGCAATGAACAATGTCCCTGAACTACTCTCAGAAAAATTTGCATTATGCTTGCCTACATCTGCTTGCTTCTTTTGACATTCATTTGCTAAGTGACCAAAATTATTGTAGTAATAACATAGGACATTTGATTTTGATGCAAGGGAAGATGGGGAGAGGAACTAGAGGCACACCCTAACCAGATCCACCTTGCAGAATAACACGCAGAAGCAACAACAAACAACAGTGAGAGAGATAATGCAAATCTTTCATATATTATCTTCAAATTGATTCATACATGCCGGACTGTAAGGCCTTCCTGGTTTAGGCCAGATATTACAATGAACTATAGAAGTCCTCAAACATGTGAGAATATGCCAAAAATATCTAATCTTCTATCTTCTATCTCCAAAAAATGACTCCCTAAACTCTAACCAAACAACTACATTTATACAAGAGGCTACTGAATCAAGTCGGCCTTCAGATCCATAATCAATGGAAGGGATGACCAAATCTAGGTCCACATGCTTCCCAATGATGGATACCAGCATTAAATCCATGACCAAAATTAAATGCACAAGTCAGCCTCAAAAGAAATCCAAAATAAACAACTCGGTAAGCAAGGAAATCGAGTGCCAAAAAAGCATCATCGAGTGCTAGGGAAATTCACCGAGTGCTAATTAAAGAGATAACCGACCAACACTATTAAATAAAGGAAACTAAGCAACACCGAACCAAATCAGTCAAAGAAGGAACTAAGAAACACAAAAAACTTCAAACATCTTTTGGTGAGACAGGATTGCCAAGGACCCGAGATGCTCTTGCATCAGACACCTAGGGTTACTTGAAATGATTCTCCGAATCATGAAACATGTATGATCCAAGTTGCATCCAAATCAGATTGTGAAATCCATGAACTATCTTCAATTGGTCTATTCTTCCACTTTACCAGATATTCCATATACTATTTTCCTCTTGTACTTCTACCAATTCTTTGCTCCAAAATCTTTTCAACTTCTTCCTTCTGTTTCTTAGGATAATCCATCGGTACTATCATGTCTTCATCAGGTTCATAATACTCATATAAATCAACAATGTTTAATATATGTGATGTATCCATGTCATTAGGTAACTCAATCTCATATGCATTTTCACCATCAAATTTCCTCAAAATCTTGCAAGGGACAAACTTCTTCATTTTCAGCTTCCCATATGTTCCAACAGGAAATCAACCTTTCTTCAAAGGAACCATTATTTCATCACCGACTGAAAAAGTCTTATGTCTTCTTAATGTATCAGCTCTGTCTTTGTATTTCTGATTACTTTTCTCCAACTTATGTTTAGCATCTTTATGCAATGTCTTTATGTACTCAACAAATTTTACTCCTTCTGCACTTCTGTTTCTTTCATTAGCAATATCCCTCAAATAAAATATACCTCTTGGTTGTATGCCATTTGCAATTTCAAAAGGTGTTTTTCCAGTACTCCTATTCATTGAATTATTGTATGCAAACTCTTCTTGTACCAACACAGAATCCCAATTACCTGGTGTGTCTCCAACTAAACATCTCAAAAGATTTCCCAAACTTCTATTCACAACTTCTGTTTGTCCATCAGTTTGTGGGTGAAACACAGAACTATATTTCAACTCAGTGCCAAACTTTCTCCAAAGGGTCTTCCAAAAGTATCCAACAAATTTACTCTCTCGGTCAGAGATAACACTCCTCGATAATCCATGCAATCTAACAGTTTCCTTAAAGAAAATATCTGCTACATGTACTACATTTGATGTCTTTCTACAAGGTATAAAATGTGCCATTTTAGAAAATCTATCCACAACAACAAATATAGAATCATTACCTCTTACTACCTTCAGTAAGCCAAGAACAAAATCTATACTGATATCAATCCAAGGTTTCTCAGGTACAACAATCAGTGTATACAATCCAGTATTTTGACTTACTCCTTTTGCAACTTGACAAACTCCACAACTTTTTCACAAATTTATGAACATCTTTATACAATTGTGGCCAAAAGTATTTCTCCTTAAGAAAATTCAATGTCTTATCAACACCAAAATGTCTAGCCAAACCACTACTATGTTTCTCCTTTATCAAATTAGTTTTCATTGCTCCTCTCGGTATACACAACTGAATACCTTTAAACAAAATACCTTCTTGAATAAAATATTCTTCCCATTTAGTACTCAATTGATCTTGAATAGGTGCTCTGTACTTTCTCCATGGCTCAAAAAAATTAGGATCAAATTCATAATCTAATCTCTCATGTCATCAAATCCAAGAACTTCAATTTTCATCTCAGTCATCAAGGATCTTCTTCTACTCAATGCATCAACAACTCGGTTAGTGACTCCAATCTTATGCTTTATCACAAATGTATTACTTTGCAAATACTCAATTCATTTCATATGTCTTTGATTCAACTTATTCTGACTACCCAAACACTGTAAAGCCTTATGATTGGTATACAACACAAATTCACTCGGTATCAAATAATGTCTCCATTTCTTCAGTCCTTGAACAATAGCATATAATTCTTGATCATACACAAAGTATTTCCTTTTTGCATCATTCAACTTTTCACTAAAGAAAGCAATAGGTTTACCTTCTTGACTCAATGTAGCTCCTATTGCACTACCACTTGCATCACATTCCACCTGAAATACATTATTGAAACTAGGCAATGCCAAAATAGGCAATTTAGCAACCTTCTACTTCAGAGTCTCAAAACTTTTATCAGCTCCATGTGTCCACTTGGATTCTCTTTTATCTCCTCTCATAGTCTCAGTCATAGAATTACAAATTGAACTGAAATTCCTAATGAACTTTCGGTAAAAAATTTCCAAACCATGAAATGATCTTACCTCACTAGCCTTCTCAGGTGTAGGGAAATTCAAAATAGCTTCAACCTTTTCATGATCCATTTTCAAACCATCATTTGAAATTACAAATCCCAAATACACAATCTCCTCTTTCATGAATGAACACTTTTTTAGATTTATCAGCAACTTTTCTTCTTTCAACCTCTACAATACTTGTTTAACATGCAACAAATGTTCTTCTCTGGTCTTACTAAATATCAGAATATCATCAAGATATACAATCACAAACTTACCCAAGAATTTATTCAAAACTTCATTCATCAACCTCATAAAAGTACTTGGTGCATTAGTTAAACCAAAAGGCATAACCAACCACTCATACAAACCTTCTTTTGTCTTGAAAGTAGTCTTCCACTCATCACCTTCTCTGATTTTGATATGATGATAGTCACTTTTCAAATCAATTTTGGTAAAATACTTTGCTCCAGTCAAATTGTTCATTATGACATCCATTCTCGGTATAGGAAACCTATATTTCAATGTTATCTTGTTGATTTCTCTGGAATCAATACACATTTTCCATTCTCCATTCTTCTTAGGTGCCAATACAGAAGGTACTACACAAGGACTCAAACTTTCTTTGATCAAACCTTTTTGCAATAATTCTTGAATCTGTCAGTTCAATTCCTGATTCTCAGTAGGTGTCAACCGATGTGGTGCCTTATTCGGTAAACTAGCTCCAGGGATTAGATCCATGCAATGATCAATGCCTCTCTTTGGTGGAAAACCATTGGGTACATTATCAAAAATGATTTCACTATACTCAGTGAGTAACTTATCAATCTCCTCAGGGACACTATCCTCTATTTTCTTACTTGATTTGTTAGGAATCACAACAAAACATACATCATTCTTTTTCAAATCCTTAAAAAACTTTCTTCCTTCTATCAAACAAACTTTTATAGATGTGCAAACATTACTAACATGTTATTCCATCAAGGGTAACAAGATTTGTCTCCTTCCATTACCCCAAATAGTATATTTATGCAATCTCCCATCATATATAGCATGTCTATCATACTGCCAAGGTCTACCCAAAAAAATATGACAAAAATCCATAGGCATGATATCACATCACACCTTATCATAGTACTTTCCAATTCTCAAATTCACATAACATTGTTCACTTACCAAGAGTGTATGCTCATCTTTGATCCATGAAATATGATAGGGCTTCGGATGTTCCAACCTTTTCAACTGCAACTTTGTGACCATTTCCTCAGATGTCAGATTCTCTGAGCTACCACTATCAATGATTACCTTCCAAACTTTGTCTGAAACTCTACGTCTGGTCTTGAACAAAATTTTCCTTACCAGATCTTCCTTATTACTTTCACTCCAAAGTTCTCTCCTTACCATCAAGTTATTTTGCTTCTCAGGTTCATTCGGTGACTCTTCTTGCACCAAAGCATTTCTGCTATTACCAACTTTCTTACTTGCATGTGTACACTCAAATGATCTATGTCCTTCTTCTCCACAATTGTAACAAGTTCCTTGAAAACCACCTCTATTATAACCACCTCGGTAGTTACTGCCTCTACCTCTAGATGAATTTTCACCTTTCCACTCGATCTTGCCTTTATCCAGATTTTTCTTTTCAGGTTTAGATCTACTATTTTCTCCATAAGATCTACCTCTTCCTCTAGAGAATCTACCACCTCTACCTCTTTTTCTCTACTCATGTCTCTTGTTCAATTTCTCCTTAGCTTTCAATGCAAATTGATAAGCCTCTTCAATGTTCTCCAATTTGACCCAAACTGATTTCTTCTTGGATGGAAACTCTCAAACCATTAAGGTATCTAGCGATTCTTTCCACATCATTCTCATCATGTCCGGATTTAATATCTAATCTATAGAATTCCTCAGTATATTCTTTTATCGATCTATCTTTCTACCTAAAACTTTGCATTCACCTAACTAGGTTAATCTGATAATCACAAGGTAAGAACTTTCCTTTCAATTTATTCACCATTTTATTCCATACCCTAATTTTGTCTTTTTCTTTCCTCTTTCTGTCCAGCTGCAGATATTCCCACCACAAGGATGCATGACTTTTCAAATTTATGCTTGCAATTTTCACCTTCTTTTCCTCAGGTACATTCTCATATTCAAAGTACTTTTCCATCTCAATGATCCAACCCACCAATTCATCAGAATCCAATCTTCCACTATACTTAGGAGGATTAAAGTGTGGTGTATACTTCAGACTTGTCAAAGCCTTCAAGAATCTTTCCTCACCCTGATCCATCATAGGTGCCGGTTCTACATCACCTTGTTCTACCTCAATTTCATCATCACTAACATCTTCAAGATGTCTTCCTCTTCTCTGGGCTATTTCAACAACTTCTAATCTAGCAGCAAGTTGTCTCAACATGTCTATCGATCATTGATCCACATCTCACCTCCCATGAACCATCTTGAAAACCCTCTACGATTGCAGGTTAGATCACAATCTGCTACCCCACAACCAATTCAACTAGGGTTTCACAAGAAGGAACCTTCAAACCTAGATTCACAAACCTAGATCTAGATCACACCTCGCTCTGATACCACCTGACACAAGGGAAGATGGGGAGAGGGGCCAGGGGCACACCCTAACTAGATCCACCTTGCAGAACAACATGTGGAAGCAACAACAAACAATAGAGAGAGAGAGAACAAAGATCTTTCATATATTATCTTCAAATTGATTCATACATGCCGGGCTGTAAGGCCTTCCTAGTTTAGGCCAGATATTAAAATCAAGTATAGAAGTCCTCAAACATGCAAGGATTTTCTAGCAATCTCTAATCTTCTATCTTCTATCTCCAAAAACTGACTCCCTAAACTCTAACCAAACAACTACATTTATACAAGAGGATATTGAATCAAGTCGACCTTCAAATCCATAATCAATAGAAGGGACAACCAGATCTAGGTCCACATGCTTCCTAATGATGGATACCAACATTAAATCCGTGACCAAAATTAAATGCACAAGTCGGCCTCAAAAGAAATCCAAAATAAACAACTCAGTAAGAAAGGAAACTGAGTGCCAGAAAAGCATCATCGAGCGCCAAAGAGATAACCAACCAACACCAGTAAACAAAGGAAACCAAGCAACACTGAACCAACTTGGTCAAAGAAGGAACTGAGCAACACAGAAAACTTCAAACATCTTTTGGTGACATAGGATTGCCAAGGACCCGAGATGCTCCTGCATCAGATTTTCCATACCTTTCTAACGCTTGATTATTATTTCATCTCCTTGAGCTAAAATTTTGATTTCTCCTTCCTCCTGGATCAGACTCCTTTCTTCTCTTTGGTAATTATTTCTTCCTCTAAATCTTGGATTTCCTCTTCCTCTGCCTTTGCCAAATGTCATTTGTGTTTTGAATGCATTCTCTATTGAAGTACTATCACGCCTTCTCAACCTGTCTTCATGATTATGCAAAGACCCAAACAACTCATCTATAGATAATGTTGACAAATCCGTAGATTCCTCAATTGCAACCACAATATTATCAAACTTAATAGGAAAACTTCTTAAGATTTTTTCTACAACCTTTTGATTTGTTAGTTCATCACCGTTCATCCTTATTTGATTAACCAAACTCATAACATGATTTGAAAATTGATCTACTGAATCAGAATCTTTCATTTGCAGATTTTCAAATTCACTCCTAAGTGCTTGTAGTTTGGCAACCTTTACCTTACTTGTACCTTGGTATGCCATCTCTAAGATCTCCCATGCTTTCTTGGTTGTAGTAGCTGGCTTAATCCTTCCAACAACATAATCATCCAATGCTTGTCCAATAATCTGCAAAGCCCTTCTATTCTTTTGCCTATTTTCATCAATCTTTTTCTTTTCATCAGCAGTCAAATTAGATTCATCTTGATGTTCTTTATAACCTTTTATAACTATGTCTAAAAACTCATATGAATCAAATGTCAACTTCATTCTAAAAGCCCAATTATCATAATTTTTACCAGAAAATATAGGAATTAGAGGTTGAAAACTACCTCATGCCATACTTTAAAAAAAAATCTTCTTCTTCCCAAAAAAAACTTCAAACCTTAACTAGAAATTAAAATCTCCAATAATTATATTGACTATGTTCATTTCAAACCAGATCTCTTTTATAGGTTAGACTAGATCCTTTATTCTCAGAAAAAAATCTCCACAAATCAACATACAAGACTGGAGTCATTAAAAAAACTTCCATTTAAAAAATTAAAAAATACATAAACCTTCTCCTTTTATGACAACACCTTCTCCTATTGACTTCTATAACCATTGACTTCCAAACTGGCAAACTCTATATCTTCAAAGGTAATACACAATCCGCGATTTCCTTCCATGATTAGTAATTCTTTGATTGGGCCAGTCATTAATATGCAACACTAAAAAAATAAACTCAATGACTCTTACTTTCTCTCCTTGATCTGTCTTCGTTGGAAATCTCTTCCATAGAAAAAGACAATAGATTTTCAATCTCCTATTGAAGTTGGCTCTGATACCACTTGTTAGTGGGCAGAGGCAAGATTGTAGAAGTGCTACGACATAATGAAACTGATTTTATTGCCATGTCAAAAAATTGATTATATTTGCCTCTTTATATAGGACTTCAGAATTGTCTAGAAGTATAACAATTATAAAACACATGCAAAAATATCGGTAGAAGGCAGTGGTAGAAATATCTGGAAGGGAGGCAAGAACCTTCTAAATTAAATGCATTTTATTGACATTCTCTACCGGCTGGTAGAAATTAATTCTTATCCACAAATGTACCCGATCCTCTCAATATTGTATTATGTATAGATGTAATTTTTTTTGGCATGTGTGTGATAATCACATCTCTTGTAACTTGATCAACCAAAATTTAAAAAATGATGCAGATTCTAAAATGATGTTTTCCCTCAAAACTACCTGTTCACTGTAATCTTCTCATTCTTACTTTTAGATGCAGAAGGAAAAAACTGAAGGAAAAGTAAATATATATGCATATGTTTGGGTATAGAAACCATGCCATACAAGAATTAATACAAATCATATCAACAAAAATTCTAATATTCTATCATGCTTCTAAGATAAAGCATTTTTTAATTAGTCAGTTACAATATGCAGTTTACCTAGTTGTCCTAATTACATTTCTTATATATACATATATATATATATATATATATATATATATATATATATATATATATATATATATATATATATATATATATATATATATATATATATATTCTCATTCTTCTTTTATTAATAATAACAACAATAAACTATTTCTCCACCTCCAAATGGTATCCTGCACAATGATAACTATTAAAAAAAGTCTCATTCACCATTCTGATTTTCCCCTTGTGATTATCAATCATATATTTATAATGGACATCATCTTGAAGAAGATTATTGTTTTTCTTTGCAATGCGAATCTAATGACTTATCATTTATGCTTATTAACTATCCAACTATCAATGTAACATGGAAACAATAATGCCATTGATGTCATAATATACTAAGGATTGTTAATACAAAGTTTTTTTTTATATAAAGACCAAATCTATGGAGGCGCAAATTCATAAGGACTACAAGAAATTATTTCTCCAGAGTAGTAAAGATCAGATTTCAAAGATGATAAAGCATAGGCACAAAATTTTCTTATTATAGTATCCAAAATTGAGGATATGTTGTCTATCCAAATTCTAAGTTTTTTTTGAATAATTGTGATTGAACATAAAGTTAAAAAGTTATATTGTCTATTTATAAATTTTAGCTATGAACTATATAGGTATCACTAGGACCTAGTGTGTGTAAATTGATCATATATATTTCTTAGTTCCACCGTCGACATTCTACATACACAAGCTATGAAGGTAAATCTATTTTGAATTTTTTTTGTGTCATATGTAGTTCCAAACTTATAATGTAAGCTCATGGAAATAGTAATCAAACAAATGAAATCTACATTAGAACATAGTTTGGTCCACCTATAAGACAAAATTATGGCATCAATAGCAATGTACTAGAAATACATACTTTCTATCAATTGAAATGGTCATTGTAAGAATCATTCCCCATGAATGAAATGCAATTGAGATGGTAATTATAGGACCTATTTTCCACTAATGAGACCAACCCCAAAAAATAGAACAAAATAATAATTTTGATCTCAAATACAAAGGAGATTGTTTTATAAGTCTCCCCATCTATGATACTTAATCTACAAGATTTTTATATCTAGCTTCCTTTGAACTGATCAATTGCTAAGTTGCTAAAACTTGTGAATATCCTCACCCATTTCAATAGTTTTGTTATATAGATCAACTTGATATAAATAGTTTCTAGATTGAGAACAATATGCTATGCTTTTAACCTATTCTACAACTTGCTAATATTTTGAAGCTACAATACAAACAAGTGGTGGAGCCTAATATTTTTGAATTTCTTTTTCCTATTAATATGAATCTTGGGCAATGCATCAATGACATTTAATACATGAAAATAAGCCATAAATTAGAATATCATCTTGGAGGTCATTTCCTTCAATGTGTTTGTCATTGTTGACAATGATTTCCTTGAGCCATGTTATTTTGGTAAGAAAGAGAACCAATGATTTTCCAAGTACATATTATTGTTAAGCATGTAACTACTCCTTTTCCAAGCTTTCAAACATCATATTATTAAAAAAAAGGTATTGTAAGTAGCACTTTGAATGAACATGAACAAATGTTGAGCTGGTGAAATAGGTAGTCTAAAAAACTTATCTCCTTATTTACTTGAAATGCCATGTGTTTATCTTTATTTATATTACATAAAAGCACACTATAAAGCTACAATACATGTTTAGCATTCCAAATCAATTTTAAAATTCAACTCCATTTTCATCTTAACTAATATGCCATTAACAATTTGCATATTTAAACACTAAATGAAAAGATCCTAAAACTGGATGAATCAAACTTTAACTTCCACCATTTAATTAAAACTCAAGAATGCATTTAAATATATAAAGTCAATATACCTTTGTCATCATCATTTACCAAACCATGTCACTGCATATCGACTCAATTTATATTCCCAATCTATTATGATATATCTGAACTGATAGCATCAATGATATCCAAACCGACATGTCTATGTAAGCCATATAACACCTCAACCAAAGTAAGTCATCATACTGAAACCTCAAATCCATAAATATATATAATGATGTCACAATGTCAATTCCATTGATAGATTGTTGTGTTTGGCATCAAGGACAACAAAACCATAGGAGAGGAGAAACACCCTTTTTTCAATTGAATCTTTCTTTATCTATTGTATATCCTCAATGGTTTTCTCTACCTCAAATTTCATATGAGTTTCATGACTTTCATATGATTAAATCAATTGGGAATTTATTGGGAACTTTTCTTAAAGCTGATTGCATATTGGTAGAGGGGTGTATCTCTATTAAAATTTGTGTGATGATCTCAAGTTATTTAAACATCCCTTGGTCTTGTAAGATTGTATCACCATTTTGGATGTGGCATCAAGAGATTGTAAAAAATGATAGGGTTTCTCTAAATCCAATTTTGTAATCCATTTGGATTTATTTTATAAATATGAAAAGGTTGTATCTAGGGGTTTTTCTAGAGAGACAAACTCCTCCTCCCCTATAACTAGTAAGCATAATGCCAATTTGGTTCAACCATGTTCACCTTCTTTTAATTAGAATATCAATGTTAATTTCCTCTCCGCTAGTAACGCTAAAGGGTCTTTTTCCTTTGGCAATCAACCTTCCCAATCCAATCTTTCTTCTGTGATTTTGCCAAGTACTTCCCTTGTGGTTGAAGAGGATAATATCTCTTGGCTGCCATGTATTCCTTCCTCTCCCCATTTCTCTAAGGCCTTTGGTGATTGTAAGTTCTTGAAATACATTATGATTCTACACCCCTTGAGCTATTTGATAAATTAGATAACTCTTTTATGGAACTTATAATATCAACTCCTAAGAATAGAGGTCTGCAACCTTCTTCCATACATCCTTAGAACCCTTTTGACTTAAATTTGGACTATAAAAACCTTGAATCTCTATCAAGGGATGAGATGGATGAAATTTTGAGAAAAAAATCAATTAAACCATTTACACATGTGACTATAGCTATTATGGAGCATGAAAAATATAATATTATGAATATTGAGATTCCAAATTTGAACCTATCTTTTCATGAGAATACCTCAGTGGAATCATCACCTAATGTTGGGAAGGGTAATTATATCTCTCATACTCATAATATGCATGCTAAAGTATTCCTATCTCCCAGGGTCCAATTCCCTGTGAGAAATCATCCTTACACTTAGAAGGCCTATCAAGATGCTAGTTCTCCTTCTAACCTTGATATAAATGTAACAACTGGGGGAGATTGCAATAATCCTTGGAAGAAGTCTACTACTCTAATGCCTTTTGGCTAGTCCACCACATCTATGTCTCAGATGGAATCTATTCACTTGTTATCTCAAGGATCCAAAAAGGTTGAGGATCCACTTGGGTTATCATGCTCCAAAGATGAGTGGTTAATTACACCTAATTCTTATTTAATTTCTAAAGTTCAAGAGATTGTGGACAAGGCCAATGTTGTTATTACTGGCTCTGTAATTGATAGCTTTGATACTAACTTATGTTAGTTACAATGTAAAGGGGATATTCTTGTAGCAACCACCCCTTATGAAAATTTATCTCTAGATCAAGATTCTCTAACTCATGAAGATAATGAGGTGTTTAGATCCCCCTCTAAGTGTTATTGTAGGGTAGGAGCTCAGTCACTCTTCCCAATATTTTATTCCCTCTTAGTTAGGAAGTGTCCTATGTCCTTGGCAAAGCCTCATGGAAGACCCTCAAATATTAGTAAAACTTAGTTGAAGACAGATGCAGGTATTCAAGCTTCTTTATTTACATCTATCAGCCCTGGAAAAAAAACCTTCTTTTATCCCTCCCACTACTATGGATTCAATAATTAAGAGAAATTTGTATCCTAAGTATGATGCAGATGGATCTCTACTTATTATGAATATTGAGATTCCAAATTTGAACCTATCTTTTCATGAGAATACCTCAGTGGAATCATCACCTAATGTTGGGAAGGGTAATTATATCTCTCATACTCATAATATGCATGCTAAAGTATTCCTATCTCCCAGGGTCCAATTCCCTGTGAGAAATCATCCTTACACTTAGAAGGCCTATCAAGATGCTAGTTCTCCTTCTAACCTTGATATAAATGTAACAACTGGGGGAGATTGCAATAATCCTTGGAAGAAGTCTACTACTCTAATGCCTTTTGGCTAGTCCACCACATCTATGTCTCAGATGGAATCTATTCACTTGTTATCTCAAGGATCCAAAAAGGTTGAGGATCCACTTGGGTTATCATGCTCCAAAGATGAGTGGTTAATTACACCTAATTCTTATTTAATTTCTAAAGTTCAAGAGATTGTGGACAAGGCCAATGTTGTTATTACTGGCTCTGTAATTGATAGCTTTGATACTAACTTATGTTAGTTACAATGTAAAGGGGATATTCTTGTAGCAACCACCCCTTATGAAAATTTATCTCTAGATCAAGATTCTCTAACTCATGAAGATAATGAGGTGTTTAGATCCCCCTCTAAGTGTTATTGTAGGGTAGGAGCTCAGTCACTCTTCCCAATATTTTATTCCCTCTTAGTTAGGAAGTGTCCTATGTCCTTGGCAAAGCCTCATGGAAGACCCTCAAATATTAGTAAAACTTAGTTGAAGACAGATGCAGGTATTCAAGCTTCTTTATTTACATCTATCAGCCCTGGAAAAAAAACCTTCTTTTATCCCTCCCACTACTATGGATTCAATAATTAAGAGAAATTTGTATCCTAAGTATGATGCAGATGGATCTCTACTTAACAAAAAGACTTAGAGAAAGAGGGGAGGTGATCCTTCCCCTCAAAAACAATGAGGATCATATCTTGGAATGTTACGGACTTAAATGCCCCTAACAAGAGGTGCATTATTAAGTACTGACTAGCTAAATTATTAAGTTTCATATTGCCTTGCTTCAAGAGACCAATTTTTTTGATTTGGTTTCTTCTCAATTCTTTGCTTATTGGAAATCTTGGGATGTGTTATTTTCTCCTTCTATTGGCCCATCAAGTAGTCTCACAATATTGTGGGATAATAGAAAAGCTTCTGTACAACTGATTTCTTCTGCCAAGAATTGGATATTGGTTTTGGTAAACCGTTGTTGTTCAAAGATGTAATTTTGGTTACTTAATGTGTATGGTCTGTCTTCTATCACTGAAAATAAGAAGCTTTGGACCTTGTTAAGATCCTTGATTGATGTTTTAAATGGGGAACTTATTGTTTTGGGGGGATCTTAATGCTATTATGAACATGGATGAAAAAATGAAAGGAATTATACCTTCCAAAAGGCAATGTCTGATTTCTTCCATTTCATTATTAATAATAAACTAATTGATGTTTCTCCTAAGGAATGTTATTTCACATGGAAAAATAAAAGGTCTAGTTTTTTTGTCAAATTGCAGAGACACTTGATCATTTTCTTATCTCTAATAAACTGACTTTCTATTAAGAATGATTTCTATTCTTCTATCCTTCCAAACTCAGGGTTTGATCATTTCCCATTTATGTTAAATCTAGTGGAACATAATGCTTATAATAAAGGTTCTTTCAAATTTGAACCTATGTGGTTCATAGATGCTTCTTTCCTCCCATTTCTAAAAGCCTGGTGGAATAACTTTCCATTTATTAAGAGCTCTTGATTGTATCGAATCACCAAGAAACCATCTCACATAAAACTCAAGATAAATGAATAGAATTACAAACACTTCAAAACATAATTTTAGAAGAAATTCATTTAGAATCAAAACTAGATGATTTAAATAACTAGGTCATCAAGCATGGAATGAACCAACAATATTTTTATCATGAAAATTCCCTTAAAGAGTCCCTTGAGGAGGTTATACTCAGAGAGGAAGTTTATTGGAAAAAAAAGTCTCAGGAATTAAGACTCAGGGATGGGGACAAAAAAAACTAAGTTTTTCCACGTCTGCATAAAGATAAGAATATTGGGAAATAAAATTGTTATTATTGAGAATGCGAGTGGCAATTTTCATGAAGAGGAGGATATTGTCGATGAGGCTGTTTCCTTCTTAGAAACCTTCTAACTGAAGAATCTATAGGCCCAAAAAAATATATCCTTGATGTTATTCCATCATGTGTTTTAGATATAGATAATTCTATTCTTATAGCTCCTTTTACTCTTGACGAAGTGAAGAAGGTTGTATTTTTGATGTCTCCAAATAAAGTTCTAGGGCCTGATGCATTCACCATGCATTTTTTTCAAAAAGGATGGGACTTTTTGGGTAGAGACATCCTACTTTCTTTGGAAGAATCTATAAGGAATAAGACCATGTTGAAAGAACTCAATAATACTTGGATTAATATCATTCCCAAAGTGGATACTCCTAGGAATTTTATTGACTTTAGGTCGATTTCATTATGTAACACCCTATATAAGATATTCATTAAGGCTATCTCTATAAAACTTGCCAAGATTATCCCTAAGATAATTTCTGAAGAACAAAGTGGCTTTGTTCCTAGTAGGGAAACTCCTGAGAGGGCTATTCTTTCTCATGAAATTTTACACTCTATTTCTATGGAAAAGAAATCTGCAATCATTCTTAAGTTGGATATGATGAAAGCCCACAATAGGGATAATTGGACTTTTCTATTTCTTGTTTTGCAAAGGCTTGGTTTTCATGAGGGATGGATCAAGTGGATCTCGACTTGCATCTTAACTCCTATATTTTTTTGTCATCATTAATAGGGCCTCGAGGGGCTTCTTTTTTTTGTCTAGGGGTTGAGGTAGGGTGTCCCGATATCCCCTTCCCTCTTTATTATTATGGTAGAGTGTCTTAGTCGCGCTATTAAGCATGATAATATGATATCTTCCTAGAAGGGGATCAAGGTGAGTGATTAAAAGGATAGTTATACTCATAATTCTTTCAATGATGATACTTTTTTATTTGGCCAGACATCTTTGCAAGAGTCTCATTCCATCAAAAAGATTATTTATGATTACTTGATATCTTCGGGTCAATTGATTAATCCTAAAAAATTAAAAATATTTTTTTCTAAATGTGACTCCATTAGTGTAGTAGCGATTAATATTCTTTTGGAGTTATTCTATTGGTACCTTTCATTTTTAAATAATTAGGTATTCCCTTTTTTACGGGGTCCAAGAAATATACTTTTTATGAAAAGGTGATTTCAACCATCTTCAATAGAATACTCTCCTAGAAAAATAAGTGGCTAACACTTTTTGGTATAATTATGATGATTAAATCTATCTTAAAAGTAGTGCCAATTTATTTGATGTCTATTTTAAACATGCCCTAGAAATTGGTACAAGAATTGCAATTTATCCTTTGGGAGTTCTTGTGGGTTGATAATGTCTCACAAAAGGAAAAAATGCCACAACTAGCTTGGGAAAAAAATTGGTACATGAAAGAGTAGATGGGGGATATAATTAGAGACCTATCCCTTCAAAACAAGGCACAAGGTGCTAATCTTTATTGGAAGTTGTATCTAAATCCATATTCTAAATGGGATCAATTAATGCTTTCTAAGTATCTAGATTCCCTAGCTAGGGAGAGGTTATTTACCACTACTTCTCTACCTAAAGGATCTAAAATATAGAATTTGATTTCATCCTGTAGGGACCTAATTCTTCCCTCCTTGTCATGGCTAATTCACGATGGCTCTAGAGATCATTTTTGGGAAGACTCTTGGAATGGTTTTCCCCCTCTAAGTTTCCATAGGAATTGGTCCCTTTTAGAAACACTCCTAAAGAATTTATAGGGAATCCATGTTTGCAATTATTTTGACATTGACTATTCTTATCATCCCCAAAATCTCAATTGGAAGGATTTCTCATTTGTGGTTTCTCCCTAGGGTCTTAAAAATGCTCCTATGTCTGAATTATCTAAGAGATTGATTATTTATTCCCCTTTAGAGGATGAATTTATTTGGATTGAGTCTAATGTTGAGAAATACTCTATCAAAGATGGATATGAATCTTCCATTTCTCATATTCAAATTGATTCATTTCCATCTAAGATACTTTGGGGGTCTACATGTCTCCCTAAGGATGTGGCTTTTGAGTGGCTTGCCATTTAGGATAGAGGGCACAATGCAATGAGATTAGATAAGTTGAGAATCACTGGTGGTTTCCTTTGTACTTTTTTTGGCTATTTCATAGAACCTTTTGATCACCTTTTTATACATTATCCTTTTGTTATGGATTGATGGTATTGTCCTTTTTCTAAATTAGATTGGATATCTACAGTGGGTCTAGATCTATTCTCTTTTTTCAAAAGCTGGCCTCTGATTCATAGAAACTCATTTTTTGCATCCCTTTGGGAAGTTAGTCTATCCATCATTATCTGGAACATATGGATTGAAAGAAACAATAGGATATTAAAAAAAAAGTTTTCATCATTATCAGAATTAATCTCTAGGATATAGCATTCCATTTATGAGGTTGTTTTATCGTCCATTTATAAGAATATTAATCATTTAAAAACCTTCACATCTTGGGATGGTTTCTTGAAGAAAAATTGGCCCTCTTTGAAAATCATCCCATCTTACAGTTGTTTCTCTCATAAGGGAAAGTTAGAGGCTAGAAGTCAAGCCCGCTGGTCTCCCCCTCCTGAAGGATTTTTCAAGATTAACTTTGAAGAAGCTTCTAGGGGAAATATTGGGCTATCTAGTATTGGTATTGTTATAAGGGATAATTTTGGAAAAGTGCTTAAAGTTATATGTAAGAAAATCAATATGGGGTCTAATTATGTTGCTGAAATGGAAGCTTTAATCTTAGGGATCAATACTACTCTGTATTTGAATATTGATAAGCTTATCATTGAAGGGGACTATATGGTTATCTTTTATGCAACCACCAATAAAATTTCAAATTGTTGGAATCTTCAGTATCTTATAGATAATATTTTACTCCAGCTTCAAGCTCTATCCTCTTTTGAGGTCAAACATTACTACAGGGAAGTTAACACAATAGATGACTTCCTAGCTAATAAAGCTATATACGATTGTCAATCCTTTCAGGAAGTATCAACAAATTCTTTCTCATCTCTTCTCTTGTTAGTCTTTGCAGATATTGCCTATTTGGTGGTTTTTTTCTTTCCATCTTTATCTCCACTCTTGATGTTTTAGTTGTATCAATCTCTTGCTTCTTTTATTTTTATAAGAAAGTATCTTGGAAATTATATATATGTTTCAATATGTTATGCTATAATTTATCAAAGTTTCTAGGAGTACATGGGATAATTATCTAACTTTGTCAGGAACATCTCAAAGGTTTGTGGGATATACTTGGGTGTATTTTATGGCTGTTGGGTTTACTCCTTGTGACTAGGATACATTATGGCATAATCTCTACATATTGTAGCACCCTATTTTTTCCTATCTTTTTGATAATTCTTATTCTGTGGGTAAGTTAAGATCAATTTCGTAATACTTGATCATATAGATCATCTATTTAGACTATACATATGGATCCTTTTTGTGGATAATTGGTATGAGGATGGTGGAATTATAGGTAATGATAACATCTCCATGGTAGACCACTTCTCCATGAAATCCATGGTCCATTCATAATTTATAATAAGAAATACATTCCTTACTGCTGGAGTTTTTGCTGAGAATCAAAATTTTCTATGGGTCATCTCAAGTAGTGGTTGTTGGGTAGCCAACTCTGAATCTATTTCTTGTATCAGATAATGAGGTTTATTTGGATTTTAGGACCATTGAATTAAAATGTGTGAACAAAAACCACCAATTACCTTTTCACCCATGGATGATGGAGTTCTTCCATTCTCTGATATGCAAATCTTTTGTCAGTGCATCCAAAATCCACAGGAGGACCACTAACTACAGGAACACAAGTAAAATGGTATATAATTTCTTACATTCTTGAGAAACCAGTTGGCAAGTGAAACAATCATCAAAATGTTTTTTACAACTCTTACTTTTCCTTTTTCCATCTCATTTAGATATTGATCACAAGTTAGAGTAAACAACCACTTCTCTACTTGTGAGCTTTTGGCAAGAAATGCAACCTTAGTTGGAGTGAGATCAACCATGTGAGAAAACCCAAATGTGCCACTTCTAACTATAAACCTAAAATTGGTCTAGTAGAAATTAATCCCCCCTTCTGATCAAATCATCTCTTTGCTAAGCATCATTATGTAGATTAACCCTTAAAATCCCCTTTGCATAATTAAATAAAAAATCTTATATGAAGCTTATACTATGGTCTAATTTCTAGAGCTTGCATATTTATTTAATTGCTATAACCTTGATTTTAATATAAAGTCCCTACACCTTTATTAAAAGAACACATTCACATGTGTTCATACTTAATCTTGATTAATTAGCAATTAAATGGGATTTCTGCTTGCAATTGTGATTTTGTCTTATTCTACAGGTAACATTTCCCTTTTGCCTCTTAATCCTCACCACTCATCTCTACCTAACCTTGCATCTCATTGCATCTCTTTTTGCCTCTTCATCTGATCCACTCATTATTTTTCCTCTTAATCTCCACCCTTCATTCTTGAGACAATTCCTCTAAAATGAAGCTCTTCCCTTTCTCAAGGGTCCTAATTCTCAATCTTGTTGTCTTGCATCGTAGATTCTCTTGCATTCTAGTCCTTAATTTTTATCATTTTTAGCTCTCTTGCATCCTAGCATTCTAATTTTAATAATCTTGTTAATTTGAATTCTCAGCTCTTAGTTTCTCTTAATTCTTATCTTATCTTCATTTCTAGCTTAATATTGCATTGCTAATCTAGTTTCCTTCTTGCATTGTTCTTGCATCTCATTCTTAGATTACTAGTTTCTTGCATACATTCTTAGCTTAATCTCTCATTCTTAGCTTGCATTCTTGCATTCTTGAACTTTGAATCTTCCATTTTGGAGTAGTCAAGTCACTAATCCTTCACGCCAATTTGATAAGCATCATGAGAAGGTTTAAACTCACTTCAACTAGGAAGATATGAGCCGCTTCTTGGGATATCCTCTTACATGGATTTTTCCCAAGAGTAATGGTTCATAAAAGTGTGTCACACTTATGATCACACATCTTTGGTGCCCATCATGGGGCTGAGAATCCATTTTTGGCTCCATTTCTTGTGCTTTCAATTTCTTGTTGTCGTAGGTTCAATTTTTTAATTTTTGCAGGCTCAAGAGTCATACGACATTTCACACAATACCCGAGTGACATTTCATTATACTACTATGACACTCTGCATTCTCTAAAGTGTCATTCAACCATATAGAGAAGTGTCCCACAAACATACTAAGAAGTGTTGCACTACCTTTATAAGGTATATCACACCAGTCTAAAATGTCGCACTGCTTCTGTAAGGTCTATCATACGATTTTCTAATGACTTGATTAACCGTTGTCTAGAATTTATCTCTATCATAGTCCGAGTTTGGGCCGAGATTATCTGATTTTCCTTGTATTTTTTAGTTTTCTGATCTTCTATCAGTGACTCATCAATGATATTGTAGGGCTATTACTTCATTTAGCATGATTTTATGACCCAACTTGTGGTTTTGTAGGGTCTTTCTTATCAAAAGAGCTCAACATCTTCATGTCTACTAACATTTTGTGATGTAGGATCCATTTGTCAAAGACTCCAACTTGAAACTACTAATGCTTTTCCTTGTAGGTTTCCTTGGAGATACAAATAAACTATGTTTTCTTACATTTAATTTCTAGACACCTAGCATAACTAGAAGGCTTATTATTTTTTGATTGATTAAGTAGTAGGAGAGTGTGCTCTTTTCCTCTTGGAAAATAAAAAATCTATCTACCTACTTGGTTGATCACTTGCAATTGGTATTGGGTAAATGACATGTGCTTGATTTAATTAGGGGAAACTATGGAGTAGGAGACTATGCTCTTTTCCCTATGGTACAATAAAAAATCTAGACCTCCACTAGCTATCCATCTTTACTTTCTTGCATTTACCTTTAGAAGGCCTACCAAAAGAGAAATCTTTAGGGAATGACCCAAGTGGGGAACAAGCAAATCCAACTACTCCACCACACTATAATAAAAAGCTTCTTTCAATCCAAAGAGAGAGAAGACACAATTTCTTTCTTGTAGGGCTAAAGGTCTAAATTCTGCTTGTGGAACTATAAGGGAGGCCATGAATGGAGGCCCTTACTAGATAATTTAAGACTTAGAGGCTATCCTTTTTTATTCGTGTTGTTTCCTTTGTGCAAGGATTGATCCAAGTGAATTACCAGGATCACCCCAAGACACTCACCATATGTAATCCCATGGATGCAAATCCATGAAAAAGCCAACATCAGTTTGTGTAAGGTGAAGGGGTACCAAGTTGTGGGCAAAGGTTGCAACACTACTTGCATGACCTTAGGTAGCTTTCTTGATGTGTCTTCTTATGCTAAGACTTGTGGAAACATTTGTGAACATACATATGATACATTTGGTATATTTGACACCTTACTAAGACTTCACATATGCTTGTATCTACAAGGTTTCTTTGTCCCTTGTTGGATTGTCTTAAGACTATTGTTTTCTCACTACATGATTTCAAAAGAAACCTTGTCTAGGAAATGCTTCAAACTTATCAATCACCTTGCAACTTTTTTGAACTTAAACTTTTGGACTAAGCTTAAAATTTGTCAAAACTACTTCTCCATTGCTATCCTTAACATATCTTGTTATTTTGTATATTCCATCATGTTAGGAATTATCCTTAGCTAGAAAGGATTACTTTGGTCTCTTGACTACATGCTTGGCTAGTAGAACGCTCACTTGTACACCATATTTTTGATCAACTCTCTTGGATGCTCTATCCGACCTCTTTCTTGTTCACAAGTGTCATACATAGGGATCTCCCGATAGCTTGGGTACTTTGTGGAAAGTTATCTTTTCTCTATCCTCTTACACTATTACACTTTGGATAAGTGAACATCTTGACTTACCTAGCTTGAACTTGAAGTCATCACAAGTCATCCTATTTGGATTTTGATAGCTTTCTTTCATGCCAATCATAACTAGATCTCAGATCTGTGAGGGAAAAAAAGCCCAAATTTATCTTTGACAACTCAACTAAAGAAGGTCCTCTACCTTGGGGTTTCAAACCCTTTGCTAACATATCTAGCGAATCTACTATATCATCTCTTAAGTTGGCACATAGTGTTTCTTACACTCCAA
Source organism: Chamaecyparis obtusa (assembly GCA_027943335.1). Lineage (NCBI taxonomy): Eukaryota > Viridiplantae > Streptophyta > Pinopsida > Cupressales > Cupressaceae > Chamaecyparis > Chamaecyparis obtusa. The sequence continues at coordinate 184,174 of BSBK01003517.1, read as the reverse complement.
CCATGGATGAATGAAGTAAAGGATTGGAGAATTCCTAAAATAACTCAGTGATAAACACTTTGGATAGGAAAACCAAGAATTTCCTAATTATAGACATGGCTCTCAACAAGGATCTCAACACACTAGACATGGATCATATGGCTCACAAGACAGTGATTTAGAAAATGAAATAATTAAGGAAGATATCTTGCAATTTCATAAAGATGAATGCTTACAAAGACTCATGAAGTTGACTCTATGTCAAAAAAAAAGACCAATACTTCTTGCACTTGGCCTCTCAAGGAGTTAAACTACCCCACAAGTTTGACATTAATAACCTAATAAAAAAGGAAGAACCATTTGAAATGGAAATATTTAGGAAACAGATGGAAGACATGATGAAACATATGATATGCTTGGAAAAAGAGAAAGAACAACCAAACATGTCTTTCTAACTTGAGGATATATTCTCATTCCCTTTTGAAAAAGATCTACATATGCCTCCTTTTCCTAGAAAGGTTGAGCTTCCTAAATATGAAAAATATGATGGTAGCAAAGATCCTCATGATCACATTAGGGAATTTTGTGCACTTAGCATGGAGTTCTTACATGAACCAACTTATCTAATGAGGCTCTTCCCTAGGAGTCTTAGTGGTCAAGCTATGGAGTGGTTCACCAAACTATCTCCCCCTCTCAAATCTTTTGACTAGCTAGTGCAACAATTTATCCAGCAATATTCCTATAACATTCAACATGCTATCACCATGCTTGATCTTTGCAACATAAAACAATGTCAATGTGTATCCTGTCATGCCCATAAAAATTTACTCTAAAATCACACCAACTTTTTTTTTTAAGGGTAAAATTAAGTCCAAGTTTATGTTGCAAGTTAATAGGTGACTCTAACAATAGTTCGAAAAGACTCTGAAGAATAAGTCCTTTACCAACATTGGTTTCCAAAAGGTTACTAGATGTTAAAAATTCAATTAAGGTGGTGACGTTGCAACCAGTTTCAATAGGCTTAGGATGAACAATTCTCGTTTAGCATTTGGTGACGACAACGAGGTCTATCCATGAATTTCTATTAGGATAACAAATTACTATTTTCTTTATTAGAGTGACCCTTTTTCGAATGAATTACTAATTAAACTATTCACAATAAGGTCACCCTACTAGTTACAACTAAATTACAATCTAGGGAGGTCTAATTCCATAATTTATATTATTAATGTTGCCAAGTGGTTTTCAAAATTATGAGGTTTCGTTAATTGAACTTAACGAACGATTCGTTGTTTTAGTAATCACATAGGTTATTTAGGGTTAAGAGAACATTGCCTAAAATATAATGTTCTTATAATTATTGATCATCGATTTCGGTAAGCTTAAACTAATATCAACTTTGTTTATTAAAATTATAAAAATAATTTATATTGTTCCATAATGTTAAGTCTCGTCAACCAATTAAATGATGATTATAATTATATGAGACATATATTGATATTCTAATTATAAAATATCAATTAGTTGATGAGAATTTTATCCATTTGATAAAATTATAAATATCATTGAATAATATATTTAATAAATAATAATAATTAAATTATATATATAATTATAATATAATCACTAATTAATAAAATATTAATTAATTATTATATTATAATATATTAATTATTTAATACATATATATATTAAATAGTTACTACAATAAAAATCTTACTAAAACAAACTTATAAAAATAACAATTAAATAAAACAATGAAAATTCTTAAAGGAATTATACAATGCTAAAAAATTACCTAAACTAAATACTAATCTAACCTCCCCCTATTTCCTAGCAACCACTTACCCCTATCCCCTATCCTACTCCCCTATCCTACTTGCCCCTTGACCCACGTGCCAAAGGGAGGGAGAACCAACAACATTTCCAGCAAGGCAAGGCTGCGAAAATCAAGGGAGTGGGAGCTTGCATGATGAAAGGGGGCAGTTTGAAGGCCCACCAAATCCTAAGGCTAAGTCCCAAAAAAAAGAATCTATTCCCTCATAAAAGCCAGCGCAAGTTTTAGGGGAGTGGGGAGTTGGGTGGGGAGTATGGGGGTTTGGGTCCCACCCCATCCCATTCCAAAGACTTGGCCAAAGTCCAATAACATTTCCAAAGGACAACTCACGCAGGGCTATGTAAGGGATAGATGTCTTAGAAGAGACAACATAGGAATGTATAAAATTTGCAGCCAAGTACACTTAAATGATAAGTGCATGGGCCAATGAAAACACATATTCATTAATGCTAAGTCAGGTCTGCATTCTCTGTGCCATTTTTTTGGGAATGGATTAAAAGGTGTGAGGGGCTATTATATTTATTATAATTTTATTATTCTTTTTTACTTTAAGTAGGCAACTTTATATTTTAATATATGTTGCATGTCATTTTGGACTAGTTGATAATTTATATTGTAAAATAATGACTGTGGCAATGGAATTTGTATGGAGAAATTTTCCCATACAAATTCCAGAGACCTGTAGGTCTCAATTGCCAAATTTTTTTTTTTCTTTCCTTTGTTTCTCTTATAACTTGTTTGTGTTTTCAAAATTATTCTTCAACTATTCAATTGATTTAAATTTGATAACATGCTTACTTTTAGATGAGGAAATTGGTTTTTTTCTATAGGTTACTCTTAATCACTAAGATTTCAATTTATTTTTGCATTTTAAACTAATGATTTTCTCATCCAAAATAACAAGACAAGCTCACAATTTATTTGCATGATAAAAGGATGTGAAACAGAGACTAATTTTTTTTTTTAAATCAATACATTTACATACAATGATCCTAGAACAAGATTTATAACATAATGAGAGTTCTCTTTTCATTTCAATAGCCTTCATTGTAATACATTGTAAATGACATTTAGCAAGAAGGAAATCTATTCTTTTCTTAATAACAACTACATCTTTTCACTACTATCTCAAAGAGAAACTTCCATTTTTACATTTGAAACCACTCTATTCTATGGTCCTTGCTTTTCATAAGAACAAAATTATGCCATAACATAATAAAACCATCAACAAGTTTTACAAAACACCTCCTCACATCTCATTACAACAACACTTGATTCAATACATGACTTGGAGAGTGAAACTCCATTACAAAAACAATTTACAACCTTTACATAATTTCCACAAACACATAGGACCAATAGTGACATTCCTTCTAATCCTGCAAAAGCAACCTGAAAGAAACAAATCAAAGGAAACCATGGTACTCTCCTCCCTACCATAGGTCCAAATAGATGGACCACCCCCGAGCTAGGGGAGTTCAAGCCAACCGGGTGACAAACATACACATTCCTCCTTACATTTACTTCCACAAGATCATTTACTCAACAACTTCAATTGAAACCACAAAAAAAGAAACACTACAATACTTAATAAGAAAGCTTCCCAACCCATGGCTTTCACAAGAGGCTTAACCACAAGCCTTCAATGGGTGAAGGTGGACTAAGTACTCCTTTGAGAGAAAAAAGGGCCTGCAAATAAATATGCCTTCAACAAGGCTCAATATACAAAATACTCTTCATTGGCACACATGGCCAAGATCACAAAACAACCACCTTATGCCCCCCAAATTTTAAGCAAGACCCATCCATGGAGCCCATACATCCATGGTGCATTACCCTCTTTACACATGAGGGACTCTCCACCATTGGAGCTGTCCATTGAACCCCTTCACCCTCAATGATTTCTCTTCCCATCCCATGGGTGAGTGAGTCCTTGCACAACCCCAAAAATCTTGACTCCACACAACACAAAGAGCACAAAAACAAGAAAATCAAACAAGCTCAAGAGAGCATGAATCACTTAGACTCCAAAACAAACTTCAAAAGAACAACAAGATTCACAAGCATAAACTCTCAAGAATACAACACTGGAACTCATACAATACACCAATACATATCTTCTCCAATACTTGCATAAACAAAACATTAAGCAAATGAGTAAGTGAGCCACCAACCTTGGTCCAAGCTAATGAGTCAAGTATTGGGAGTGTCTCCTATATCCAAGCTCTCTTCTCTATCCTACTCCAAGCTCCTTAGTTGTCTCCAAAAATTGAAGAGTGGGTGATTAGGGAGCACCCTCCAAGTTTTCCACTAAAATAGGCTCTTCACCTTCTCCCATGCCCTTGGGTGTAGTGGGAGTTTCCTATTGGATGATCTAACCAAGGTCTTCCAACTTTCCCTAAATGGAATTCTAAAAAGTGAATGGGGAAGAGTAATGGAAGCTTTTTGACTCAAGAGTTCCCATGTGACTTTGGGATTTTCGCAACTTTTCAAAAAGTCACTTTTGGAGGGCTTCCCAAGGTGCTCCTAGGGTGTCCTATGGTTAAAAGGGTCCCTTACCCATAGGTATAACCCATGGGCCTTCCATTTTATGAAAAGAAACCTTCTTGGAGTCAATTTGACCCCTCAAAACCCAACCCCAAGGTGAAATTCGAAATTCAAAGTGATGTGACCAACTATTGGTGTTCTAACCAAGTTGAGGTATGGGGAAGACCAACTTGTACTAGGTTGGATGGTGACATTCATCCTTTCCATGTGGACTCTTGCCAACTCACATCACAAGAACATGTGTCAATTGACACTACAATACCATACACATAATTACTTGGCAAGTCCACTAAACAATGTAACAACATAAAACATTTACTCTTTTAAATACATTCATAATCATTTCACTACACAAAATAAAATACATTACAAAGGCCTTGTATCCCTTTGGGACACAACCTTGGTGTCACGGGAATAGTACAAATATGTTGGCTTGACTCCCCCTAATCCATGGTTTATACCTGCACACTTGAGACGAACATCAGTAGTCCCGAGAAATAATAATACCAATGAAAAGTGCAAAACTCAATCATAACTCAATTAACTATCAAGGTATTATATCATCACATTAAATCATTTATCAATTTCATCCATACCTAACATTAGGCACAATTAGGAATTCATCATTTCCTAAGCTACTAATTTCCAACAGAATTCACATTTACTTATAATAGAACAATGGCCCTGATTTTCACAGTCTAAGATACTCAACTTTTAAAATATGAATACTAACATCAATAGATCAAGGTTCATCTTTACAACACAACATCATAATAATAAAGGCTACACATTCATCTATAACATAACTAGTAATCACCACATAGTTCATTTATTTTCGTCTATCGCTTAATTCAATAATATCCTGGTACTCAAATAATTGCATTAGTCTTTCACATTATAGCTAAACCAATTTTGCATAATTTGACATCATTATTCAATTGCATAATTCATCATCATTATTCAATTGTATCCCTAATCCTTGTAATACTCAATTCAAAAGAGGTCTAATTTCATTCAAATATTTTTACAACATTCATCTTACTAACTCATCCAAAACATTATCCTAAACATGGAAGCCATCTGGCTCAATCCACCTATATTATGTTAACATGGAAATTAAATCAAATTCGGTGATTCCTTCATAGTAGGGTTGTAATTTCCTTAGGTCTAATTTATCTCGAAATTAAGTAACTAACATCAAGATCATAACACTTCTTATAAGCCATTCTTAGTCATATACTTCCATTATTTCTTTTATTGTGCCCTTGGCACCCAAGGTACACTTATTGTTCTTAATTTAAGTTACAACTTATTTGCCCATTAAATTTTCCCTTTCGAATAATCTCTGAGTTCCTATCTTTCACTTTTAGTCTATTTACATTATAGAAAATATAAAATTTATAATACACCAATATCCGTATTCAATTTTTATTTTTATTCTATTTTTATTTTTTGTTCCCTTAAGAGATTAGATTGAAGGCTTTGATAATGGGGACAGGGCCCCACAAGGATTTTCTAGAACATCCAACTATACTAAACCTTATCTTTTTATAATAAAATCTAGGTGCATCTCATAGTCTCAACATGCAGTCCTAGCACCTAAAATCCATCAGGGTGATCCAACTATCAGAGGGAAAACATGAGGGGTCTTACATCATCCCCCCCAAGGATTAGGATTACTCCTGGAAGCCGACCAAGTAACCAGTACACCAAGTGATGCTTCATACCAAGGTCCAACAATTTTAAGATTTCTCCTTCAGCTAACTCAACTTACTCCCTACTAAACCCTTGAACTTGAATAGACCGGAAAAATATAATACTTAGCATAGTGTGTCAACAACTTTTGAAAGGTTTCCGAATACACGATTCCCTCACACTAAGCTAACACAAAAAAAACAAATCTCTAAAATTAAGGCAATACAAGCCTACCATCCCACTACGGGGCATCGCGCAGAAAACAAATGCTTCCTAAGGCTCCTTCCATAATATACAGTTTTAAGAACCTTTATAATATACCATGATAACCCTTAGGTATTCCAAAAGGGGAAATATTCCTTTCCTCGGACCTCTTTTAAAAAAAAAAAAGAAATTCAATAGCTCTTTCAGACCTTATAAACAATGGCTATGATTACTTATGAGGTTGCATTCCCTCAAGGCTCCTCAAATAAGAATGCTCATTTACTCGAAATATAATTACATAGGTCTCCTTCTCCTTTTGCTAAGGAGTATATGATAATCTTCTGAATATGACGACACAAGGGCATAAGGTGGTGTATGCTCATCCATATGAGAGAATCAAGATTCCTATACTCACCAACACCACAATACTTGTTCACAAGGTGCTGCTGAAAAAAAAGTCAGATAGCCTCTCACACAGAACCTTCCTCAACTTAACAATGTAACAAGCCTGCAAGTCTTGTGACCGACCAACCCCAACCAGGAATATATAATCCAATAGGTAATTCCATAGCATCTCCAACTCTAACATGGGGCCTCATCAAGAGGGCATCATTATTCCACTATCATAGCTGTATACCCATATAAGTGTATTATTCTCATTTTATCCTTCTTATCTTGACCCCATCCTTGGCCCACTCTTTAAGGTAGATTTGATCATATTCATCCTTTCTTCATAACTAGGAATTATTACTTGTCTCATCCTACTTGAGGGCTGAATAGACTCACAAGGAGTTCCACTATAATTCCTAGATCAAGATTCCAATAACCGCCCACTGTAGAAAATTATGAGTGGGTGTGTCATTTTAATCCTATACTGACACTGATTCCAACACTACCTGCAAGAGATGGACAAAACATCCCTCATTCCTTAAGTTTAACCATACTTCACCATGGTCCTTGTCCATTTCTAGCATCGCACGGTGTGGTACAAGTACCTCGAATAAGGGAATTTACAATACTGCATGCTTAAGATAGTTTGGGTTGCCATCCCTTACATTACTACACTCTTGACTCTTTCCAATCTTCACAGACTTCATGCCCTTCCTGCCCTTTAAAACAAGAAGAGACTCTATCTCTCGATTCTAGCTCTACTAGCCAACTATTGATAATATGTTCCCCTATATGTTCCTCTTTAAGTACAACTCAGTGGTCCCCAAAGTACAAGATTAGTCACAAGGCATAGGACAGGTCAGCAAAAAAAAGAAAATAAACATTCCGAATAGTCACTCAAAATATATAAAAAATTAAACCCAAAATAGGAAAGTTTTCAATTTACCACAATTAACCCAAAAGAAAAATGGAGCTCCATCAAAACAATAAATGATCCAAAGCAACTACCATGAAAGATAAATGAATTCGATGACTAGTTCCAAAGAAAAATCAACTAAAAGATGCTGACCTACGCAACACGTGGGAAAGTTCCACTAAGAAAGAATATAAATAATTCATGAAAATGGTTTACTGAAAGAAGTGATTTAATTCAAAACAAGGAGAGGGGAAATATCCACCACATACTAGAGGAACACTACTAAACAACCATCTGGTATAGGCCCTCCACTCTAATATAACATTGGTGACACGATACATATCTCAACTAAACACTACTACACCTTGATAAATGAAGCAATTTCTTCACATATTAAGAACTTTGTCATCCTCCAAATTTTGACCATGATATCCCACGAGGTCACATCTTACCTTTCAAGAGGATTCCCTCATCATACTCTAGTGTGATTCTCCAATGATATGGAGGGTGGCCCACCTTAATTAATGTACATCCAAAATTCGGTGCGGTCCTACCCAAGATTAACATCATGATTATATACCATCTTGAGGGTATGGGACACACTTTCGTCCTCTAATAGGTATGCTCAAATCAATTATGATAAGGTCCAAACAATTCCATGTACTGTAATCATCTAAAGGCTCTAGATAGATATGATAAGAGTACGTGATACCCAATAAGATTATCCTACTAGGGTTCCACACCTTTATTTTCATGTCTACCTCTTTGCTATGGCAATTACGATGTCTAAGGACAACGGTGCTTAATCCAATTTCATCCTCTTGTAGGGAATTTGTCATTTCCTCATAAAATAAAATAAAAACATTACTCTACATCCTTAATGTATCATAGAAATCATGATCCCCAAGAGGATTTCCTGACCATGAGGAATCCCAAGGTATCGATGTATATCTAGATCTCATTTGATTCTTCCACCACCAATATTATGGATTATGTAAGATACTCCATGGTCCATGAGAGGATCAAGTCCACAGTCCACCTCTCTAAGTAGGGTCTTTAGTAAAATTGTCCCCACACAATCACTCAAGGGCCCTTTCGAATCTTAGTCCCTTAGGTCATAACATAATATTACAACTTTTGAGGTGGCATTATTACCACCATGACGATTTCACCATCGCCACTAACCACACATGGGTCGTAACTCATTTGATCTCATGGCATGAGTTAGCCTGTCGACCTAAGGGTTTCGAGGGGTGTCAGTACTGAGGTACCATATGATTGAAGAAGCTATCTCCATCTCAGAGGTGTTTCTACCTTAACCTATGGTTACCAGGGTTGTCTCCAAAAAGGTACTCTATTGCTTCTGAAATAGAACACCCCACCTTAAGTTTTCACGATTCAAATAACACAAATCTAGTTCACTTCTTATCTGTGATAATTCATCTTATTCGGGGAATGTCACTTCCCAATTCTTATATTAAACTTGGGTTTCTACTAAATACTAATCCTTAAATGGTAGTGATCCAATTTACGTTTCTGGTTTACAACACCCGTGTTTTACCTGTGGTACTATTAACCCTATCACAAAAACTAGAGGTGAACATCAAAATGTTCTAAGTCAAAAAGGTGCTCTTGTCTACCCAAAGTTTGGGGTTTTACCAACATGAAGGACCCCAAGGGTCACTAGAGTCCCTTGATAATGAATTAAAGAGTCCTCAAAATGTTTATCACCATTACTCATATTAAATACTGTCAATTTTTTTTTGTAACTTCTTAATTTTCCTCCTAGTTGCTGACAGGGGTCCCTGATTCTCTTCGGAATCCTTTCGTTACTCACGCGACTCCCTATACAACATGAGTCACTCACTGTGAAGCATAGCAGCTGAGGCTACAACATCAATAGATCAAGGTTCATCTTTACAACACAACATCATAATAATAAAGGCTACACATTCATCTATAACATAACAAGTAATCACCACATAGTTCATTTGTTTTCGTCTATCGCTTAATTCAATAATATCCTGGTACTCAAATAATTGCATTAGTCTTTCACATTATAGCTAAACCAATTTTGCATAATTTGACATCATTATTCAATTGCATAATTCATCATCATTATTCAATTGTATCCCTAATCATTGTAATACTCAATTCAAAAGAGGTCTAATCTCATTCAAATATTTTTACAACATTCATCTTACTAACTCATCCAAAACATTATCCTAAACATGGAAGCCATCTGGCTCAATCCACCTATATTATGTTAACATGGAAATTAAATCAAATTCGGTGATTCCTTCATAGTAGGGTTGCAATTTCCTTAGGTCTAATTTATCTCGAAATTAAGTAACTAACATCAAGATCATAACACTTCTTATAAGCCATTCTTAGTCATATACTTCCATTATTTCTTTTATTGTGTCCTTGGCACCCAAGGTACACTTATTGTTCTTAATTTAAGTTACAACTTATTTGCTCATTAACTTTTCCCTTTCGAATAATCTCCGAGTTCCTATCTTTCACTTTTAGTCTATTTACATTATAGAAAATATAAAATTTATAATACACCAATATCCGTATTCAATTTTTATTTTTATTCTATTTTTATTTTTTGTTCCCTTAAGAGATTAGATTGAAGGCTTTGATAACGGGGACAGGGCCCCACAAGGATTTTCTAGAACATCCAACTATACTAAACCTTATCTTTTTATAATAAAATCCAAGTGCATCTCATAGTCTCAACATGCAGTCCTAGCACCTAAAATCCATCAGGGTGATCCAACTATCAGAGGGAAAACATGAGGGGTCTTACATATCCTTTGTGGTCTTTCTTCGACGATGGTGAAAGCTATAGTCACGCTATCCTAGAAAAATTCCTGAGACCAAAAAGGTTGACATATTTACCAACTCTTTAGTTCTTGAAATGAAATATGCATTACAGATGCAAAATCATGCTTCATTCGATAAACTGGTTGAAACATCTATTCGCATAGAGGATGTCCTTGTTCGAAAGAGTGACATTACACTTCAATCCAAATCCTCTTCTAACAACTAGTTTAACAAAGACAAAAGCAAATTTTGGAACAAAACTAAGGATGTCATCAATGATGAAATTGTGGCTTTAACTTCACAATCTACCACTAGCAAAGAGATGACATTTAATCTATCTACTACTGTGAAGGCTAAAATTGATAATCCTTGGGATCCTAAGCCTAAAAGAAAATTCACTCCTCTTGGAGAATCACTTGAGAATGCTTTGCAGACTCTTCTCACTAACAAGATCATTACTTTTCTTGACAATTTGTGGCCTTACGATCCTGAAATCAAGCCTAAATGGTGGAACAACAACCACTATTGTGATTATCATCACAACAAAGGCCATAAAACCAACAATTGTATGAAACTCAAAAATCTTATTCATGATCTAATTGCCAATGAGACTACTGTGGTTGACTCCCCACAAGCAAATAATGATCATAAGGCTTTCAAGGAACCTTTTCCTAAGTTTGAAAAGGGAGAATCTTCCAAGGAAAATAATAATAAAGTTTCCTACACTTATGCTAATGATGAAAATGTTATCAAAATACTTGAATCTTCTAATCATGCTAAAGGAAAATCTAAAGTTGAATCACTTAACATGGAAACCAACTCTCAAGCTCCATTGGGAGAAGAATCATCCTCCTCAGCTCCTAAGAAGATTTTAATAATTCAACTAGCTACCATGTTGACTGCACATGATCTTGATTAAGTTAATAAACTTCAATAGACTATGGCTTAGATCTCAATGCTTGAACTAATTAACATCTCTCTTGCTAAAAAGAAATTCTTAATCAAGCCCTTCTTGCAAAAAATGTTCCTAGGGACCTAGACGTCAACAAGTTCCACTCTATCGTCAAACACCTCATTTCACCTCCTTCTCTCAATTTCTCTAGAAAATATCACATCTGTATCAATCACCCTCATAATCAGCCCCTTCACATTGAAGTATCCATTTGTCAGTTTAGAGTCAAGTGCATTTTGATAGATGGAGGTGTGGGTTTGAACATTTGTACTTTTAAACTAGTTAAAGCTCTTAGGTTTTTTGAAGATGCTGTCGATTTTAGATGAAAATTTAAAATTAAGGCATATGATGAAGAGGAACACTCTTCTAAAGGCATGGTAGTCTTACTAATAAAAGTGGGTCCTATTGAATGGGACATCATATGTCTAGTCCTAGATATTCCTTTGGCTTATAACATACTCTTGGGTCATCCTCAGATCCATGCTATGCAAGAAGTTCCTTCAACATACCATCATTGCATAAAATTCCCTCATGATAGAATTGAGATCGTTATTCTTGCACAGACTTAGTGTGTGCTCCTAACAATCATAAACAATCAGACCATATGGTTCCTCATAACAAAGAAGGATCACCTCCTAAAATAGGATCTCTATCAGATCATGGAAAAAGATTACTTGTCAGACCTACTAGCATGAGAACCTATCGAGTGAACACTTTCACCCTCTCTTCAAGATCTTACAATAAATCATCCCCCTCAACTTCAACACTTGTTATTCATAAGGGCACTATGTTGATTAAGGCTATAATTCTTCTAGAACTAGAAAGGGATGAAAGTGCTACCTCACTATTCAAGAATAAAGAGTTTGAAATAAAGGATAATCATGTTGAAAAATCACCTTAGAAATATGGTATGGGCTATCATCTTATGCAAAAGATGGGACACGATGGGAAAAGTTTTCATGGAAAAGGAAAAGGTCTTCTTGAACCTGTACACACTAAATTTAGAGACCCTAAGGACAAAAATGGTGTTGGTTATCATGAACTCAAGCTAAGAAAACCTAGCAGTAGTACTAATGCACATGAGGACTCAGAAGATGAGGACAAAGCAGAAATTCAACCTCTGACTTATGAAAGGCTCCTACACATTCAAAATTCTAATCTAGATTATCAAGGAGAGCCTTACTTACCTACTCAAGTACCTCAAGGACATGACCTTGGTCCTACCTAGGAAAACCTTGTTCTAACTACTGAACATACTACTGATCTTGATCGGGGGCAACTAGCTAACATCTCCCACATCATGGATATGCCCAATCTAGACTACTTCACTACTCTTGCTATTGAGAAAGCTCCTGCTACTGAGAGTACAATTTCTATGACAAATGATAGTGATGAAGAAAATATACCTCCTGCAATGTCTTTAAATGACTACATCAGAAAATATCACAATGACAAGACATACTTGAATGAATACAAGTGGGATTCCTTATCTAATGGTACTGTAGAGATACTCATTGATGTCATACATAGATATTCTCCTCCCACCAACTTTAAAAGAGGAGAAATTTCTAACTCTCAAGATCTAGAAATTGATGATGATCCTTTTCGCCTTCAATGGAAATCATTCCTATGGCTCCTAGGCTACCTACTCAAAGCAATACTTCAACTGCTCTAGCAAATCATGGGTACATAAGACCCTATCTTGTCATAGCTTCATGGAATATAGGTAGATCATAGATTGAAATGGTTCCTATCTATGTACTCTTACCACTTGAGGAGGAGCCTAACTCTCAGAATTGACCATCTCAATCAGACTCACATAATACTCCTCTAAACTCATCTGACTCTTCTAGGACAACTAGCGATCAACAACGTTCTATGGAAGACAACTTTCTTGATTTATTTTATTCATTCATGAATGATGAGGATGATACTGACATATTTGTACTTGAGCTCATTGACCCCTTATCTCCCTTCCTTCTTGAATTAAGTGGCCCACTCACTTCTCATCCTCCTCTCCATATAAACCAATTATATCAGCCTCACTCATCCATAATTCTAGAGTCTTCTAGAAGTAACTTGTGTGTGACACTCAAAAATCAAAATCCACTCAAATCTAAAAGTCACCATGTCCCATCTAATCGATATGTGACTAAAAAGAAAAAATGAATATTGAAAAGACCATAAAGGTCCTCAAAGAGAAAATGAAAATCAAAGAAATAATGGATCTCGAAATTCATCTTACAAGAACTGCAATCAAAAGCATCTCAAAGAAAAGAAAAATCAAAAGCTAGGTGGATTTCCAAGCTAAAAAACTTGGATATAAAAGAAAAATCAAAGTTTCCATTCAAGCTTCCAAATTATCATAACTCACTCCACCCCACCATCCTTGCCTCTCATACTTTACACTCTTCACTCCATCTTGCTTTTCCCAAAAGTGCATATTAGTATCTCTACATTTCTAATGACATGACAAAGAGAAATCTAGAACTTACTCTCCCTAAGCATTAAGAATGTGGGAAATTTGACAAAGGGTTAAGACACATCCATTAGGATATTGATGGGTCTCACTTAAATGATCATTCCTTGACTATGGACCTCTCGACAGTTGGACACTACTAGTTGGATCCTCTTATCACTACTATAACATTTGGTTCTAAAAATTATCATTTGATTACTACTAAAAATGATAGTGTTCTCAAAGAGCCTTTCAACGCTCTTCCTCTTTAGCAGTTCCATAGCTAAGCTTTTACTCATGTACAATAATATATGATCTTGAAAAAATCTCTAAAAAGCATATACAACTCTAAAAAATACTAAAAATTATAAAATGTCCTGAAAAAATACAAAAAAATAAAAAAGAGAAAAATCTTCCAAGTGGTGAAAACTTGGCAATATGCATCACTTGTAATCAACACTCCATCTATCAACATATAGCTAAGCTCTTGTCTCCTTTCATCCATCTTTCTTTCCATTTCCATTGTGATGTCTTGGGATGGAGCTTGTCTTTGTTTGTCCTTGGTTCTTATTTGCCATCTTGGGGAAATCGTATGTTTATCTGAGCTATTAGTGCTTTACCTCCTGGTCAACCTCTTGCACTTAACTTGAGTCAGTTATCAGTCCTTCATGTTGGACACTTTCTCACTAACATCACTTGGTGTTTCTCAACACCCTAATTCTTCAATGTTTCTCAATACTACTAAATGGGATTCATTGTGTTTCTTAAACATATATTGGATCTTGCACTATTCACTAAGCACTTGCACTTTGACACTACTACAAAGGTGTTTTCTTAACACCCAGCACCAACTTACATCCTAGAAAATTGAAAATGACTAAGATATGTTGAACTATTTTCTTGTGTGTTGTCTGTTATCATTAATTTTCCCTTTCTATGTCTTCTAAGGTTGCTCGATGATGTCTACTTGACTAGAGATTCATGACTGGGGGCATCACATTCTTTTTCTTTGATTTCTTCTAGTGGTGTGATTTCAATGATCCTATGTTGTCTAATAAATTGGGTGTCTATGATAAGAGCCTCCATCATGATTAAAACACCACACATACCTCGACCCTCTTTATTCAGACACTTAGGTGAGGTTGGAATTATGTCATTGTCTATTGCTTGTGTTATCTTACAACATTAACTTGGAACCATGTTCAGGTCATCTCGACATCTATGTCTTGATGCTTACGTGTGTTTCCTAAATCTCATTTGATAAGGTCATTCTCATATTTCATGGTTGCTCTCGCACTAGCGAAGGTTACATACTTACCTCCGATGTCCCAAATGCTCAAATGATGAAAACTTATGGTCTATTGGATCGGTGACATGACTACTCCAAAAGTCTTAGGCTGCATTTCATTCTAGGGCTGCATTTAGTCTTGTATTTATGGTTCTCTTGAGCTATGATTTATTTCTTTCATCTCTGCTGAGGTATTTGACTACAAGCCTTATCTTTGATCCTATCTTCAGGATCAAAATCAAAATTCCAAATATCTTAACACAGTTGATTGCTAACACTATCATTTCTTACTTTCTCCTGCTTTCTTTTCTGGATCTCTGAGGCTAATCTTCGCCCCTTGCACTTCATTTCTATTTCGATCTCGAGGGGGCATGCCAATATATAAAATATTTTTGTTGATCAAATCTCCTAATCTGCAAATCTAGTCATCAAACCAAATCTTAAATTGATTAAGTCTATCAGGACTAAAACATCATCGCTCAGGACATCTCAGCTTCATTACTTCATATCAATTTGAGATTATCCACATCTCCCTTCTAAAAGAGTGTTCTCATTTCTTCATATCAGTTCACTTGAACAAACTTCCTTTTGATCTCTTGGGGCATATCAGGTTCATCAGGACTCATATCAATCTAGGTATTATCTCTCAGATGATTAGCTATCTCAAACTCCTTGGACAGATATCCAGTCTCATTGCTTCATATTAGACTGTAAATTCTCATCTTGCTTATCGATCTTCATTCAATCAAGTTCAGAGTTCGATCTCTATCAGCTACCCTTGACATCATCATTCTTTGACTCAATGTGTTCCCAGATCGCTCACACATTAGTCAAAGAGGGACAAATGTAATCACCTAAAATTGGTCTAGTAGACCTTGACCCCCCCTTCTGATCAAATCATCTCTTTGCTAAGCATTGAATTATGTAGAGTTACACTTAAAAACCCCTTCGCATAATTAAATCAAAAATTTTATATCAAGCTTATACTATGGTCTAATTTCTAGAGCTTGCATATTTATTTAATTGCTATAACCTTGATTTTAATATAAAGTCCCTACACTTTATTAAAAGAACACATTCACATATGTGCATACTTAAT
Source organism: Chamaecyparis obtusa (assembly GCA_027943335.1). Taxonomy (NCBI): domain Eukaryota; kingdom Viridiplantae; phylum Streptophyta; class Pinopsida; order Cupressales; family Cupressaceae; genus Chamaecyparis; species Chamaecyparis obtusa. The sequence continues at coordinate 167,977 of BSBK01003517.1, read as the reverse complement.
CTTGATTAATTATCAATTAAATGAGATTTGTGCTTGCAATTTCTATTTTGTCTTATTGTACCTAACATTTTCCTTTTGCCTCTTAATCCTCACCACTCATCTCTACCTAACCGTGCATCTCATTACATCTCCTTTTGCCTCTTCATCTCATCCACTCATTATTTTGCCTCTTAATCTCCACCCTTCATTCTTGAGGTAATTCCTTCAAAAGGAAGCTCTTCCCTTTCTCAAGGGTCCTAATTCTCAATCTTGTTCTCTTGCATCGTACATTCTCTTGCATTCTAGTCCTCAATTTTGATCATTTTTAGATCTCTTGCATCCTAGCATTCTAATTTTAATAATCTTGTTAATTTGAATTCTTAGCTCTTAGTTTCTCTCAATTCTTAGCTTAGTTTCATTTCAAGCTTAATATTGCATTGCTAATCTAGTTTCCTTCTTGCATTGTTCTTGCATCTCATTCTTAGATTACTAGTTTCTTGCATATATTCTTAGCTTAATCTCTCATTCTTAGCTTGCATTCTTGCACTTTGAATATTCCATTTTGGAGTAGTCATTTTACTAATACTTCACGACAATTTGATGAGCATCATGAGAAGGATTAAACTTGCTTTAACTAGGAAGCTATGAGTTGCTTCTTGGGATATCCTCTTCCATGGATTTCTCTCAAGAGTAATGGTTCATAAAAGTGTGTCACACTTTTGATCACACACTAAAAACATATTCCCTCTCATTATCGCTCATTGGGAACATTTATCTATGAAGGTTGTCTGTAGAAAATACCTTAAACAGGTTGTTTAACCATTTCTAGTGAAAACACTAAGGTGATCCTTAGTTGAATATTGGTAAGTTTTCTTTACACTCTCTATAAGTTAGCTTGGGAATACTATAGGATATAGGATTGTGACTTCCAGCATAGTATATATCATCTTATTTTTCAAAAGGGGATATGGAAAAAGAGAGTTTTGAATACGTCCAAAGTATTGGAAAACACAATAATAATTCACAGTTGGCAGTTTTTGTTTCTTTTGCACATACTATTTTCACCACCTTACTAGAAGCCTCTTCAAACTTCTTACCAACTATGTGCTAGCTCTTTAATAATTGTCTTCCACCATTTGACAGGATGGATATTTATGTCATCCTCATCCATATTATGCAATCTGATTATTGACTTGCTATATACGCAAGACTACAAGTTTAACAACTGCCCTTGTGTTACTATAAAACATGGGCTAATGTAATAGTTTGGATATATATTAGAACAAAGAAAAATCTCTGTAGAGCTCTTGTTATATATCTATATTACGTACTCTTATTGAGATTAATAAAATATTTGTTGTAGCAACAATTCATCATCAATTAAGTACTCTAATTTTGTGCTCTATTCTGTGTTATTTTATTTACAATAGAGGAAACACAATGGTCTATTTTCTTTTCATTTAATTTATGAGTTCCATCAATGGATTCTTCTTCTAGTGCTTCTTTTACTTGTATGCAGGCTCCTTTATTTACAGGAAATAATTATGAATACTGGTCATTGACCATCAAATCTCTATTTAGATCACAAGATGTATTGGAAATTGTAGAGAATGGTTATACAAAACCTGCAGATGTGACAACACTCACACAAGCTGAGAAAGATGTCTTGAAAGAGAAGAGGAAGAAAGATGGAAAAGCCCTCTTCTACATTCTTTAGGTGATGCATGAGAGAATCCTCCCAAGAGTATCAAAAATGAAGAAAGTAAAGGAGGCATGGGAAACCTTGTAGGTGGCTTACCAAGGAATGGGAAAGGTTAAAACTACAAAATTTCAATTGCTTAGAAGGGACTTTGAGAAATTTTCAATGGAGAGTCAGATTCTATAGAATATTTTTTCATTTATGTCAAGTTAGTTTGGTCAATCAAATTAAATCCCATGGAGAGGTTGTAGAAGATAGGAAGGTTGTTGAAAAAGTGCTTAGAATCCTTCCTTCAAAGTTTGATCCTCTTGTTGTAGCCATAGAGGAAACACAAGATTTAAGTCAACTTGGCATTGATTACTTACATGTTTCTCTAATAAACCATGAGCATAAGCTGAATAGATTGTATACCTCATTAGAAAATGCCTTTTCATCTTAGTTATCTATAAGAAACCATGGAAGAGGATCATGGATATCTACTTCTAGAGGCAGAGGGAGAAGTTCCTATAGAGGTGGACATAGTAATAGTTCTACAAATGTTGGTGGTAGAGGTCAAAATAAAAATACCAATCACTCTAGTAGCCAAAGGTTTGGAAAATTACACATTCAATGTCATTATTGTAAGAAGTTTGGACATTATGCTCATGAATGCAAGAAAACATAGTTTGACCAGCACACACAAGGTCAAGTAACACTCCCACAAGCACCATGTTTATTGCATATACTAGGACTACTGAAGCATTTACTACAAACTCCCCAATTGAGTGCAATCTTGTCCAAGAAAGCCCATGTGACATATGGTATCTAGAATCTGGTTGTAGTAATCACATGACATATAATACAGATTTATTTTCTAGCTTGGATGAATCAATTCAAACTGATGTTACACTTGGTAACAACAATAAGGTTACTATTTTGGGTAAAGGTACAATTAATATTCTAACCAAAAAGGGGGAGAAAAAAGTTATGCCTGATGTGTATTATGTTGCTGGTTTGAAACACAACTTAATGAGTATTGGTCAGTTGGTACAAAAGGGTTATAGAGTGTACATGGATAACCATGAATGTGTGATTTTGGACAAGTTTCCAAGCAAGCAATTGCTTGCGAAAGTGCAAATGACTAGCAATCGAATGTTTCCCTTCAAGATAAGGCTAGACATGAAGGAAAAAATAACTCAAGTTGATTGTGAGACAACGATTGAAAATTTTGGAGTTTCCTTTAAGGTAGAAGATACAAAATCAGCAAGTGAAATGAGTTCTATAGATTTAATAAATTTCAAAGCATGTCAATTCATCTTTGAAGAAAAAAAAGGTAATGGTAGAGAAACTCAATTAGCATTTCAGTCAGTTGTAAAGGATGAATCTTGGTTATGACATTTTAGATTTAGACATTTAAACTTTGAGGGATGAAACTACTACATATGAAAAATATGGTGAAAGGTTTGCCATTAATTGAGAAACCGGAAAGAGTTTGTGAAGGATGTATCTTAGGCAAACAACATAGAAAGTCATTTCCTATTGGAAAATCAACAAGAGAAAAAGCACCACTTGAGATCATTCATTCAGATATTTGTGGACAAATGCAAACACCGTCTATAGGAGGTTGCACACATTTTCTTACCTTTATTGATGATTTTACAAGGAAAACTTGGGTTTTCTTTTTAAAACACAAGCCTGATGCATTTATTTATTTTTAGTAGTTCAAGGCACTTGTGGAGAAGAAAATTAGCCACTACATCAAGGTTTTGAGGATAGATAGAGGTGGTGAATATATTTCTAATTATTTTCTAAATTTTTGTTCATCACATGGCATACACAAACAATTTACAGGCTACTATACACATCAACAAAATGATGTGGTAGAGAGGAAGAGTCAAACTATTATGGAGATTGCACGTAGTATGTTGGTAGCCCAAAATTTACCAAATGAATATTGGGTTGAGGCAGTGGAAACTGCTATTTATATCATGAATAAGTACCCAACAAAGAGTGAAAAATAAATTTCCTCAAGAAGAAACTAGACACTAAAGGAAAAAAATGCATTTTTGTTGGTTATTCAGAGGATACAAAGGCATATAAATTGTTTAACCCTATCACTAGGAAGGTTATAATCAGTCGTGATGTTCAATTTGTGGAGAATGATGCATGGGATAGAAGTGTAAATAAAAATAAAAATATTGCAAAAATTGTCCCTCACGATGATATGGCAGATGAAGTGTTATCATCTTGGAGTACAACTCAAATAGAAACTCCTTCCACTCCTAGGGTAACACCACAAGTTGTAGCTCAAGTTATGCCTCCATCCTCAATAAGTAGATCTTCAAGCTTGTTGTCCACACTAGGAGGACAAAAAACTTCACAGGTATTTACATCAACTGATATTCTTGAAGAAACTCTGATCAGCACTCCAGATAATTTCACATCTTCAGATCCAACTCTAGCAAGAATGCTACCACATAAAACAAGAACTCTAGAAGTGAGTTGTATAATGTTGATACAACTAATTCATTTTCAATATTTTCCCTATTTTCTCCAATTGATGATCCATTATCATTTCAAGAAGCTATAAAAGAAGAAACATGGGGCCAATCCACGAATGAAGAAATTGATTCTATTGAAAAGAATCACACATGGGAGCCAGTGGGTTTTCCTAAAGGCAAGATGTGATTAGTGTGAAATGGATTTACAAAACAAAACAAGATGTCCATGTAAAATTAAAAAGATATAAAGCAAGGCTAATTGCAAGGGGATTCACACAACAACCTAGAATAGATTTCAATAAAACATTTGTTCCTATTGCATGATTGGGAACAATTAGGACTGTATTGGCTATGGCTGCTCACAACAAGTGGTTTGTGTACCAAATGGATGTAAAGTCAGCATTCTTAAATGGTTACCTATAGGAGGAAGTGCATGTGAAACAACCACAAGGCTATGAGATATTGGGTCATTGGAACAAGGTATATAGATTGAGGATGACACTTTATGGATTAAAACAAGCTCCTAGAGCTTGGTACAACCACATTGATTATTATCTCACCCAAAATGGATTTCAAAGAAGTAGTTGTGAGCCAACCTTATACATCAAAGTCAACAAGAAAGGTAACATTCTAATTGTTTTCTTGTATGTGGATGATCTAATCTTTATCGGTGATCTTAACATAGATGATTTCAAAACAATAATGAAGAGTGAATTTGAAATGACAGATTTGAGGCTTATGAAATATTTTTTTGGTATCGAAGTCCACTTGTTGGAGCTTAAAAATTCAGTCCATGTTTTTGACTCCATAGTTTGAAAAATTGTTTGAGTGTTAGAATTATGCTTCGAAAGTCTTTAAAAGAGGCCAGGTTTGAAGGCATTGAACATGGAGCCTATTGATTTTCATGAGAGGTCACTTGGATAGGGTGCTCATCACCTATCATTTGACATTTGTAATAGGTTTTAGGTCCTGGGTTTCAGTTTCGACATGTTTTAAAAGTGGCCATTTAAGGGTGTTCCCAAAAATCTGCATTCTGTGTTTCCAAAATTTCACTAAGTAGCCCACTTTGGAGGTCTGCATCTTTTTCCCCGTGATTCATCATTGCATGCCGATTATTGCATTATGTTGTAGGCATAAGAGTGAGTCATCATCCCAATTTTTAGCCCCCCATGTGCATGTTTATCCTATTTGCCAGAGCTATTTCATTTACAGATTATTAAAATTCTTTGAGTGTGCATTGTTTAGAATTCTAAGTGGCCTACTTTGAGGCTTTGTAATTTGTGCCCTGTGTGAGGTTTGACATAATTGAGAGTTGTTTCATATTTTAAACCTGGAAGACTACTTACGTTAAGATTTTTAGGTCCCTGCCAATCCATTTGACCACTTTTCCAGGCCAATTCCAAACCCAATTTCTGCTTATTTCACTGTTCTATTTCAAAATGTTACTAATAGGCTGACTTTGGCATTTGGTGATAATTCATCATTTGATTTTCCATGCATGATAATAATGGATTCATACTCCTTGTTTGAGGGTGAATCGATGCCCAAGATTCCGGTTCATGAAAGTTTCAGCAGGTGAGTTTTTAAAGCCAGTTCCAGAGGTGACTTGTGTGATTTTGGTAGTATGGACAGAATTGGTTTTCAAATAGACATGTTTGGTTATTAACATATTTTGGCCCAGGTTTCTTCATGAGTTCTTCTTCGGCGAGCGTACTATAAGGTTGGAAGTGAAATTTTCCTCTTGGTGGTGTGTTCCTATGGGGCCATTTGATCAGTTTTTAAGGCCAGTTTTGGAGGTCAGTCAGTATTATTTGGCAGTTTCACAAAGTTGTAAAAGATGCACGGTATAACTATTTTCATTGGTGCGCCATGGTTTGTTCTTGCTGAGTGTTTGCTTCTTGGATGAACAAGGGTTAATATGATGTGAAGGGTGTTGATTCTCAAATGCTAATCTCCAAGCATTGTTGTTCTTCTTGGGTGCAATTTTGCATTAGTACCATGTCGAAGTGCTAGTTAAGAGATATTGTGCACATTTAAGTGATAAGAGATTAAAGTACACTTTGATTTCTAAGTGTTCTTAAAGACACCTTTGTTTTGTGCTGTCATGTGTTGATATTGGTATGTATATTTGATTGGATAGAGCTATTTGTGCATATGGAAAATGTGGAAGTTGGTAATGAGTTAAACGACTACTGCACTAAACAAGTATTTTATGAGATTTGTGAAAAGGAGATACTAGTTCATTCCAGAACTTTGTAGTTCAGAGGATGATGACTACAATGGGACAACTGTTGAGAATGACTCTCATATGTCATGCAAAATTAGAGACTACAGTAGGAGTTCAAAGTGGGATTAATATAGGATACTAGTGAGTTTGATTAAAATATGGGGTGATGCCATGGTTATAGACGCTATATCAAGGGTACTGGTTCATTTCTTGCAAAGGGGGTGTGCCTTGTGTAAGTGCTGGGAGCCCATGCATTAGTCTACACAATAAAAAAAATAGGCCAGGTGAATGATATGTATACTGTGTTGAAAAAATCCAAAAGCATGTACATGTGAATGCATTTCAAGATAAATTGTTGTGCCCATGTTTTAGGCTGCAACACTTCTCTTTTGAGAATACACATTGGTAAAGCTAAGAGGAAATTGTAGCAGGCAACATGTACAATTAATGGATTTTGCAAACACGAATTTGCAAGAGACAGAAAAATAGTCATATTGCGAGGGGAATAACTTTGAATTCAACCGTTGGATCAGGCTCATTTTCCAATATGTTGTCTAAAATCTAATTCTCTAGATTCTCACCAGAGGGATTTTACAAATTCATCTTGGTTCACGAGATATAGTCGACTGAGTGCAGAACCATCTAAACTGCCCATAATAGTCACAAAGAGCATATATCCCACATTCACTGGGATTAGGGAGTTTCTAGTATTTATTTACTAAAGTGCTTGCATTATGTAATGAATAAGAAGACAAGAGGCTTATGGTGGGCTCCTTGGCTGGAGGTTTTGAAATACTGGTGGGCCCCATATTTTGAGTGAAAAAGCATAAATACTTTAAAAAATTCAAAAGTCATTAGTCCCACATTGATGCTGTGGGTGAAATTTGTAATGTTTATAACCCAGAATGCAAACATATACAAATGTGAAGCAGAGTAGGAGGCTCTCTTCAGGCACATGCCTAGGTGACAATTGACGATGCATTGGGATGCATGCCTAGGCGAATAGGATCAAATTTTGCAGATGAAAACAAGGATGAAGGGACACATGGCAAGTAGTCTCCAAGTCTCATAAGGAAACCATGGTCAAAGAAATCTCTCACAAACTTAGAGACTAAAGTAGTCTCCAAGTCTCCAGATCGAGCAGTCTCCAAGTCTCCAGATGGATATTCAGAGACTTAGAGACTAATGGTAATCTCCAAGTCTCGAGATGGTTCAAAGACTTGGAGACTAAGGTTTGGTCGCCAAGTCTCCAGATGGAAATTTAGAGACTTAGAGACTAATGGTAATCTCCAAGTCTCCAGATGGTTCAGAGATTTGGAGACTAAGGTCTGGTCGCCAAGTCTCTAGATAGTTCAAAGACTTGGAGACTAAGGTCTAGTTGCCAAGTCTCCAGATGGAAATTCAAAGACTTAGAGACTAATGGTTATCTCCAAGTCTCAAGACAAACCCATGGTTAGAAAATTTCTTTAGAGACTTAGAGACTAATGTTAGTCTCCAAGTCTCTAGATAGACTCAAGGTCAAGGAAAAGTTTCAGAGGTCTAGAGACTGCTTAGTCTCCAAGTCTCCAGATGAGCAGGAGTTAAAGATGAGTTAAAAGACCAGTTTAGAATGGCCAATCAGCTAATGACACTTGGCACATTCTGGTGCCTTCTGAGAGAAAAGCGCAAGAATAATAGAAAAAATTAGATTTGAAAGTTAAATATAAAATCAAGTTAAAATGACAGTTTGCACATTTGAAATAAATCCAAAATTTAAATTGTAGGGTTTTCTCAGAGATTTGATGTTTGGAAGCTTGATTTTTATCAGAACATAGGCATATAGTATATCGTCGGAAATGGGAGAAGATGAGGAATCTGATAGAGGTGTTTATTTTTAGTTTTAGAGAAGCGGGAAAGAGTAGGAAGAGGTTTTGATCTCAGATCAAATATTATTGCAGAGGAAAATATAGTTGCAGATGACCAAGTGAAAGAGGATGCAAATTTGGAGGGAAAAATGAATGTAAAGGTGGATGCAGTTGCAAATATTTTGGGGATAGACAGGTGTTGGTGATTGAGATGGTTTTCTCCATTCTCCTATATCTGATTTTTTCTCTATTGTAATGAGGATGTTGGAATTTCTCCTGCTGGGTAGATTTCTAGTTTGTTGTCTAAGTTTGGTGTTTATTGTCTGGATATTTTGAAGCAGTGTGGATTAATGAAATACAGTGCAATTCCTATTCTATATGGTCTTGTCTTTTTTATATTTTGTTTGTGCTCTTGTATGTTTAGTTTGTAAGGCATCCTGAACATACCGATTACAAGGTAATCGTCTAGCTATTTATGAGTTTCTTTCAAGGAGAGAACTAAGTTTCATAAGTAATTTCAGAGAGAAAAACATTGTTGTAAGGATTTGATGCAGAAGTATGGAAATGAGAAGATAGTTTGTAAGACACTCTATCTGGATTGCATATAGTTTGTAAGGCATTCTATAGTATCTTCATTAGTTTGTTTCTGTGGATTCATATTTTCATTGATTTTTTGCCCAACGAATAGGTACTGGTCTAGGGTTTGATTAGCAATCTTTTCTTCATCCAAGTTAATCAATTATATCTCAGTTACTTAGAACAAATAAGCTGAACTCATAGGGATTTGTATCAACGGAATACGATCCATTTTGTTGATTCCTTAAAGAGTGAATCACTAGGTTAGCCCACCTTAAAAGGAAGAAGGATGAGAATCCTTATCTTACTGGTTCTTTCTATTCTTACAATCATGGTTTGTCTGGTTAAGCTCTGTATTTCAGTTGATTTTGGTCATTTGCAGGGTGTTTTAGAAGTTGATTCAATAAAGATAAATAGCAGATCAGTGTCCACTTTAATATATATTGTGAAATCAATAATTATTAAGAGGTAAAACCTGCTTGAGCATGTGGAGCTCGAAAATGAAGGAGGATCTTATCCAATCCTCAGCAATTAGGCTTTTCTTTTGTCTGAATCAGTATTAGGAGGTATAGTGTTCAAGTAGTCATTCAAGCACTGTGATTCATGCAAGAAAAATCCCTAACACCACCAATCTAATGTTGGAATTTTTATTTCACAATCTAAATATGCTGGTGATGTCCTGAAAAGATTTACTATGCTAAATTGTAAGGTAGCCCCAACACCAGTTATGGAAAATTTGAAGTTGAGCAAAGAGGATGATCGATCAAGTGTTGATCCTACACAGTTTAAAAGATTAGTTGGAAACTTAATGTATTTGATGGCCACAAGGCCTGACGTTATGTATGGTGTAAGTTTGATCTCATGATTTATGGACTCTCCAAAAGACTCTCATTGGCAAGCTGGGAAAAGAATTCTAAGATATATTAGTGGTACAAAGAACTTTAGAATTATGTATTCTATTACAGATGAATTCAAGCTTATTGGATATATAGACAGTGATTGTGCAGGTAGCATGGATGATAGGAAAAACACTTTGGGGTATGTTTTTCACTTTGGTACTAGTGTTGTTTCATGGGCATCAAAAAAGAGACCTATTGTTATTCTCTCTTCAACTGAAGCTGAGTATGTAGCAACTACTAGTGTAGCTTGTCAAGCTATTTGGATGTGGAGGATGTTAAAAGATTTAATGCATGATAAAAAAGAGGCCACTACAATATTTTGTGACAATAGTTCAACAATTGCATTGTCAAAAAATCACGTCTTTCATAAAAGGAGCAAGCACATAGACACCTGTTATCATTTTATTAGGGAATTGGTTAACAACAAAGAAATTTGTTAGGAATATTGCAGGTCACAAGATCAGTTTGCTGATATTTTTACAAAACCATTAGCAAAAGAAGCGTTTTAGTATTTGCGAAGTTGTTTAGGAGTTTTTGATCAGTCAAGTATATGTAGCTCTTAGAAGTTTGATGTAAAGTTTTGGTGATCCCCATCAGTTCATAATTAAGGGGGAGTATTGGAAAACACAGCAATTATTCACAGTTAGAAGTTTTTGTTTCTTCTGCACCGACTATTTTCACCGCCTTACTCGAAGCCTCTTCAAACTTCTTACCAACTGTGTGCCAGCTCTCCGACAACCGTCTTCCACCATTTGACAGGTTGGATACTTATCTCATCCTCATCCATATTATGCAATCTCATTATTGACTTGCTGTGTACGCAAGACTACAAGTTTAACAACTGCCTTTCTGTTAGTATAAAACAAAGTGATAGTGTAATAGTTTGGATATATATTAGAACAAAGAAAATTGTATGCAGAGCTCTGATTCTATATATGTATTATGTACTCTTATTGAGATTAATAAAAGATTTGTTGCAGCAGCAATTCATCATCAATTGAGTACTCTGGTTTTGTGCTCTGTTTTGTGTTATTTACTTTTTTAATTTCTTTACAAATCTTAGACAAAGTACATTGTTGTGCATGCTTCAATTCTTTCAAATAGATTAGGATGGTTGCATCCTTTCCTTAGCTGCATGACAATGTTCATGAGATTACGAACCTCCAGATGGTCTATTAATCAATTCAGCTAATGAGATCTTATCCCTGATAGTGTGATAAAATATCTGTTGTCTAGAACTTAGTTTGCAGTTGATTGTTACTTTTATTTTCCAGGCATTTCTCTAATCACGTCTTTCTTAAGTCTTTTCAACATAAAGGATTGAGGACATCATGCAGTTTCCTAAGGTTGTGTTCATTGAGTAGACTTTCACGCTTAGCATAGCTCTCAATGTCTTTTGAGAACCACTCCTTGAACTGCTCCTGATTGTTAAACACTGTAGGCATGATAAAATGTAACAATGCCCATAGTTCTGCCATGTTAGTTCCTGTCAGAAAAACTCTATTTCTTCATTTAAAACTCATTAGAGTTTCCATCTCTGACTGTTGGAACATTTGATTGCTTGAGCTTCATCTAAAATCATATACTGCCACTTAACTCACTTCAAGTACTTTTCATCCCTGACAAGGATCTGGTAATTTGTGACAAGCACATGGAAGTTTGAATAATTTCTATAAAGCTTTCTTGGGTTCATCCCTGCACTTTGTTGCTCAAAGGGAGGATAATATATCTTTCAAGTTGACAAGCATTTCTTAATGTGAGCTTGGAACAGTGAATCAGCATGTATTTTAAGCTTAGGCTATTAAATCTACATGTATTTCTTAATGTGAGCTTGGAACAGGGAACTTGCAACATTTAATTGGTATATCTCAATTCTTCATACATCTGCAATAGTCTAACTTTTTTCTTCAAGAGCTTTCTATCATTCTGATTACAGATTATAGATGAAAAACCACAGAATCTAAATCAGAAACATCAACTTTTATAGATTGTAAAAGATTAATATCTTTAATAATAAATCTTAATTTAAAGACCTTCCTTACATTGGTTGTTTGCTTGATTTGTATTCTACAACTGTCTCTCATTAAATTGCAAGGTTCTGTTTTACCTCTACATTTGTCCTCTGTCAAATAGCTCTTGTATATCTTGAGAACTAGATAGAATCTTCATGGTGATTGACATATACTTGCAAATAGATTAGGGAATTTATAGATTGGTAAGATTTATACTTGAAGAAAATGTCATTGTTAGCTTTGTTTCTAAGTGAAAGGCACATTAGAGAGTATAGACACAAAATGAAAAATAAAGTACATTACTTCTTCATATTGATAAGAAGAAGCTTCCATTACAAAAAAAATTACAAGGAGACTGAGCTCTTTACATTCATGTATAGAAAAAAGTAATAATGATTTTTCTTTTTACTTCTCTTATTTTAGTATTTTTTGAGTCTAAAATATTCAAAAAACCTTTTCTTTTTCATTAACATAGAGGAGATGAAATAATCATTCTTTGCATCATGATCATACACATAATATCTGGTATGAACTAATTTAATCATTTATTTTGTTAATATATATTTGCTAACATTTTTGTTGTATGCATACACTATAGAAATATATGTTGTAGGTAATCTTTAAAGAGTACAATAATATAAGGGTATGCAATTGAAAGGTATTTTCTTACCAAATTCATGTGGAATAAATGAAGGTGCTAGCTGAGATATTGTGTGCTAATGGAAAATAGGACAAAAATAGTGAGAAGTGTTGAGATTATATTTTACAGCAAATAAAATTGTTTACAATTTGTTTTAGAGTATTATATGTTTCAAATATAAGCTTAGAATTTTTACATTTTTCTAAATGATGAAATACAAGAAAAGTTGAATGTTATATAAAAGAATAGGAAAAACAATAATAAAAATTACAATTACATTTTTTCTAAATTTTAACAAAACTATTATTTTCTATTATATATTCCAAATCAAATGTTTACAATTGTTATGCTTCTCTAAATCATACAATTTAAGAAAATAAGCAATGAGACCAGCAACCCATACTTCAAAATTTAATATAAATTATATGAAACTAAAATATAATAATATAATTTACTTTAAGGCAGTGATCTAATTTAAAAGATTATGATGGTATGTATAGTGATCCAACTCACTTAGATTAATAACATTCTATTTTATGTGCATTAGTGACTTTTTAGGATTTATGCAGTAAGCAAGAAAACCATATTGAGATTTTATTTTCTTTTCAAGTTCATTTGTTGTTTACGTTAATTTTTTGATGGTGACTCCATATTTTGTGTCCAAGTATTTGAATTATTTAATTGGTAATGATCAAAAGTAGTTGGCGTTACAGCAGGTATTTGTTGTGGCAATCAAGAATGGAAAGCTTAAAACACTAGAGAATCCCAAAGATCTCTACGAGCTGAATGACAAGGAAGCGGATTTGCTATCAGATAGGCTTCAACATACAAATCAATTCAAGTATGTGATTTAATGATGCGTAACTAATCAACACTCTCTGTCAAACTCTATTATATCAAGCAAATTGATTAACTATTGTTTTTGTCTGGAGATAACAGATTTCTTGACAAAGCGGCTATAGAAACAGACAATAACAAGGGAAAGAGTTCGTGGTATTTGTGCAATGTAACTCAAGTAGAAGAAACCAAAATAATAGTGCGAATGATGCCCATATTTCTAAGCACAGTACTGATGAGCACATGCTTAGCACAACTACAGACATTTACTGTTGCTCAAGGTGTCACCATGGATAGAAGCATGGGAAAAAATTTCCAAATTCCAGCAGCATCTCTGGCTGTAATTCCCTTACTATTTCTAATTTTCCTCACTCCAATATATGACCGATTTTTCATTCCCCTTGCACGAAGATTCACAGGACATGAATCCGGAATTACTCACTTGCAAAGAATTGGAGTTGGATTAATACTGTCTGCCATATCCATCGCCATCGCTGCTCTTGTGGAGGTTAAGAGGAAACATGTGGCGATAGAACATGGAATGGTGGACAATGTACCATTGCTAACGCCACCTATTCCAATGAGTGTATTCTGGTTGGGATTGCAGTACTTTGTTTTTGGAATTTCAGACCTCTTTACGTTTGTGGGTATGCTGGAATTCTTCTACAGCGAAGCTCCTGCAACGATGAGGTCCTTTGCCACTTCTTTTACATTTGCTTCCTCTTCCATTGGTTACTTTCTCAGCACCGTCTTTGTTTCTATTGTTAATTCTGCTACTCGCCACATCACCAAGAGCCATGGTTGGCTTCATGGTCATAACCTCAACCGCAACCACCTTGATTTGTTTTACTGGTTTCTTTCTATTCTTAGCATGCTCACCTTTTTCAATTACATTTTCTGGGCACAATGGTACAAGTACAAGCCAACAGTTCCATATGATCCTTCTATAAAACAGTCCAAGGGCACAACATAAATATCCTTCAATTGCTCAAATAAACATTGGGTTATTATTAAGTAGAAGGGATAACATCTGTTCTGGTCATTTCTTGTTTTTCCATTTCGTTTGTAAAAGTTCATCACCCCTTTTGTAGAATGATGTACTTATCAGTTCTAACTCATGTCCCATTGCTGTCTTTTATTTTTTTCTAAGATTATTTATTTCTACTAAGTGAAAGGGATCTTTTATTTTTTGGATTGGAGTAATCTACAATTATCATTACAATTTATAAAAATATTGAAATTATATTGTTTCAATTGATTTTTAAAGGACGAATAAGGGATGAATAGTAAATCTTTTCTTTTAAAATGACGCAGTGCAAAATAATGTCAATAATCTTTAATAAATAAATAACATTTAATTATTTTCAATATTGAGTACATTGTAGATAGTGATATACTAAATCTATTCTCAATTGATATCATGCAAACACTCTAGGATCTGTGAGTTTCCCATAATTTGGATTGAGTCTCTAGATATGAGTGATTCCCTTGATGCTTCATTTAAAGTAGCCTAACTTATTGTTGTTTTCAAAGAGAAAAGGAGTAAAAAATGACAAAAAAGTCTAATTCCTATTGAGAGGTGATATAATAGATGTTTTATGGCTTGCACTAGCTAAAAAATTACACAATAGATCAATAAGTTAACCTATAAAATACACAATTGAGAGTTTGGTATGTTCTTGAAAAAGTATTTCATAACTATAATTGTTATCTAGGGCAACATTAAGAATGGGTTAAAAATGTCACTAAAAGGTTTCAATAAGAACTTCTCACAACTAAATCCTTGCACTATTGGTTAAACAATTGTAACCTGCCATACATATACATTTATGCATGAAAAGTGATAAAAATAAAACTAGAAGTCTAGGAAAAAATAGTATCATCACAAGATTACATCAACTATTTCTAGAATCTCACATAATATACAATTCTTTTAGATGGTAATTTAAAAAAATAAAATTAATTAAATTAATTAATTAATTAATTTATATCAATTTGAAGGTACTAAAATAACCAAGTACATATTTTTATTTGTAATATTTCTCATAAAATGAATTTCTAATCTACAATGTTGAGTTTTCAAATATAAATAACTCATTTTTTTGGTTTCCAATGCATATAAAAAATATTAAAGAACTCATTATTTTTTTAGCTACAGTTTAATGGTTCATAATAATTATTTTCCATGAAGTCTTATTCCTAATGCTACCCTTTCTTTCATTCTATTTTTACCATGTCTCCTAATTTTCTACTACTTCATGCCCTTTTTTTTTGTTTCTTCTATAGTGTATTCTACTTCCCTACTTCTATAATTTATCCATTTCTTTCTTATTGTTCCATGCCCCATTTTCTTCCTACTTCTCCATTGTCCCCTACTTTCTCATTTCTTGTACAACATTCTAGGATAGATCAACATATGTTGTTTCTATACCAAAAATAGAGACTCCCTCCATACAAATCAACAAAAATACTCTAAACCTCATGCTACATGGGTAACTCTTTCTCAAGATCTCAAAAGAGGAAAAATTAACCCTTTTTTCTTCTTTGGTGTTGGGACTTAGTGTGAAATAAAAATTTAGTTTTTCATTTTTGTTTTATTAGCATCCTAGCACTTTTGACAAAACATTTATGCCTCGCAAAAAACATGAAATCACCTTGTAAACATAATATCCAAAGCTTTCATCTCTTAGCATAGACTTAGCAAAGAATTTAAGTTATTTTCACTTCTTAGGTGTCTATGATGTATTTTAAATTTTATTTAAAACTTTTAACACACTTACACTCGAAATGATCAAACATTCCTAAAGACTCAAGTATGAGGCTATTTAAGTCCATATAACTAAAATAGGTCAACAATAATAGTAAAGTGAAAATTTATTTATACATTTATTTTGGATAATTTAATGGTATATATATGACAATAAGGATTATATTTATTCATGTTATTTCTTTTTGGATTTTGATTTATATTTATCTTGTTTAGGTTGTTTCCATTAGAACTATTATTCTATAACTTGCATCTTTATAACATAATGTTATTTCATAAATTCATCTTGATTCTACATGTATATCTCTAAAGGCTAGTACCAACTCTCATCTTATCCATTCAACCATCTAGATAAGTATGTGGAGATAAAAATGAATTTAGTTCAAGGAGATTGTGTGAAAATGACTAAAGATAGTTTAAACTCAAATTTAATCTTGGATCCAAACTAAACCATTCCTAATTAATTGATGGGGATGAATTTCTTAATTCAACAATAAATATAACTTAATCTTCCCTCAAGGCGTAAGGAACCAAGAATGGAAATAATAACTCATTAGTTCACCACATACTCAACTAAAATTTTACACATTATGATTGTAACAATAAGGACATACACTGATGAATTTATCATATAAACCAAAATACTTTTTAATTCCATTACTATTTTTCCCTTTTATAAACCTCCCAATGTATTCACTAATATTCAACCCTTTGTGCTCAACATAGATCATATCCATCCATGCTACACCTTGTTTCCTCTCTTCAAAGGCCTTTATTTTTGTTGTAGTAAATAAAAACAAACTCATAATTGCATTTGTTCCTTCTTTCCTTTCCCCCCTCTACTCCCTTTATGCAGTCTTGGTCTTTGTACCTTTTTTTCTCTCCCCATTTTCCTCTCTATGTAGGTCTCCTTTGTGGGCCCCATCTTTCCCCCTCCCTATAACACTACTTTGTTTCCTTTAATTTGTCTCCAACCATTCCTATAATGAACCATTTTCATATGCATCCATATTCTAAACTTCCACTTAGGCCATGTGGATGTGGGAATGATTATGAGGTCTTACATTATATTCAAAAAATTGACTAAAGGTTTTGATAGCCAATTCAACAAATATATTTGTGCATGACTGAAAATCATTGCATTGCATGAGATGACACCTCATGATAAAAAATATTAAGGTGCATTTTCTATATCTCCATATTTTTCAATCATGAGACTAGGCTATGTGCCTTTGGCATGTATGTGAGGACATACTCAATAGGGTAGTATATGGAATTGAAGCTTGCCTAAATTGAAGAAAATAAATAGAAAAAATATTTCTTATTGATGTCATTCACTGATTCATTGGGGATACTCCCGCATCAAACACATTGGGTAGAAAAAAACATAAATGGAGTTGAGTAGTAGGAATACTCTTTCAAGCGGTTGGAAAATTTTCATGAGTACCATCACTGATATAGATCGATATACTTATTCCTTTTCCTCTTCCAACACTTACCTGACACACTTGTTGTCCTGCTCTACCAAATTTTCTCTCTTCTTTTGTTTCCTCTTGTAGACCCATGTCCAATGTAGTTTGACTTCCTTGACCAAATATACCTCTCTTTTATTCTCCTTCTCCAAATACTTTCTTCTCTCCTTCCCTTCTTTGTGGAACATTTTCCACTATAAACTAACCACCATAACCAATTACCTATAACTTCCTCTTCATTCTCATTTTTATCATCTATAATATTTTCAGATTCCACTACTATATACTCACATTTTTGTTATCCACTCTATGTATCACAATCAACACTTCCCCCACTATTGCACTAAACACGTATTCAATCCTCTCAATCCCTTCCTTAAGAGACTCTCTCTTCATCATGTTCCTCATCAAATACTGTAACTTTATGCATCACTGGACACTCTATCTCATCCTTACGTTCATCTATTGCCTCTACATCATCCAAATCATATTTCTCCACTTCTACAGATCTTCTCATTTTATCTCCTCCAATACTTGACGTGCCTCGTATCTCAATTTTTGTGCTTCCATCTCAAAAATACCCATCCAAATCACTTCTTTCTTTGTTTCTCCAACACAGGGATCACCAAAACCCAACGAATTACAATCTATTTATTTATTTTCTTCTATTCTCCATCAATAACTTTGAGTCTTTCTTTCTCTTAGACTCTCACTATTTTACCTTCCTCCTACAACTCTTCCTACTATCCTTTACCCAACATGATTCTAGAAGATGCACCTATCCAAGACCTCTTCTACCCACTTATTCTCAGTGGAAGAAGTTTTTATGCCTTCTACCCAACATTATCTCTAATAGGGGATAAACAATACAATCAATTATTTCTCATAACATATATTTTACCCTTTAATTTAATATTTGTCTGTGGGTCTTGGTGCAAACCATCTTCCCTCCAAAAAATTTCCCTACACACTTAGGAACACTAGCTCTGATACCAATTGATGGGGACAACTTCCCTAAACAAAAAATAAATGTTACTTTATCTTCCCTCATGTTGACAAGAATAAAAACTGAAAACAATAAGCCATTAACACCACATACTCAACTAAACTTTTTCACATTATTGATTGCAACAACAAGGGCATACATTCATTAATTTATTAGAAACCAAACTACTCTATTTAATCCTATTATTATTTGGCCCTTTTATAGACCTCAATTGATATATTCACTAGTTCTCAATCCTTTATGCTCAACATAGATCTAGTGTATCCATGTTACACTTGGTTTCCTCCCTTTGAAGGCCTTTCTTTCTATTGTACTTAAAACAACAAACTAATAATTTTATCCTTTGTTTCCTTTTTACCCTCTTCTCCCTTACAAAACCATGGTCTCTCTATAACTTTTGCACCCTACCCCTTTTCCTCTCTTTATAGATCTCCTTTTTGCAGATCCCCCCTTTCCACCCTTCCTAAAATGCTACTTTCTCCTCTTCACTTTGACCCCTACAATTCCCATAATGAACTATTTCCATATGCATCCATTTTCTAAAGTTTCACTTAGATTTTTTTATTTTTTGGTATAACGTTTGCAACCTATATGGCCTCCATGAAAGCTTTCTATTCTCAAAGATCATACCATGGTTGTTGGCATCATCCAGTTGCATTTTGTGTCCTTTGAGTGATTTCTATCCTTTCTTTTCTCTTTTTGTTTTCTTCCTTTTCTTTCTTTGTGTTTAGTTTCTTGGGTGATTTTTCTTTTCATTCCAACCCTTTGTGCCCTCTTCATATGCTGTCGAAAAACCTTAGTGTGTCTTGGATGTCTTGTCTTGGCCCTAACCTAGTTCTATTGTGTGAATCTTTAGGGGGAGTTTTAATGATAGTGATAATCAGTGCAAGGATGAGGTCATAGATGAAATTACTCATGTGAGTGGGGGTGTGGAGGATTTGATAAAAGCCTTTGGTTCAAAATAGAAAACATATGAAACATTATCATACAAGGTCATGTTATCAAAAAATTTATTCCCCATGTGTCTGCCTTCTTTCCACGAGAGTTTTTATAAGAAACCTCTTGCCGAGCATAGGGAAGGAGAAAGGACCACAACCGATGGAGATATATGTGGAACCGAAGGCTCTGGTTTCAACAAAAACCCTAGGAGAGGAACTTATGGTAAGTCTACCTCCTGTGAGTTGAAAAACCTCTCCCTTTTCCCAAATAAGGAAATGGTTAAGGCCATTAGGGCTAAGCAGTCTTGGTTGAGAAGTATTTCTATCTTCTTTGTGTGCATGGATAGAGATTATTTACCTTCCCAAAAATTATTTGATGATTGGATTACTAATGCATGGCAGAAGAAATAAGGAATTTATGTTATTTTTAGTAGAATGATACAAAAAGGTTAATTTGTCCTAACATGTAGGATAGAGTTCCCTGATGTTATTTCTTTGAGAATAGAAGATGAAAGTTTTTCTTGGGAACTTGCTCTATTAGGTAATCTAGGAGCATGTTTTCATTGTAAATTAAATGGACATACAAAATGAGATTTTCCCATGTCTATTAAAAATGTGCAAAATGCTAAGTTTAATATGACTTCAAAAGAACTTGTACAGATAATTCATAGTACTTAAGGCTATAGATACAACATAGAATAATGAAAAGGATACTCCTCCAATTAATCTAGATGATACTCTTAAAAGTGTTGATAATATGGTTAAAGATAATGTGTCTCAAGAAAATGTGAATAATCAATTTATTGGTCTATATAATCCTCTTTTTGAGGACTTTTATGAAGTCATTCCAGCTTCTAACAATGGTGATAAAGTTCTCCCCCTAACCAGGTGTCAAATTGGGCTGACTAGTGATTACCATAGTTGTGGCAATATGGGAGATAAGGTATGCTCTCCCAAGAATAATAATGTAGGTCATACCATTAGATTGAATGCACAATAATTAGCCTCAAACACTATATCAGAAAGAGAAAATTTGTGTAGAAAGGATAGAGAATCCCCTTTGGATGAGAGTAAATATATGCCACAAAAGAGTTGGAAGCCTCAAATGAGTTGGCCTTATTTAAAATGGATGATGTCTTGGATGAGAAATTCACCATAGTTACCAGCTCAAAAAAGAAAAGGAAAACTTTGTAGATAGGAAATCCCTATCCAATAACAGTAAAAAGATGGATACTGCTCGATCCCAGATTGTTTACATGGACTATATAAGAACTCTAAACCCTCTTCCTAGACTAATGATGTTGCAAATCCATAGTCAGAATGCTAGGGGCCTAGAGATGCCGAATAGGAAATATATGGTTAACAGATCATGTAACAACCTCAAAATGAAAGATATTATATTATTACAAGAGATTAAGGTGGTGAGGTTCCAAGCCTATACTATTCTAAAATTTATTTGGGATCAAGCTATTGGAATTCATTCTAACCATGAGAAGTGAAAAGGAGGTATTGATACTCTTATTAGTGCTAAGTGAGCTAATAAAATTAATGCTCATGAAGTTTTAGTGGAGGAAACTCTTCTCTTCAGTTGGAGAAATGCCAAATTTGGTGCTTACTCAAAGCTTTTGGCTTTTGTAAAAGATGTTGAAGCTACGGCATGCCTACATAGCATTTCTTCAAATGCCCCTATTATTGGTTCATTAGAAATTATTCAAGTTGATCCATTGTCTTATGCTTCACCCTCAATTGGAAAAGATGTTAACCTGGTGAATTATGGCCAGTTCACATGTGGTTCTACTTCCTTTGGTCAATAATTTAGTAATGATAAAGATAATTTTGGGCATGCCTAGAAATTGGATATATGAATTTGGTTATTATCCCTAATGGAATAAAGGTTTTTTCGATTCATAATCTAATAAAGATTACCAATCAAGCTTATGATTATTTTCCAGTTCATTTGTACCAAACTGCTCATACTTTGACTTCCAATGGAAAATTGGAGTATCATATACATATTGATACAAGGTTAGACTACATGATTTGGTTTCACTTTGTAGAGATTGATTCAAGTATTACCGAAGTTGGGTAGTGAGTGTTTGACATTATAATCAGTGACATTAATTTGCACCAGATAGATATCTTCAAGGAAGTGGGAAGCTTCACTACAATTCATTGGTAGCACATTTCTCAAAATATAACAAAACCAACAATAATCATAAAGTTGACACCTATTAATATAACTCCAATAACTAGTGGTCTTCAGAACTATGGATTGATTCCTATGGATCTTGCAACTGAAAAATCAAAAGTTAAGTTGGGATTTAAGATTCTTATATAGATATCTAGATACAAATAAATGAGAGATAATATGTTTCATAGTATAAGTTGGATATGATTTTGGTAAATAGTCATTTCATAAAAGGTGCTCAATTTGATCCCTTGGAGAAATGTCGTCTCATATAGGACTACAATAATTTTAGGATATGCTATGCATGGGTATGGAAAGGATGCTCTCAAAATATTTGAATTAATGTAGCACTATGGAACATACCCATACCTTGTAAGATTTGTTTATATATAATTTTCATGAAACCATGTAGATTTAGTGGATGAGGGATGTAAATAATTCTTGAGACATGAGTCACACATAGTGTATTATACGTACAAATAGGATTATTTGTAGTAACTTTCACTACTAAGATGGAACTTAAGATGTTGTGTTTTATGTTCTTATGTTGGACATCTATGCAGAAGTTGGTAGTTGGTGTGATGTTCAAAAGGTAAGAAGAGTGATGGAAGATCCAGGAATTATAAAGATACCTGGAAGTAGATGGGATTGAAGTTCACAAAAAGGGTACATGCTTTTTGAGTAGGAGATAGATCATACCCACAAACAAAGGAAACCCACCTAAATTTGGAGGAATTGTCTTGTGAGATGGAGTAAGTAGGCTATTTTTCAGATTCAAGGCATGTATTGAATGATGTGAAGGATGAAAATAATTATTTATCTGTAGGTTTGAAAATTGCATTTGTGTTGTAAAAAAAATATTGTGGTTGTATCCTAAGCATGAGTTTTCTACAGTTCATCAAATTAGGATCACTCAAAATAATTCATTATTAGATTGAAAATTGTGACCATATGGAAATTTCCTTGGACTCTGTGTTGACCCACACTATAACTGAAATTTATTTGAGATTGTTCTTAAAAAAGGTTTTCATGAGAGATGTGAACCAAGTCCTCATGTTAATGAAGGACAAATTTTTTGTTGACACTATTGGTGAACAAGTCATACATATCTAGGCACACACTATAACAAAGTTGTACATTGTAAACATATGATTTTCCCAGTTTATAGTATTATTTTACATGATTTCTAAATTTAATCTCTTCTTCTATTTGCCTTAATTTATCTAGATCATAGAGTTTGATCTGAAACATAAAAAATGAGAACTTACTTGATCAAATTTAGAGATCATGCACAACAACTACCCTGGATTGTGTGTTGACCCACGATGCAACCCAAATTGTTCTTAAAAAAGGTTTTCATGAGAGATGCGAACCAAGTCCTCATGTCAATAAAGAACAACATTTTTGTTGACACTGTTGGTGAAGCAAGTTGTACATATAGACACACACTATAAAAAAGTTGTACATTGTAAACATATATTTTCCTAGTTTATAGTATTGATTTGCATGATTTATGAATTTTATTTCTTCTTATGTCTACCTCTATTTCTCTAGATCGTAGAGTTTGATCTAAAACATCAAAAAGGAAAAATTACTTGATCAAATTCAGATATCATGCATAACAATGTTGTACATGTGTGTGTGTGTGTGTGTGTGTGTGTGTGTGTGTGTGTGTGTGTGAGAGAGAGAGAGAGAGAGAGAGAGAGAGAGAGAGAGATTTTTCTAGTTAGATAATTTGAGAACGGTTGGTTATTTGTGGCGGTGGAAGTTGGTGCATGTGACTAGGAGTGACAGGGAGAGAGGGGGGGATAGAAATAGAAAGAGGGAGAGATAGAGATACAAAGATAGATATAACTTGAGAGAGAGAGAGAGAGAGATGTTTTTCTAGTTAGATAATTTGAGAATGGTTGGTTATTTGTGGCGGTGAAAGTTGGTACATGTGACTAGGAGTGAGGGAGAGAGGGGGAGGGATAGCAATAGAAAGAGGGAGAGATAGAGATGAAATGAGAGATAAAAAGATAGATATAACTTGGGAGAGAGAGAGAGGAACAACTATTATTTTATATCATTAATAATAAGTATAATTATAAACTATAATGCATTTACACACTCCAATCTTATTTCAATTTTGTAAAGAGACTCAAATAATTATAAGTAACATACCCTAGCAAATAGGAGCAAAAGTTCAAGTGCAATAGCTCTCTTATGCTAATCGTTATCTTACACTATACAATTATTTCATGGTACAAAAAATATTGTCTTTAGCATACATTCATTTCCAATTTTTTTTCAATTTAAGATTACCTCACATATATAATTAAAATCAAACAAGGATTTTCATTGTGTCAATGTACATCATTTTTAATTGAAACCTTAATTCAGGGATTTTGTAATCGATTAAAATAGATATGATTCTAAAGTGATACCTTCAAATAAATACACATCCAAACACAATTGAAAAAAAATCTTCAAATCGAGAAGATATCTAGGCTCCATTGTCGCGAGAGAGAGAGAGAGAGAGAGAGAGAGAGAGAGAGAGAGAGTAATGCCCCTCCCATAGTCTAATTTTCTATATGTTATGGTTATTTTAGGATGATGAATTATATGTTAGGATATCATTGATGCTTATGGTTTTACTAACCCCATACTTGCATGTGTATGGTTGATGTGTATGTTTTGTATTTTTGTTTGATGTGCCTGATATGGTTGAGGGATGAAGTCGTAGTTACTTTCTTGCAAGATCCACATGATTGGTCAATCCCCCCCATTGCTTGTTTATATTTATACATGTATGTACATGCTTGTCTTTTATGCAAGTTTACAGGTACCGGATATCGACTTTCTTGAATTGTCAGGATGAGCGTGCCCTATCGCAAAATCTCAATGGTAAGAGAAGGGAGATAACATACAAATCCAAATCCCAACCCTAGCCATTAATTATCCTAAATATTGGGCAAGTATCTATTTCTACCCATCCAAATTCATCAAAGTGACATGAATTCGTGAGCCCTTCCTTGGTGTTTGTTTGATATAGAGTTAGTCATTTTTTGAGTTTTGGGAGTCAAGTGGATTACTTGTGTGAATTATTTGATTAATTAATTTAGGAGTAATTTTGAGATTTGATAATTTATATTTTATGAATCTGGTAACATTAGATATAGAGTATATTTAATTATTAAGGTTAATTAAATACCTTTGTTAATTAAATGATTAAATTAAAAGGTTTAAATTTGGATTAGAGGGTTTAATTAATTATTAAATCCTAATATAAATTAAATGGCATAGTTGATTTATTTAATATTTAATTTATTAGTTTGTGTAGTTGACTTATGCTAAAATATTTATTGTTTAATTGAATAATTATATGCAATTTAAGTTGCACTTTTGGTTGAAGTGAAATTGAAATTATAATTAAAGTTAAAAGTTGAGTTCGAGTATTATTTTAAAAGTGCATTATTTTATTATTGAGTTATTTTATCATGTAAAGTAAATTGATAGAAACTAAGTGGAGAGAGTTGAGTTCTATTTTTTAGGGTTTGCATGTTTTAGAAACCCTAGGAAGAATAAGACTTCTTTATGAGGGGTTTTTGGGTATTATTTCAATTATGTCTATCAGGTTTTGGAGGAGCTTTTGGATGAATTGGAAGATTTTTGGAAAGCTTGGTTTTTGTGAGCATTGTTTTGATTTTGTTTGAAAGCTTGGATTTCGAAGGTTGGATTACATCTTTCTTGGCTTCGAATTTTTTAGACGTTGCTTGAGGTAGGGTTTGACACCCTCTTTTTGTAAAATTATTCTTTTGGAAAGGTTGTATGCTTCATGTTTGGGATTGATTATGTGAATGATTGAGAATTGGTTTCTATTTTAAATTAATTTTGTTTTTATGAAATTTTGGATTAATTGATGTTAAATTAGATATGGTATTCAGTTTGGTGGTTTGAAAACCCGGGATGAAATTTTATGAATTTTCTTAGTTAGGCTATTTACCCAGAAAAGATTGATACATTATTCTCAATATATTTTGCATAGGAAATTAAATTTGAAATTGCATGTGAAATCATATTCAAAAGAAATTACTTTTGCTTGAAACCCTAGTTTTCCATTAAAGAAAATCAATTAGAAAAAAATAAAAATAGATATATAAAATAAAAGAATTGTCATTCTAATTCATTTAAAAAATAAATAAAAATGTTTTGATTAGGAGTTTATTTCCAATTTTGGTATATTTCCCTTAATTAGATTATACATACATACATACATAATATATATATATATATATATATATATATATATATATATATATATATATATATATATATATATATATATATATATATATATATATATATATATATATATAATAAAATAAAAATAAATCCCTTATCACCATGCAAAGCATGAGAAGAAATATTTGATTTAAATAAAAATAAATGAAATAAAATTTATACTTGCCGACATTTAATAAAGTATTTAATAAATTTTCTTTAAAAATAAAAATAAAAATTAAGTCTTTGTTCCTTGTTATTACTTCTTACCTTTTTGAGTGGGTGACACCACTTTCTAGAAAAGTGCATTACCTCTAAATTATTTCGAAAAAGTAGAGTAGGAACTTTATATGTTTTATTTATTAAATGAACTTGCAGTCTTCCACCTCCTTTCTCTTTTTTTTTTATAATAAAAATCTAATGTTGTTGACTTGGGCTTCAATACATGCCCCTCTTTATTGCCTTAAATTACAGAGAGTGATTATTTGTTTTGTTTTACTTTTAGAAAAAGAACTTGCACTTGCTTTTCACTGGGATCGGTAGAGTTGGCCACCTTTGGTGGGAGTGTTGATTGTCCCTCCCTAAATTTTAATTATTATATATGAATATTTTCTTTTAATTCATTTGATTACTATTAATATAAATTATGTTTTGTTTCAAATTAATTTAAATTGTTAATTTTTAGTTTTATAAATTATTGTAGTGTATTTAGTTTCTAATAAATTATTCTTTAAATTTAATTATTATTTAGATTTTTAATTATTAAGTTTAGTTGTATTTTAATTTAGGTGTTGTTTTTTTTAATTAGCACTATAATTGATTATAGTTGTGTTTTTTTGATATAATTTAATAGTTAATTATAGTTAAGTTTATATTTTAATTAAACTAATTTTAATTGATTTATATTTGAGGATATACATGATTTTTATGTATTTTAAATATTTAATTAAAGATGCTTAGAGTGATGATTATTTTAAATGTTATTTAATTAAATAAATATGTTTAAAATGTTTGGTTGCATTACGTTTATGAGTAGTCTTTTTCGATCTTCTTTTCCTACCTCATTCCATAGTGAAGTTTATATGCATGTTGATTAATCCTGAGAGTACTTTTGAGATGTTATGGTTATTTGAGAACCAATATGTTCCTAGTATGAGAAGGAACCTAAATGAGTTTTATTTTATCATTGGTGATATCTATGTGGTTTTTTATGTTTGTGAGCCTAGGGGAGGTTAAATAGTGATGTAGGAGCATCTTAGGTCCTTGGCAATCCCGTGTCACCAAAAAGAATTTGGAGTTTTGTTTGTGTTGCTCGGTTTCTGCTTTGACTGAGTTGGTCAGTTTTCTTTGGTTACAGAGTGTGGTCGGTTATCTCCTGGGCGGTCTGTTAATTCATTGGCGCTCAGCGTTGTCTGTATGCTGCTCGATTATCTTGCTTACCAATGGGTTTAGTTTTGTTTCCTGTTGTGGCCGACTTGTGCATTTATATTGGATCATGGAATTAATGTTGGAATCCATCATTGGGAAGCTTGTGGTCCTAGATTTGCCTGTTACTTCCATTAATTGTGGATCTGAAGGCCGACTCAGCTCGGTAGCTTCTTGTATAAATGTAGATGTTTGGTTGTAGTTTAGAGAGGCAGTTTAGATAGAAGATAGAAGGCACTAGATTAGAGATTGGTAGCATATCCTCGCATGTTGAGGACTTCTATAATTCATTGTAATATCAGGCCCTAACCAGGAAGGCCTTACAACCTGACATGTATGATTCAAATTGATGATAATAATTGAAAGGATCTAGCATTCTCTCTCTCACTCTTGTTGTTTGTTTCTTCCACATGTGTGTTGCAGGCTTGGATCATTAGGGTGCGCCATCCTTTGGCCCCTCTTGCTTCTTGCCCTGTATCAAATAGACACATCTTAGGGGACTGACTTAAAATAGGGTTCTGGGACCTAAAGTGGTAAGAACCTAGGTAACCTATCGTAAGTTTGTTAATAGGTGATAACATAGTAATTAAAATTTGTAGAGTTCATTAAAAAGATAATTTAGAGATTATGCCTTGCCTATGCCTTGAGTGCTTGTTTAGGCTAAGGATGGGAATGAGATGATAACTACAGAGTAGGTATGATTATAATTCCTTATTTTTCAAGAGAGGGTATTCTAGTTGTGCCTGGATCATATTGAGGGTCTGGGGCTTAGAGTGGCCAGTCCAGGGTAAGTCAGTGCTTGAGGGTCTGAGGTCTAGTGTGACTAGTCTAGGGTAACTCAAGTAGATGGCCATGTGATGACACTCCCATAGTATGTAGCCTAAGTCTCCTCCCTAGTTTCTACATTTTCCTCTGGTGGTGTATCTTTATTGTCTCGTTATTACTTGTGGTTTATTTTGTATTATTTGGTGTTTTGGTACATGTTGGTTATTTGATGTTTATTTATCTTTACTTGGTGGTGCCTTGAGTTAGAAAGCCTTCAGGACCTTTTCTTAGTTATCTTTGTTTGAGATTGTTTTCTGAGTGGGGTTTGTTGTTATCTCCTCAGCACGGTGGGAGTGGACCTTTGGCTCCACGAGGTTAGATGGTGGTGTTTTTTTTTACCATTTGAGATTCTGACGTTCTTGTAGCAGTGCTGGATGATGCTTGTTGCTTTTATCTTCTTCTTGTTCTTCATTGGAGGCTTGTTCATATCTATCTTATGATGTTTATAATTATATCTTGTGTAAGTGCTTCAGAGTTGGAGATATTGTAACATACTTTATATTTGACTTTTGTGACATACCCTATGACTTATGTAAAGGATGTTGTATCATTATGTATACCTTATGGTATTGGGTGTACTTGTTATTCATATGAGTTAATTACATAATTATTCTTAATCTATGTATTATTATTTTTTATATGTAATTCTACATCATGGGACCCTTGAGAATTGTTAACTCTAATTGAGTTGTAGTTATGTACTTATTTATATCTCATGGCTGGATTGCTTCCACATTGTTATCATCATTGTTTGTAAACATTTAAGAAATTTTTTTCTTTTTTGTAAACTTAGTGACATGTGCTAGGTAAGCTTTCTTGGGTTCCCTAGTGGGGCATTAAACTTGGTACCAGAGCCTAAGTTTCTACACTAAGAACTCTGGGAAGTTGTGTGCCCACTAGATGTCTAAACTATCAAAAGATTGAACCAAAACTTAGATATATAACTCTTTTGCATTTTAGACTATTGTTTATGAATGTAGAGGTATGAAATTAGACTTGTATGTTTGGATAGGATTTTATATATGAGTGTTGTAATATTTAGGTTTGCATGAACCTCTTAAGTTATTATTTGATGTAAATACAAATGTGTGCTTTATACAATTGATTAAAAATATATTTTCTATAATGTTGAATGGATAAAGATTTAGGCCTATTTAAATTTTTAAATAATGAATGATTGATCAATGTGATTTTCAGTTTATTCTTAAACCAAAATTATATTGCTCTTAATGACTATATATAATGTCCTTATTTTATGACTTATTTTTAGATGTTGTTTTGTCTTTTATTTTAGTAAATGCTTCGTGCTTAAGGGATTCATATCCTTATCTATTTGTAGGCTTCCAAGAGTAAGCGTAATTCTAGGGGAGGTGGATGTAATGCCCCTCCCATAGTTTGATTTTTTATATGTTATGATTATTTTAGGATGATGAATTATATGTTAGGATATCATTGATGCTTATAGTTTTACTAACCCCATACTTGCATGTTTATGGTTGATGTGTATGTTTTGTATTTTTGTTTGACGTCCTTGATGTGGTTGAGGGACGAAGTCATAGTTACTTGCTTGCGAGATCCACACGATTGGTCAATCCCCACCATTACTTGTTTATATTTATACATGTATGTACATGCTTGTCTTTTATGCAAGTTTGTAGGTACCGGGTATCAACTTCCCTGAATTGTCAGGATGAGCGTTGATGTAACACACAGTCCTTTGTTAACAATAATATTCAATTACCAGATAAAAACATAGATTTGAAACCTTCAATATTATTCATTCATCACTGACTGCCTCTACAATTCTCTGCAAACTCTTAAGTAACCAAAAAATAGCAAAAACAAGAAATCTAAAAATTACCCTTTTTGGCAATTTTTTTCCACAGGTGTTTTTTTGCCATTTTTGGTAATTTTTGAAACAACACCTAAGAAGATGAGATTTTCCCTAAACATGCCCTTGACTAAGTTAGAATGAATTTCCAACTAATATCCAAGATTTGATAACATAAACTTGAATTTATTACAAAATAGAACTTTCTAAAAACTAGAGAAAAAATACTAAAAGCTGATTTCAGAGCCCGAGATGAAACTTTCAGCTCCTGAAAATGTGCCAAAATAGACCCCAAATTGATTGGCAAAACAAATGCCACCACTTGAGACACGCACCCAAAATTTTTTAGCAAAAACCTAGACCTGAGTCAAAAGTTATGACTTTCAGAAGTTTCTGTATGAGATTATGACCTACGAAGGGCCCTGCATCATTCTCCCCTTCTTTAAAGGAACACAACTCCTACAAGTGGTTGTCTGTGAACTGCTGCAAATTTGTGGGGTCCGATTTCATCACTTCCCATTCTGAGTTCCAGGTGCTATCTATTGCTGGTAATCCCTCTCACTGAATCAGGTACCTATTATGATGGCCATTCCGGGTGACTGTAGACTACTTGTCCAGAATGTGGGCAATCATTTCCTTCTTTTTGCTTGGAAGGTGGTGATGCCAATCCACCTCATCTGTACTGGCTAGCTCAGGTAGTTCTCCATGAAATGCATATAAATAAAAAATATTAAAGACATGAGAAATATCTAGATCATCTGGTAGACAACCTCATTAGCATTATCATTGATCTTCTTCAAATTTGGCAAGGACCTATATTTTTGTATTTTAGCTTATGATATGTGCCAGTGGGAAATCTCTCACACCTCAAGTACACCATCACCAAATCACCTGCATTAAATACTTGTCTCCTTCTACTGGCATCTACAGCAGCCTTATATCGGTCATTGCTATCCTGTAATTTAATCCTCACATCTTGTTGAAGTTATTGAAGGTGTTCAGCAAATGCTTCCCCATCATCACTAATTCTATCTTGCACAGGGAGTTGTACAAGGTCCAAAACACCTTGAGGATTCTTACCATATACGATCTGAAAAGGAGACTTTCCAGTTGATCTGTTAACAAAACTATTGTAAGCAAACTCTACTTGAGGCAATGTTAAGTCCCACTGCTTGGGCTTTTCACCAACAATACACCGTAACAGGTTTCCCAAACTCTGATTGACTACCTCAGTTTTCCCATCAATTTGGGGATGATAGGCACTGCTAAACTGCAACTGTGTTCCCATCTTCTTCCATAAGGTCCTCCAGAAATGACTCAAAAACTTAGTAGCCCTATCAAAAGTGATAGTCTTTGGAATGCCATGGAGTCTAACAACTTTTGAGAAAAATAAGTTGGCTATCTTGGTGGCATCATTAGTTTTTTTACAAGCAATAAAATGAGCCATCTTAGAGAATTTATCAACAACTACAAAGATAGAATTTGTACCTCGCTGGGTGTGGGGAAGCCCCAAAACAAAATCCATACTCACATCTATCCATGGATCGATGGGTACATTTAGAGGTGTATACAATCCTATGTTTTGGGAGTGACCCTTAGCCACTTGATAGATTTTGCACCTTGCCATGTACTTAGTAATGTCCCTTTTCAATTTTGGCCAGTAGTACTTGTCTTCAACCAAGGCTATTGTCTTGTCCTTCCCAAAGTGACCAACCAAACCACCACTATGAAATTCCCGGATAATATTTTCCCTCATGGAACCAACTGGTATACAAAGTTGTTTCCCTTTAAAGAGGTAACCATCTCGCATAAAGTATTCTCCTCTCATGTGATCCAAAAGATTAGTTCTCGGTTCTTTAATCTTCTTTATAATTTCCCAAAACTCATCATCAGCCTCATACAAAACTTTAATAGCATCAAAACCAATGACCTCTGATTCCATTGTAGTTATGAGTGTAACACGCCGACTTAGGGCATCAACAACCTGATTCTGCTTTCCAGACTTATGCTTCAAAACAAAATTATACCCTTGTAAGAAAGACACCCATTTAGCATGCCTACTATTCAATTTATTTTGTGTGTTCACATATTTCAGGGCCAAGTGATCTGTAAATAGTAAAAATTCTTGTGGGACCAGATAATGCCTCCAATGCCTTAAGGCTTGAACAATAGCATAAAATTCTAAATCATAGGTAGAATAGTTCTTCCTTGCATCATTTAACTTTTCACTAAAAAAGGCTATTGGTTTACCTATCTGGCTAAGAACAGGATGTATCCCAACATGGGAAGCATTACACTCTACTTTAAATACTTTATCAAAATTTGGAAGTGTGAATATAGGAGCTTCAGTTACCTTTTTCTTCAAGAATTGGAAACTCTGTTCAGCATCTGTTGTCCATGTGAATTCCCTTCCTTTCGTACAATCTGTGATGGGTGCTACAATACTGCTAAAATTTTGAATGAAATTTCTATAGAAGGTTTCCAATCTGTGAAAAATCCTTACCCCTGTTATGCTAGATGGACTAGGCCATTCTAGTATTGCCTTAACCTTTTTTGGGTCCATCTGAACACCATCTTCACAAATGACGAAGCCCAGAAAAGTCAAACTATTTTGCATGAATCTGCACTTCTTTAAATTTGCACAGAGCTTCTCTTTCCTCAATACACTCAGGATGATCCTCAAGTGTTGTAGGTGGTCTCCTTTTTTTTTTCTATAAATTAGGATATCATCAAAATAAACTACAACAAACTTACCAATGTAGGGTCGTAAGACAGTATTCATCAATCTCATGAATGTACTTGGTGCATTAGAAAGCCCAAATGGCATAACCATCCATTCATACAAGCCATCTCTGGTCTTAAAAGCTATCTTCCACTCATCTCCTTCATGAATTCGAATCTAGTGGTATCCACTTCATAGATCAATCTTGCTGAAGTATTTGGCCCCTGCTAATTCATCCATCATATCCTCTATATGAGGAATAGGAAATCGATACTTGATAGTAATCTTATTAATTGCTCTAATGTCAATACACATCCTCCATGTTCCATCCTTCTTTGGAGTCAACAATGCCGACACAGCACATGGGCTCATGCTTTCTCTAACCAGGCCTTTCTCAACTAGTTCTGTTACTTGTTTGTTGAGCTCTGCATGTTGTGTTGGGTTCAGTCGATAAGCTACTTGATTAGGAAGAGTTGCTCTGGGAATCAGATCAATATGGTGTTGTATATCCATTTTTTGTGGGAGATTGTTAGGTAGCTCATTTGGAATAACATCAGCAAATTCTTCTAGTATCTTTACTGCATCATGTGGTATTATGTCTTCTAGTTCTTCTCCCCTTTTTACTACCAATTGTAATACCCCAAAAATGGGCTATAGGTTCATTAATCTCTTATATCGACATATCGAATGAAATTGACATCAAAGTCCTAACCTAAGGCACATCTAAACATTATCGAATCTTAATTGATTATCATAAATTCTGCATCGGGGAATATTCCTAGAAATATTTCTAATTATCATAATTATCTTTAATTTAATGATTATTTAGCGATAAATCCAATTTATCCCAAAGTTGATTAATTGAATATTCTCAATGTTTAATTAATTAGATTTAATTTTGCCATTTAATTATTTAATTGAGGTTAATTACATTTATTCCTAAATTGTATCATTTAATTTTGACAATAAATCCAAAATCCTATGAATGATTGATTAAATTCTTATTTAATTAATTAAAGCAAGTTGTCAATTTTTAATAATATTGTTTTTGAATAAAATTTTGAAAAATAATTGATTAACCCATAAATCAATTGTTTTATTTTTCAAAATTAGCTAAGTTAAAAAAAATAACTTTATTATTAAATTAATTCATATTAAAATATGCACATTCAAGAAAAGCAGACAACTATCAATTATCAATTAAAGCTAAACTCTATTTTGAGTTAAACTATGCTTTTGCATGTTTTCATGAGTTAAATATCCTTTATTTAAAAATAACTCAAAAATCAACCTAAGTTATTTGAGTGATTTATGGCTTTTTTTACCATGCGCCTCCAAAGCCCTAAATTTCTATACATCAAGGCTCAACTCTTCATATCTCATCTCATATTTTTGCATCCTCACATTGTTGAATTGGAGACTGAAGAATCATCTTTGTGAATCCAAGCTATTGTGAGATCATTCCTATTTTTGAGTATTGCATATCATTTAGAATTCATCTTAGATCAATTCATTACATATCAATTTCATCTTAGATTCTAGATTCATATCAGTTTTGATCATATCATTGCATAGAAAAAAAAAATAGATTAATTGCATTCATATTTCATATCAATTTTGCATTCAAATCCTTCATTTAGGTTTCGTCAAGGTCACTGATCTTGATACAATCTGAGAACATCATACTCACACCTATTAGAAGGCAGTAAATCACCTGGTTAGTTTAGCTTTCAATTCATTGCATGATTTTGATTTTTGCTAACCTCTAATGTTTTACTGAAGTGTTGTGTCTACAAAATAGGTACAAAATTCACACACACATTTCTGGCACCCACTGTGGGGCCCTAAAATGGGTTTCCCTTCATTTCTATCAATTTTCTATCTTTTGAGGCTAAGGGTTTCAAGGGTTCTGGTATACTCTACAGGACATTATTTTTTGTTTCTTTTTTGACTGCAAAAAAGAAATTTTTTTTTTTGGCACTTTTTCTATCAAAACTGTGATTTTTAATTTTCTATTTGTGCTTCCATACATCTCTGCACAGATTCGCGTGTGAGATTTTTCATCATTTCGTGTGAAGTTTTATTGGTTTCAGCACTTCCTCGCATGAGACTTAATCTTTTGTCATGCGAGACCGTACTTCCTTGCGTGAGACTTCATCTTTTGTCACACGAGACCATACTTCCTCATGCAAGATTTCATCCTTCATCATGTGAGACCGTACTTCCTCACGCAAGATTTCATCCTTCGTTGTGTGAGATAGTGTTTCCTTGCGTGGGACCACATCCTGACTCACGCAAGATTTTGCTATAGAGACACAGAATTTGTGAATCCATACTTTCAAATTATTGATTTCTAACACTTACAGTTTGCTGTTGATTTGTCTTGATTTTGTACTTTCAAATGTGTGCTAGATTTTGGATTGCAGAGCATTGGACCTAAGGTAATCTTCTCAGCTGATAAGACTTTGATTTTTGATCTAAAACAAACATCTCATGTGTCTAGCTTGAGTGAATTTTATTGCTTTCCTATCACAGACTTCATTTGGGCTATAAAAATGAACATAGTTTGCTTTCAGCATCTTTGTTATACATAGTAATTAGGCCCCATGAACACTATTTGTGGATCTTGAGAGAGTGGGTTTCTAGCAAAAATCTTCTCAATGAAGGATCCCTTGTAGGTGGGGAAGATACTAAGGGAGTCTCACGTTCCACTAGATCCATGTGTCTTCAACTTTTGATAGAGGCATTCTCTCTCCGGAGAGGTTGATAGATCATAAGAGGTTGATGTCATAGATCTTTGTGAGATAATCTTGGTCTTAGCGTGTCAGATTAATCTATCTGCTTTGTTTGGGTTAAAAGTGAAAAGGCTAGGGGATTATGCTCTACTTCCTTTTTGGATAGTACCAAAAACCCAAATCCTTGAATCTGGAACCAGTCTCCATGTGGTATATCTTGTGAGTCACCTTTAGAGAGGGTTAACCGTAGTGGACATTCCCTTAATTGGGTCAACCACGTTAACAAAACCTCAAGCGGTAATAGCCATTTTCATCGTGGTAGTGACAACTACTATATAAATGTCCCGTTGGAAGAAATCTCCACATGTGTGGTCTCTTGTTGGGCTGTCAGATCTCCCTAGCAGATCCTGAAGATTAAGTTCTCGGACTATGTCAAAACCCTGGTGCACCTGGATTGGAGTTCACCCTCTTGGATCATAAAAGTTGTAGAGTCAAACCATTACTAAAAACCCTAGTGAGGCCAAATTTTCATTTTTTAGGAATATGTGCATTAATGCAAAACTTTTTGGAACATACACAATTAGCTCTTCTAAGGATTAGCACAAATAAGTCACTTGATTGTTCATGTGCAAGGTTGCTTTTACCCTTGTTCATTGTTTTTAGACATGCTTGAAATCACTTGCTTGCTATTTTGCGTGCTTGTTTATCTATCTAGTTATTGAAAACAAACAAATCTATTACCATCCTCAAATCTGGACATTAAAATTTACAAACAATCCGAATCTGAAAACTCAAAATTTGCAAAATCTGAAGTAAAATTCTTTTCTGGAGTCCACTGTCATCTCAGTTAGTTAGAAAGTCATACGAGTTTCTATAAAATGTCATTTCATTACTGCCCAACTGTCATATGGTAATGAACCCAGTGTCATACGAGTCTTTCTGCCAGTCAAATTCAAAAAGTCAAATCCTGCTAGCAATTATCGTGTGAGTTTTGCAACTATCGTACAAGCTTTTCAACTATCATTTCATAGCATACCTACTGTTGTACGAGTCTGCAGAGTGTCGTTTGGGAAAATTTTGAAAAGTTGTCAAAAAATTGTCAGAATTGCCAGATACTTAGCTTTTTCAGCCTATTTCTAGAATCTTTCAAACAAATCACTGCGTTAGGAATAGAGTAGTAGCTATTGAGAATCCTATCATTATCCCAAAGTGGTCTTTTGAATCCGATCCAGCCTTCTGTTTAATCAATTTGAATCTTTATCATCTTGTGTCAAAACCTTGTCATAACTATCAATCTTCAATCAATCATCAAAATGACTAAGTGTTGTGATATCTTGTCTGCTATCTTTTGGGAACCTACCCATACATCCAGGGTATAGTATCCCTCATCTAAGTCATATCTATACTTCAATCAATCAAACCTTGACAAGGTTGCGTCATTTGATCATCTTGATTCAACTCATTCTTCAGTTGTCTTCATCTTATTCTTTTGCTTCACCCAAGGTTAATGGTGGAAACTAGAGCTTCCTCCCACAAGAAATCTAGGGAAATATCTCATACTTTACCTTTGACTCACATAGGTCCAACTTTTGAGCAACTCCACAATTTTGGTCTTTACAAAGATGACAGTACTGGCAACCTTTGATTAAAAATTGGTTACATTTCTCCTTCATCAACTCATGAAAGTACCCAACAAACCCCACATCAATCTATTCCAGGGAGTCCACAAACTCCTACCATGTCTCAAGTAGGGACAAAATTTGGCTCTCAAAGAGCTCAATCTCAACATGGTGCAGATTAGGAATCCACACTTGAAGAAATTGCTCAATATCAAAATGATGATAACTTCAAACGAATGATGAAGCATTTCTTGAAAGAAGACAGAGAGGCATACTTTTTACAATTGGCTCATCAAGGAGCTAAACTTCCTCCCAACTTTAATGTTGAAGATATCATTACACATGAGGAAGAAACTCCACTCATAGCTATGACAAAATAGATGCATGCCATGCAAGTCAAGCTTAATAATCTTGAGAAAGAAAAGGAACCCAAGGAGTTCTCCATGGAGGCCCTATGTCCTTTTCCATTCGAAAAAGACTTGTACATGCCACCATTTCCAAAAAGAGTGGAGATGCCTAAGTATGATAAGTATGATGGACACTTAGATCCTCAAGATCATGTTAGAGAATTCTGTACACAATCTATGGAGTTCATGCATGAACTGACCTATCTGATGCACCTTTTCCCTCGATCTCTAGGTGGAGCGGCCATTCATTGGTTCTCTAGATTGCCTTCTACTATCAAAACTTTTGAGGAGTTTATCAAATTGTTCTATCAACAATACTCCTACAACATTCAACATCCAGTCACCATGATTGATATCTATAATCTCAAGCAATATCCAGGGGAACCATTCTTAACATTTCTTAAGAGATGGAGGAAGAAGTTCTCTCTATATGCCAGACCTATTCTAGAAACAAAAAAACTAGAAATCTTCATCAATAACCTTGTTCCAGAAATCAATTATCCTCTACAAATGCAAGATCATACATTTTTTGATAAGATGATGGACAATGCTATCAAAATCAAAAAAGTGCTTGTGAAAAAAGGAGAAATCACACTTCAAAAAGACAAGTATGAATTTGGATCTAGTTCCAAAGATAAGAACAAAAATTGGAACAAGAAAAAAGGCATCATCACAGATGGCATTGTTGACATGATCCATGCCCCATGAAAGGCACCAGCCTACAACCTAACTCTTGGTTCCCAAGCCATTAAAGCTTCAGAACAAAAGTCATTCGAACCATTCCAAAAGAAGCTAGAATACAAATCTTGGGATAAAAAGTGAAAGTTCACTCCTCTTGGAGAATCTTTAGAATCAGCTATGAGATCTCTACTGGTTGATAACATCATCTCTTTGCCAGCAATTTGGCAATTTGATCCAGACCCTAAGCCACATTGGTGGAAAGAAAATGAATTCTGTGATTTCCATCGAGGTAAAGGTCACAAAACTAATAACTGCTTACGGTTGAAACACACCATTCAAGATCTGATCAATAATGGAGACATCATAGTTGACAATCCTAAGAGCAATAATGATCATATGACATGTACAAAACCATTTCCACAACATGGTCAAGGAGTTTCAACTTCTCAGCCTAATATGGGGTCAAAAGTCAACTATGCCTACCCTAGAAATAATGCTGTCATCAATATGGTTGAACCATGTCTCTCTGAAAGTTGCAATGTCATCACAATTGTACAAAGAGAAAGAGATAATTCCTCAGCTAATGCAATTACTTGATCACAAGCTCAAGTACATCTGAAAGGACAAATCCTAGATTCATCTAATGTCCCTAAGATACCCTTCAATCTTTCATCTACTTCCAAATGGAAGTTTGCTTCCAAATCTTCCAATCCAAAGGATACAAGGCCAACATCTTATAGCATTGTTCAACAACTCCAACACACTAATGCAAAAATCTCCATGTTTGAGTTACTTCAGATCTCTCCAGCTCATAGAGCTATACTAGACAAAGCTTTGCTCGGTTCCAATGTTCTTGATGACCTTGATTTAGATAGGTTCCAAAATATGGTTGGACATCTTACATCTCCGCAATATATCTCCTTTTCAAAGGAAGATGACAACTCCTTGAGTCACCCACATAACTAGCACTTGCATATATAAGTCTTGATCCAAAACTGTAGAGTCAAACGTGTGTTGATAGATGGGGGTGCTGGCCTAAACATTTGTTCTTATAGCTTGATCACACAATTGGGATTTTCAGAATTGGCTATTGATCCTAGAAAGAAAATAACTATCAAAGACTATGATGAACAAGAAAGATCTTCTAAAGGCACCATTGTCTTACCTATCAGAGTAGGTCCAGTTATCAGAGATAATATATGTCAAGTTCTTGATCTACCTTTGGCTTACAACATTCTTCTAGGGAGACCATGGATACATGAAATGTAAGCTATTCCTTCTACATACCATCAATGTTTGAAGTTTCCTTATGAAGGAGTAGAGGTTACTATCCCTGCAGATCTGAATACAACTTGCAATACATTGAAGGAAAGTGCTGATAAGCTTATTCCCAATAACAAAGAATCTTCTACTGAACAACTAAATGTTGCTTCAATGTCCAAAATGGAAGACATTGCTAAAGAGGTCAATATCAAAGAAAATGGGATGGGAGAATATATTATAGAGCCAGTCTTATCTTTGACATCTCTCCCTATCTCACCTAAGTCTTATGGAAAATCTTTGAAATAGTCCAAGCTCGAACCTAAGGAACCTCTTGAAGCATATAAAAAGAATTTTGTGGAAGAACAAGTATCCAAGCAAGAGTTTGAAGAGGATGAAGCTATGCTATCATGGCTATACAAAGATGAACCCGAATCCCCAGTTGTCCAAACTCATGATTCTACAGTATCCAAAGATTCTTCTAAGTCATACAGTCCAGGAAATAAATTGATAGCTAAGATGGGATATCCAAGTCAAGGACCTCTAGGAGTCAGAGGTAAAGGTCTTGTGGCACCTATTTCACATACGGGTAGGGAAAATAAGAATACTATTGGCCTAGGCTTTAAGAAGAAACCCTATCACCTCAAAGGTAATTGTTCTCATGTCATAGAGCAGATCACACTAGGAGAACCTCTTCTTAAGAAAGAAGAAACATAACCATCAGATAGTGATTCAGATAGCTCAGAACTCATCCCCTATGAAAAATTGCCTAAAGAGATCAAAGACCTTCTTGATGATAAAGATGATCCAATCAAAAGAATTAATGTAGTAGAAACACAAGAACCTACTATCAATCAAGAGATAGTTGCAACACAAGAACCAGCTAATCTTGAAAATAATCAAGAAGAGGAAGGTGGTAGTCATTATGAGACAGATTCTCATGAGTATGAATTCAAATCAGAATCTGAGGGTAACCCTTCTTGGGGTATTCACCCTGACTTTACTCATTTTCTAAGATTTCCTAGAGATCCTGAATCAGAAGATGAATCTAATGACTATGAATGGGGAACCATTCCAAAACTAGATGAGCTTATTACAGAGAAACATGTTGATGTTATTCACCAATATGCACCTAATCTCAACGTAAGTCTAAAGCAAAATGATGAACCTATCGAGTCTGATCCACCTATGGCTGAATTGGACTCCCACGATGACATTGAGCCTATTCACAAATTGAATGTCTTAAGTTGTAATATCACCTTTGAACTCAAGCATCGGGTTAGGACCAATGATGATAGATCCATATCCATAAACACTATCTCCCAATCTTTCCCCACTTTGACTATCCAATATCCAGAACTTATTGATCAAACCTCCACAAATCTGAGCCATGGTGTTTACACATTTCCCAATGACTATGCCCTTTCTTGCTACCTCAATGCAGTTGAGCCTATGAGTACTTCCATTAGTGAACTGAGTGTTAGCATGACAGAGTCGGACATCAAATATCTTAGTTAGAAAAAGAAAAAGAAAAAGAAAAAGAGTTCTGAGGGTGAAAACCACTTTGTGGTAGTCTCATAACCTACAAAATTAAAAATAAAAGATGTATCCGATGGTGAAAACCTCTCTAAGGTGCCTAAGGATGAGATATTTGATGTCCTTTTGAGTCATTTACAGGACAGATCTCTAGTTCTAATTGAGCCCACTCAATCTATCAATTTGGGTACAACAGAAGAACCATAGTTGATTCATGTAGCACAATTTTTATCAGAAGAAGAGAAGCAAAAATTTACAACATTCCTAATAGAGAAGAAGATCAAATTTGCATGGAAATATTTAGATATGCTAGGATTGGATCCTAATCTTATAATGCATCATTTATCTATAGTTCCAAATGTCAAACTTGTTAAACAAAAGTTGAGAAAGATGCATCCTCACGTTGCACTGTTGGTAAAAGCTGAATTAGAGAAGCTCCTAAAAGCTAGATTCATCTGAGTTATTGACTATGCAGAGTGGATCTCCAATATTGTACCTATTTCTAAACTAGATGGTTCAATCAAAGTGTGCACAGACTTTAGAGATGTGAATAGAGCGTGCCCTAAGGATGATTTTCCACTACCTAACATTGATATGATAGTGGACATGACTACGGGTTTCGAGATGTATTCCTTAATGGATGGTTCCTCTGGATATAATCAAATAAAAATTTCTCCAGAGGATCAAGAGAAAACTACTTTCACATGTGCATGGGGTACCTTCTGTTGGAATGTCATGCCATTTGGGCTTAAAAATGCTGGTGCTACATACCAAAGAGCAATGACATCTATTTTCCATGACATGATGCATTGAACTATGGAAGATTATGTTGATGATACTTTAGCAAAATCTATGATTAGAACTGAACATCTAAAGGACTTGAGCATGATCCTAGACAGAATGGAAAAGTTTAGTCTCCGACTAAATCCTAAGAAGTGTGCTTTTGGTGTCACTTCTGGAAAGCTCTTAGGATACATAGTTTCAAATAAGGGCATTGAAGTTGATCCAGCTAAAGTCAAGGCTATAATAGAGATGCAACCTCCCAAGAATATCAGTCAAATGAGAACCTTACAAGGGAGAGTACAATCTATCAGAAGATTCATATCACAGCTTGCTGATATATCACAACCTTTTACAAAAACATTACATAAAGGTGTGACCTTTGCATGGAATGAAGAATGTGAGAACAACTTTAACCATATCAAGAAGTATCTATCAAATCCTCCTATCTTGATGCCTCCTATTCATGGGAAGCCATTGATTTTATATGTCTCCGCTACAGATACATCACTGGGGGCATTGCTAGCACAACATGATGAGAACAAAAAGGAAAGAGCTATATACTATATCAGTAGAACATTGGTTGCATATGAAAAGAACTATTCAATGATTGAGAAAGCTTTTCTAGCTGTGATCTTTCCATCATAGAAACTAAGACACTACATGTTAGCTCATACCACACAATTGGTAGCTAAGATTGATCCACTCAAGTACCTACTAAGAAAAGTTTCCCTCACATGTAGATTAGGTAAATGGGTTATGCTCTTAAGTGAATTTGACATTGAATATGTGGAAAGAAAGGCTATCAAAGGACAGGTTATTGTTGATCAATTAGCAGATGCACCTATGATTGATGATACACCAATGCAAATGGAATTTCTAGATTCCTCTATCATGACTCTTTCTTGTAGAGAATGGCAGTTATTCTTTGATGGCTCTTATACACATAATGGATTTGGAGTAGGCATATTGTTCATAACTCCTCAAGGATACTCAATCCCAAAAGCATTCAAATTAAAGTTTCCTTGCACAAACAATATTGCAAAATATGTAGCCCTTTTGAATGGTATGAAAATAGCAATTG
The DNA here is from genome assembly GCA_027943335.1 of Chamaecyparis obtusa. Classification (NCBI taxonomy): domain Eukaryota; kingdom Viridiplantae; phylum Streptophyta; class Pinopsida; order Cupressales; family Cupressaceae; genus Chamaecyparis; species Chamaecyparis obtusa. Next base: position 125,245 of record BSBK01003517.1, on the reverse strand, counting down.
AATGGAGAGTAACATAACTACACATTCATGGAGATTCTCAACTTTTTATTCATCAAGTCAATGATGTGTACCAAACTAAAGATGAAAAGGTCATTCCTTACAAGAGAATGGTAGATGATTTAAAGAAGTATTTCATATCTATCACATTTGAGAAAATTCCTAGAATGGAGAATAAGGCTGCAGATGCAATGGCAACACTATCTACTTTATTACAGTAGCCTGAACATGAGCTACACTACAAGTTCCTGGTGGAAGCACTATCTTATCCTACATATGATTCCCCTGAAACCTGCAGGATCTGCACTATTGTTAGTCATGATTCATCCAGATACAAAAACCTATTTTCCTATCTCCAAGACCAAATCATTCCCAATACCTTCAACCGCCATGAGAAGAGATACCTTATCCGTAATGCCTCCCGATATGTCATCATTGGTCACGATCTATACAAATGAGGTCTAGATGGTACGCTACTTAGATGTTTAGAATGGGAAGAGTCTCAATGTGCATTAGAGGAAGTCCATGATGGTATTTGTGGGTCACACTCGAACAGTTTAACACTAGCTCAAAAACTTATTAGGGCTAGGTACTATTGGCCTGAAATGGAGAAAGAGTCTATCAAGTTTGCTAAGAATTGTCAAAAGTGTCAAGTGCATGGCAACTTAATTCATGCTCCAAGGAGAGATCTAATTCCCTTTACTACACAATGGCCTTTTCACCAATGGACCTTTGATCTTATAGGAGCTATACATCCTCATTCTTCTAATGGACATACCCATATAATCATAGCTATAGATTATTTTACAAAATGGGTAGAAGTAGTCCCTTTGACACAAGCAACTGGGAAATAGATATCTATGTTCATATTGAACTATATCATATGCATATATGGGATACCTCATTCCATAATCATAGATAACGGTGGAAAATTCAAGAACAAAGACCTAGATGATCTATGTGCCAAATTCAAGATCACACAACATTGGTCTTCTATCTACTATCCTCAAGGGAATGGACAAGAAGAGGCTTCAAACAAGAATCTATTGAAAATATTGCATTGTATAGTTAATAAGATAGGAAGAGACTGACATCTCATGATCAATCTAGCTCTCTAGGCCTATAGAACAAGTATCAGAACACCTACTGGGGCTACACCTTTCACTTTAGTTTATGGGTCTGAAGCGGTACTACCTATTGAGGTTGAAATCCCATCACTAAGAATCAGAATGCATGGTCTAGTAACTGATGATGACTACATAGTGTCTAGGTTGCAAGAACTTGAACTACTAGATGAGTGCAAACAAGCAACATATGATCATCTCAAAGTATATCAGAAGAGAATGTCTAGAGGTTACAACAAGAAAGTCAGACACAAAGAATTTTAGGTTGGTGATCTAGTCTTCAGAGAAAATCCTATAAATCAATCACATCGAGAACACAAGGGGAAGTTTGAACCCAATTGGCTGGGTCCCTTTGTAATCACTACTACTTTTGGCTCTGGTGCCTATCAACTCTCAATGACTGAAGGAGAATAGCTTCAAGACCCAATCAACGTTCTCCATTTGAAGAAATTCTATGCCTAAAGCATTCAGTCTATGGTAAAATGTCCTGAAAAAAATCTTAAAAATTGGAAAAAGTCCTGAAAAATGAACATCTTGGTGAAAACCTAGCAATGGGTGCCTTGATGATTCACAAAAAAAGTAAAAAATATCAAAAGTACAAAAAAATTGAAAAAATGAAAAATACAAAAAAATGAGAAAAAGAAAAAGTGCTTTGGTGAAAACTTGGAAATAGGCGCCTTGGTAGCAAAAATAGAATCTCTACCAAGATGGTGAAAACTCGGCAAATGGGTGCCACTTGTTTCAATATGCTCCATCTATCAGTGCAATCTTGGTCTTTCCCAACGTTTAGTCTTGCTTTAGTTTGTACATATCTCCCAATTTATTTCTGCATTCCTATTTTCAATAAGTCGGTCTGTACACCAATCAACTCAAGCATCGATATCCTATCCATGTTAAAACTTGGGGGAAATCAAAGTCATATCCTATGGCCTCCAATGTATCTTAGACATATCATATCCAGTTAGAGTCCTTTGAAGCTTCATTCGAGTCAGTCAGTCAGTCTCCTCTCCAGAAAGGATTTTGCATCTACAACAACGCAATCAAACATCAAACTGAAAACAATCTATGCTTTTACATGCTTTTATCTCCTTGCATGCTTACTGATTCACATTGAGATTTTTGCATATTATGTCCCTTTGAGCTCTTCGATGATGTCCTTTACAGGATTTAGAGAGTGATGACTGGGGGCATAATATTTTCTTTGTTTTCTTCTTGTATGTGAAAATCCAACAACTTTGGAAATTCTATATTGAAATGGTGTCTGACTATAAGAGCCTCTATCTCAAATTGGATGGCCATGCATACCTCGACCATTGATACCCGGAAAGTTCAAGGAAGTTTGATCTAACTATTGTCTTTTTGAGTGAGTTCTTTCTCCTACTATGAAATGCGATCTTACCTAAGGATGTGAACGATAAAGGGTCACTACGGGTAATTCACATTGGATTTAGAATGATCTCTTGATTGCTTGATGTGCTAGAAATGCAAAGCATATTCAGGTCATCATGACATTTATGTTTTGATGCTTATACAAATTGCTATATCAAAATGGACATGATATTTAGGTCATCCTGGCACTTGTGCCTTGGTGCTTATATCTAATCCGACATTTCAAAAATAAAATCAATATTCATATATCCATGGTTGTTGACCAGTGGGTGTTGAATTGATTCTTGCGCATACAAATCAATATTCATATGTCTATGGTTTCATAACTAGTGGGCATTGTATTCATTTATTCGGTTACCTAAAAGTTCAATGATGATAACAAATCGACATATGATCAGTGAGTAGGTCCTAGGTCTTAGGTTAAATTTCATTCTACATTTCATTTTTCATCTTTGCTCGATCTCACAATGATTAAATGAACTTCAATGCTTAAATGATTCTTCAAATCGCATCTTCAAATCGCATCTTCAAATCTAACAAGAGTTGAATCTCACACGAAGGTTCCTCCAATGAAACACTTAGAATCCTTTTTCGGGATCAAAATCAAAATATGAGATCATTTATATTATTAACTACTTGCATAATCAACCTTTTATCATCACAAAAATCTAGTATTCAACTTAATTGATTATCTCACATCAAACTATCAAAATTTTAACTTGGTCAACCATGGTCAACTCATGGTCAAACCTAGTCAAACTTGGTCTCCAAGACCTCTAAATGATGTAGAACATGTTCTTGAACATGTATAACCATTTCTCAAATCAATTAAAATGCTTTTGAACTATTCAACACTGACTTTTCTTGTCAGATTTCAATTTTAATCCTGAAGGGGGCATGGTATGGCATATCATTCAAAGTCTGTAATCAAATTTGAAATCATATCTTTCCTCAGTAATCAAGACAACAACCATGTCTAGTTGCTGATTCATCAAAAGTCCTCATCGGTTAGGGCAAATCTATCATCGCTTGGGTCATATCAGATTCATCGAGATCCATATCAATCTGGTATTCTCCTAATCTTGTAAATTGTATCAGTTTTTGCAACTATCGGTTCAAATGTGTTATTTCCTTGGTTCTTCGGTAACTAAAGGGTTCAACTATGATACCTATGTGATTCTTCTAAGGACAATCGAGTTTGGAATCGGTCACTCACTTCTTCACAATCATAAGGTTCAGAATTAGGCATTTTGATGCTTTTGTTTCATTGGTTCATCGCTGTTATAGTTAACATTATCTTTGGTCATTCAGGACCTAACATCATATCAAATCTTTCAATCAACTTCTGTCTCATATCAATTATCAATTTCGAATCAGTTTCATATCTCTATCAAACATAGAATATCTTTGAACCACTGCGCTTCGCACAACAATTCAAAGAGGGGCAAAATGTAATACCCCAAAAATGGGCTATAGGTTCATTAATCTCTTATATCGACATATCAAACAAAATCGACATCAAAGTCCTAACCTAAGGCACATCTAAACATTATCGAATCTTAATTGATTATCATAAATTCTGCATCAGGGAATATTCCTAGAAATATTCCTAATTATCATAATTATCTTTAATTTAATGATTATTTGGTGATAAATCCAATTTATCCCAAAGTTGATTAATCGAATATTCTCAATATTTAATTAATTAGATTTAATTCTGCCATTTAATTATTTAATTGAGGTTAATTACATTTATTCCTAAATTGTATTATTTAATTTTGACAATAAATCCAAAATCCTATGAATGATTGATTAAATTCTTATTTAATTAATTAAAGCAAGTTGTCAATTTTTAATAATATTATTTTTGAAGAAAAGTTTGAAAAATAATTGATTAACCCATAAATCAATTGTTTTATTTTTCAAAATCAGTTAAGTTGGAAATAAATCACTTTATTATTAAATTAATTCATATTAAAACATGCACATTCAAGAAAATCAGACAACTATCAATTATCAATTAAAGCTAAACTCTATTTTGAGTTAAACTCTGCTTTTGCATGTTTTTGTGAGTTAAATATCTTTTATTTAAAAATAACTCAAAAATCAACTTGAGTTATTTGAGTGATTTATGGCTTTTTTTCCCATGCACCTCCAAAGCCCTAGATTTCTATAAATCAAGGCTTAGCTCTTCATATCTCATCTCATATTTTTGCATCCTCACGCTGTCGAATTGGAGACTGAAGAATCATCTTTGTGAATCCAAGCTATTGTGAGATCATTCCTATTTTTGAGTATTGCATATCATTTAGAATTCATCTTAGATCAATTCATTGCATATCAATTTCATCTTAGATTCTAGATTCATATCAGTTTTGATCATATCATTGCATAGAAAAATAAATAAAAATAGATTAATTGCATTCATATTTCATATCAGTTTTGCATTCAAATCCTTCATTTAGGTGTCGTCAAGGTCATTGATCTCGATACAATGTGAGAACATCATACTCGCACCTATTAGAAGGCAGTAAATCACCTGGTTAGTTTAGCTTTCAATTCATTGCACGATTTTGATTTTTGCTAACCTCTAATGTTTTACTGAAGTGTTGTGTCTATAGAACAGGTACAAAATTCACACACACACCAATGCAGAGCAGCAACCTATCACCTTCATTTCTTTGACAACATCCTTTGCAGACAACATGGTCTCATTCTTCCTTTCATCCTTAAGTGGTAAGAGAGTCACTTTAGAGCCATCCTTCCAGAAGGTATATGTATTTTTCTCTCCATCGTGCATGATCTTCCTATCATACTGCCATGGCCTTCCCAACAAAATATGACAAGCATCCATAGGAATAACATCACACCATATCTCATCCTTATAGTTTTTTCCTATAGTAAACCTAACCAAACATCTTTTATCAATAGTAACCTCATTTCCTTTCTTAAACCATGCAATACGGTAAGGATGAGGATGTTTCTCACATTGCAGATTTAATTTCTCTACCATTTCCTTAGCTACCATATTCTCACAACTACCCCCATCAACACTAACTTGGCACACCTTTCTGCCTGAGGTGCATCTAGTTCAGAAGATGTTGGTTCGAAGCCACGATTCATCAGAGCTCTTTGCAGGGACTTCTTCCTTTTCTGGAATGATCATTGATCTCCTTATCATGAGAGTTTCTCCCATGTCTGGTAGGACTTCTTGCTTTGTTCCTACTTCTATGAATTTTGGCTGAACCAGGTTCACTCTAGGTTATCCTCCTTGATTTCTTTCTGGTGCATTATAATTTGAACATTCAAAGGCTCTGTGTCCTTCTTCTCCACACCTAAAACAAGTGAAAGGCTTTCTTTGATTTTCCTAGCCTCTTCTGCTTCTGTAGCGTCATCCTCTTTGGAATCCCCTTCCTCTTTCTTGATTTGGAGGATCTTGCATAGTGTCTATATTTTTTTTGAATCCTTGAAAGGGATCTCCCCGACCATTATTAGAACCTCCTCAAAATGGAGTTGAGGTACCCCTTCGACCACCTCTATTCCTCTGGATATATTTCCTATTTTGCTTTTCTTCAGCCTTTAGGGCTAATTGGTAGGCTTCTTCCATACTGTTGACACGATGCATGCTCAACTCATCTTGGATGGAGAATTTTAGGCCATTCATATATCTAGCAGCCATCTGCTCATTATTTTCTTGATGCTCTATGTGCATGGATAGCTTGTAGAATTCATTTGTATAGTCTTGTACTGAAGACAAGTTCTGTTTCAAATTCTGGAATCTGCAAAAGAGGGTTTGTGAATAATCCATAGGTAAGAATTTTTCTTTGAGCTTTTTCTCCATCTTGCTCCATGTCTTAATCTTTTTATTTCCTATTCTAGTTCATTCCTTTTGGAGATGATCCCACCATATCATTGCATGTCCTTTTAGTTTTGTGCATGTGAACTTCATCTTCTTTTCTTTTGTCATAGGCTTCCATTCAAAAAAATTTCCCATCTTGTTTAGCTAGTCTATTAATTCTTCTGGCTTAAGACTACCAACATAGTTTGAAAGGTAAATCTTGATTGATTCACTCCTTCCTTCCAAATCCCTGAGAACTCTATCTTCATAACTCATTTCTTCCAGCCTCTCTCCTATATATTCTTCATTTTGGTTAGCAACTCTTTGGTTTCCCTCTTCATCAGATTCATTCCCTCCTTGTATCCCTTGATTATCCATTCATTCACTAAGTCATTCAATCTATCTCTACATATCCAACATCAATCTTTGCATTGGCGTTATGCCTCCTCTTCCTCTTCCTCTTCCTCTCCCAGCCATCTTCCTGCTCTGATACCAAATGATGTAACACACAGTCCTCTGTTAACAATAATATTCAATTACCAGATAAAAACATAGATTTGAAACCTTCAATATTATTCATTCATCACTGACTGCCTCTAAAATTTTCTGCAAACTCTTAAGTAACCAAAAAACTAGCAAAAACAAGAAATCTAAAAATTACCCTTTTTGGCAGTTTTTTCCACAGGTGTTTTTTTTGCCATTTTTGGTAATTTTTGAAAAAACACCTAAAAAGCTGAGATTTTTCCTAAACATTCCATCAACTAAGTTAGAATGAATTGCCAACTAATATCCGAGATTTGATAACGTAAACTCAAATTTATTACAAAATAGAACTTTCTAAAAACTAGAGAAAAAACACTAAAAGCTGATTTCGGAGCCTGAGATGAAAATTTCAGCTCTCGAAAAAGTGTAGCCACCACCTGAGACATGCACCCAAAAAATTTCAGCAAAAACCCAGACCTGAGTCAAAAGTTATGACCTCCGGAAGTTTCTGTATGAGATTATGACCTACCGGGTATCAACTTCCCTGAATTGTCAGGATGATTTTGCCTATCACAAAATCTCAATGGTAAGAGAAGGGAGATAACATACAAATCCAAACCCCAACCTTAGCCATTGATTGTCCTAAATATTGGGCAAGTATTTGTTTCTACCCATCCAAATTCGTCAAAGTGACATGAATTTGTGAGCCCTTCCTTGGTGTTTGTTTAACTAGAGTTAGTCATTTTTTGAGTTTTGGGAGTCAAGTGGATTACTTGTGTGAATTATTTGAGTAATTAAGTTAGGAGTAATTTTGAGATTTGATTATTTATATTTTATGAATGTGGTAACATTAGATATAGAGTATATTTAATTATTAAGGGTAATTAAATACCTTTGTTAATTAAATGATTAAATTAAAAGATTTAAATTAGGATTAAAGCGTTTAATTAATTATTAAATCCTAATATAAATTAAAGGGCATAGTTAATTTATTTAATATTTAATTTATTAGTTTGCATAGTTGACTTGTGCTAAAGTATTTTTTGTTTAATTGGATAATTATATGCAATTTAAGTTGCACTTTTGGTTTAAGTGAAATTGAAATTATAATTAAAGTTAAAAGTTGAGTTCGAGTTTTATTTTAAAAGTGCATTATTTTATTATTGAGTTATTTTATCATGCAAAGTGAATTGATAGAAACTAGGTGGAGAGAGTTGAGTTCTATTTTTGAGGGTTTGCATGTTTTAGAAACCCTAGGAGGATAAGACTTGTTTATGAGGGGTTTTTGGGTATTATTTCAATTATGTCTATTAGGTTTTGGAGGAGCTTTTGGATGAATTGGAAGATTTTTGGAAAGCTTGGTTTTTATGAGCATTATTTTGAGATTGTTTGAAAGCTTGGATTTCGAAGGTTGGATTACATCTTTCTTGGCTTTGAATTTTTTAGACATTGGTTGAGGTAGGGTTTGAAACCCTCTTTTTGTAAAATTCTTCTTTTGGAAAGATTGTATGCTTCGTGTTTGAGATTGATTATTGAGAATTGATTTCTATTTTAAATTAATTTTATTTTTATAAAATTTTGGATTAGTTGATGTTAAATTAGATCTAGTATTCAGTTTAGTTGTTTGAAGACCTAAGATGAAATTTTAAGACATTCTATGAATTTTTTTAGTTAGGGTATTTACCTAGAAAAGATTGATATGTTGTTCTCAATATATTTTGCATAGGAAATTAAATTTGAAATTGCATGTGAAATCATATTCAAAAGAAATTAGTTTTGCGTGAAACCCTAGTTTTCCATTAAATAAAATCAATTAGAAAAAAGTAAAAATAGATATATAAAATAAAAGAATTGTTATTCGAATTCATTTAAAAAAATAAATAATTTTTTTTGATTAGGGTTTTATTTCCAATTTTAATAAATTTCCCTTAATTAGATTTTATGTGTATTTATATATATATATAGGAAAAATAAAATAAAATTAAATCCCTTATCACCATGCAAATACATGAGAAGAGATATTTGATTTAAATAAAAATAAATAAAATAAAGTTTGTACTTGTTTTGCTCACATTTAATAAAATATTTAATAATCTTTCCTTAAAAATAAAAATAAAAACAAAAATTAAAATTAAAATTAAGTCTTTGTTCCTTGTTATTACTTCTTACCTTTTTGAGTGGTTGACATCACTCTCTAGAGAAGTGCATTGCCTCTAAATTATTTCCTTGCATGATATTTGGAGAAACTAGAGTAGGAACTTTATATGTTTTATTTATTAAATGAACTTGCAGTCTTGCACCTCCTTTTTCTTTATTTTTTTTTAAAATCTAATGTTGTTGACCTGTGCTTCAATACATGCCCCTCTTTATTGCCTTAAATCACGGGGAGTGATTATATGTTTTGTTTTAATTTTAAAAAATGAACTTGCACTTGCTTTTCACGTGGGATACACCACCTTTGGTGGGACCATTGAGTCTCCCTCCCTAATTTTTAATTATTATATATGAATGTTTTCTTTTAATTTAGTTAATTACTATCAATATAAACTAGCACTTGCACCTAGGAGAGGGGCAATGGTCACACCGATAGTTAATATATAATGGGGGTCTCCTCCTCTTCCTCTTCCTCTTCCGCTTCTTTTTGTGTCCTCATCCTCCTCCTCGTCCTTCTTCAAATGAACTAAAATGCATAAACATGATGTAAAGGATAATAAATCAAAAGAATTTTTGTCACGATCCCCATGCCCCCAAATGGAGAGAAATCTAAATAGCCTTAGGGATGCCTCACCATGGTTGAGTGGTCAAATTGCTTGGCAGATTCATAGTATGTGACTCACTCTAGAAAACTATCAGACATGGATTATAAATAATTAAGAAGAGAAAGCATCTATTAGAACATGATCATGCCTAAAAAAATAATTGTTTGATGAATGCCTAGTTTTTCACATTAATTAACATGTGATAGAGACATATACTAAGCCAAAACATGTTGGTACAAACATTCAATTTTTAATACAATATTATTATGTCCTTTTTGAATCACTTGCCATTCTAATATGGGTCCCCTATAACTTGTAGATTTTTCATGTCCTGATAACAAATATTCACTGAATGAATAGAAGTTTGATAGGAAGCACATTATTGAAACACAAAAGTGATAAGTGATTGTTCTACAAAATTGAATTTCTAATCAATAATGGATTGATGTTTTTAGATATAGTTGGGTGAGTTTTTCATATCAATATTTTGAATCATACTTTATGATCCATTAGCTAAGAAAAGAGTGATAGATCATGAATTGTAATTCAAAGCATCCACAAACAAAAAAAATCTATAAAAAAACCAAAAAAAACTAAAATAAGACATTATGAACTTTGAAAATCAAAACACAAATTGTTATGGGCTGAAAATATACTGATGTGAAATATAAAGAATACTAGGTGGAGTGTTGCGGAACAATACAAGATCAAGATAGAGAAACTCAAGTAAAGAGAATGTTTTGTGAAGAGACTCAACAATGATCTCATCTGATTCAAAATGTGCTCCCTTGTTCAAAAGTAAGATGTTGATGTCCCATTCTCTGAGTAGATGAAGCGATGGCTATTCTAAAATGTTGTTCAATGTGTCACTACTGAAATTGGAGATGGTGGAGATCCTATCATCCCTCACAAACCAAATTTTAAATCTCTTCCTTCCTGGCCTTGTAATGTCACTACAAACCTCAAAGATTGGACAAATTCTATAGTTAAAAGAATCAATCACCACATTAGAATCACTTTTGTTCTTCAATAGATTGTTTCTAAGTGACCACTATAAAATGTGATTAATGGAGTCTCCCACAACCAAAAAATTCTCATACACTCCCACCAAGCTTCATGATAGGTACCAAAATCATATTAGTTAAAAATGAGAAGAGCTTTACACCATTAATAGAGAAGTGAATAGGATAAAATATGGATGGGGTCCTAGAACAATGGTTTGCACATAAAAGAGACCCCAAAACCAATATTTTACACATACATTTGAATTTTAAGGGGATGGAATGTAAATCTAGAAATGCTAATATTGAAATAAAGAAATAAAATTACTCACCTTTGAAAAAGAACCTACTAAAAACCCTATCAAATAGTCTAAAAAACTATTGATTTCAATAATCTTAAACCAAAACTGCGAGGTCTACAAAACCAAGAAATATTTTTCTTTTTTGAGGGACGTCAACCTTGACCCAGATAGTGGGGCACAATCTTACCCTAGGGCACAATCTTACCCCTCACTAAAGGTCATCCTTGACCCAACTACTCTGACAAAAATTCTATTCGCAGATCCCAGAAGTTCGGCGAAAAGGGTATCCAGATCTGCACTTTAATTCGCTGTCCTGCACCTGTACCTACAAGAAAAAATAGTTTTGTTGTTCAGATGAGGGGTTTGCCTTAGTCAAACCCCAGGTTGGAATCAACCTTAATAATGGAATTGAAATAGAGAATGCTAGCAAGTAGTAGAAGTAGATCTGACAACGAAGCTATGATATTCAATAGATATGCAATTGTATTTGAAATGTAAACAAGTATATTGATATGAAAGCTTTGACTCAACAATGTAAATCAAAACCATAAATGTAAATCCAAAACCTCCATGATTGTATGCTTGGAATCCACCTTGAAAGGAGAATCAATGGATCTTGAAGATGAACAAAGGATCTTGAAGGAAGATCACACCACCATGATGGATAGATCTAGGGTTTGAATGATGAATCTTGAATGCTTGAACCAAATCCCTTCAAAGGATTGAATGCTTGAATCCTTGATCTTCAATGGAGCACTTGAATGCTTGAATGGATGACTACTTGAATGTTTGCTCACTTGATTTTCTTGGGAGAAGACTTGATCTCAAAAATTGATGCCAAAACTTGATGGATGCTCATGAATAATTGATTGAGAGATCTTTCTCTTGACCATGGATGGAGAAAATGAGGGAGGAAGGCTTCCTTTTATAGTGATCTAGGGCACAAACTTCTAGAGAGGTAGAGATTGGAGAATTAAATCCCAATTAATATTAACCCCTAGAAATGGACCTATATTAAATACAATTTAAGAGTTTACCATTCCAAAACCTGAAACAGCTGACCCGAAAGCAGGAAAATAAAACTTTCTAAAGCTTGACATCCTGAAACTTCCAGAAACTAAAATCTAGACCTAGGGTCAAGGATGAGGTTGAATCTTCCCTAGGTTAGAGTCGAGGTTGACCTTGACCTAGGTCAGGGTCTAGGTCATCCTTGACCCTTTAGGTCATCCTTGAACCAAAAAGTCAAAGTCTCTAGTTTCTCAGAGAAAGTTGTCAAAAAGAGGCTAGAAATAGGGAGAGAGAAGCAGAACAGGGGGAAACATCCAGATCCATGCAAAGACCCAATCACAGCACTTGAATTGACCCCAAACCACTTACTCAGAGGGCTAAATGCTCTTAACATGGAAGTTCTTCCAATTTAAGATGATACAAGAAGCATAATCAAGATCTAGACTAAAGAGTACCTACAAAAATCATCTCTATCTACTAGTACCAAGGGACAATTATCACTAGTCCTCCATACCTATTTCAATTCTTCCCTAACCTAAAACACCATCAAGATTCATTAACAAATTTCACTGGTAAATTATATTTTCTGATACAGATCTTGTATGAGATCATTTGTGCATCTTACAGTCCAATTTCCTACATTAGAATCCAATATGTCAGCCCATTCACCCACTGTGTTTCCTGCAACACTTGAATGGTGGTCATCACATTGACTGGCATATGGATCTCCAGCCCCATTCCATGGTAGAAATATTAGAGTCAAATTATACACCCATTTCCTTGACTCACTTCACATTAATTAATTACCACTTAATTGCATCTGCAAAACAAATTCCCATCTAAAAATAGAACAATGAAAGATCTAGCCTTAAATAACCATTCCCAAATAAACAGCTAACAAATTAATGGTCATTCCAAAGTCCATAAACAAAACTAGAAACCAACCTAAAATAGTCAAATGGGCCCTAAAGGACTCAACAATTAAATAAAGACAAAGAAAGACATTAAATTCAAGACATTTCCATTTTAGCACTCTACAACTTAAATCCAAGGAAGTAAATGCCACTTAACCCAATTTGGCTCAACAAAATAATAACTATGTGATTGAAAGATGACATCAACAACATACCATCATCTTGAATACAAATGAAATCTAAAAGTAATTAACCAATATGGTAAAAATTCTATCAATTTGCAAAGATCAATCTGCTGGAGTTGCTTCACAAATCATAGAGCCAATAAGATTTGCAACAAAGGGGGTGCTTGGAACTACCTAGTATGTTAATGATACAAAATCTGGGAGGTAGTCAAATTAACAATTATAATAATACTTTGACCTTATCTAATCCCTACTCCAAATCCTTGCATTGAACATAGCAGACCTAAACTGATCAAATTTGTGGTGTGACCTTTATGGAACATATCACATATTTTGATATACTACAAATAATAGATATAAACATATAAAAATGAATAGTTTGGTCTAAAATGGGAATTTTGTGGAATAGTGTATGGACATGCATTGAAACATAATGGCATTTAAAAAAAATTAAAGAAATAAATGAAATAAAAATCTGGTAACATGCATTCAAGAATGAGGAATCAGAGCTAAGTCACCTGGATTGTATGACAGAATGCCTCAAAAATATGACTGCCCAATGCATTTTCTTGAATAATAAGGGCTCTCAACCCCCTCCATCTTCTAAAAAAGAATACCCTTCCTCGTGATTACTCCTCAGACTAAGGACAACATCTAGAATGTGTTATCATATCCTGCAACAACAAAGAAAGATTTCCAAAAAGCCCACCTCCTCAACTGCTCGTGCAATGCGTTTGGTTTCAATCCACCAATAGGGAACTACCAAATCTGGTCAAGAGATTTGTTGACCATGTGTAACTCTCTTCTATTAGAAATAAATTCACATATTTTTATTCAAGTAGATGCCTCTGAGCTTTCAAAGATTGAGAAATTGTCCCCCTTCAGACTAATAACCATAATTATTGTTTTAGTTATAGCCATTGCATTGGGGATCTTCTCAATTTTAATGTGGCAGAGCCATTGGTAGAGGCTTTGGCTACGATCTATGGAGAGGCGTCTAGATCTCGTAGACTCTTTTCTAAGAATGTTTAGTTACAAGGAGTTGAAGATCACAACTAGGAATTTCAGGTCTAAGCTGGGGAGTAGAAGATTCAACATGGTCTACAAAGGATAGCTAATAAATGGTACACTTGTAGCTGTAAAGAAAATGGAGGGTTCAAGACAAGATGAGAAGCAATTCTGAGTAGAAATTAGTTCTCTTGGAAAGATACAACATGCCAATTTGATCAAGCTTGAGGTTTCTATGAGGAAGGATCGAGAAGGTTTCTGATTTATGATTTCATGCCTAACAACTCTCTCAATTCCTTACTCTTCTCAAGTAAATCCAAAGGTAAACAAAAGGTACTCGACTAGCAGACTCGATTTGAGATCACGTTAGGCATAGAAATAGGGCTACTTTATATCCATGAAGAATGCAGAGATTGCATCATTCACTATGATGTTAAGCCCAAAAATATTATGAAGTGAGAATACAAAGAACCACTTAGCCCTCGATATTGATGATTCTCTGAGTATATAGATTTTTCAGATAAGCCGAGACAAAGCACATTCTTCCAAAGGTGTCACCATTTGAACATAGAGCAAAGGATAACCATTTTCCCTTCTTTAATGCCCACTACATTGTGACTTTTTGCACACCTTCAACTTGACTGGGTTGCTCATGTCGAATATAAAATGTTTTTTAATTCATTAATGCATCCACTTTTCGTGGAAGCACACTCTTTTTCTAGTAAAAATGTGTAATTGAATTTTTTTTTCTGGTATAAGATAATTTATCGACACTGACACTTTTCCATTAGTGGGTCATGCCCACAATGAAAAGCCTATCGACTTAATTATATTTTTGTTATACACTAAGTTTGCACCCTTGTCTCAAGCTCTCGTAGTCTTGATAACCTAGTATAACATGGGAATCATCTCCAGGTTGTGGGACCTATGCTAACTGAGATGAGACCTCTAGGTTCTAGGCTGGTTCCTCTTGGATAATCACCTTAATTTGCTTCTAGACATGAAAAGTAAACTTTGGAGGGAAAGGGATAGAAGGAATGCTTGAAAGGGAAATGAATGAAAGAAAACTATCCTTTAGGTGATACACTAGAAATAGGTTATGAATTATAGTATAAAAGATGAAATCAATGAATAGACTTAGGCCTAGGTGATCATAACTCACTGAATAGGTTTGCATAAGTACTTCATAGGAGGGTTTGTAGATAAAAAGAGTTATTCAGGGAAAGAGAGATTCTTTCACAAACAATAACACCCCTCAGAATTAGACAACAATCTATGACCTGCAAACAAACATTCACCTCTACAACTTAGTATAGAAATGAGACAAGATATTTAAGGGGTTGAATTATACCCACAAAAAGCACTCACATCCAATCATCCATAATGATACACAAAATTACAGAAAGAAAGAGGGATCAAGAATCCTAAGATATCATTGAGAAACATGTAAATACTAAATTCATTAAAATTAACTCACACAAGAAGGCATAGGGACATGAAGAATGCCACAAAAACACCTTCAATATCTAAATTATCAATGGGAGGTTACAGAATGTAGAAAACTAGAGGATAGAAAAAATGTCTCAGATAGCCTTCTAAGAAAAGATATTTTTTCTCTTTACAAAATGTGAACTCTGAGCTTCAAAAGCTCCAAAAACATTATATACATACTCAACTTGCACGTAGGCAGGAGTCAAAAAAGACCTAACTAGGGGTTACATAGTTTTACAATACAATAACCAAACCCTAAAGGTATTGATGACCTATCACAAAATTATGAGAATATCGGCAATCAGATCAAATCTCTTTGCATGTTGATCCCTCTGAACTGAATTCACCTGTAGACATAACAACCTTGACTCATCTACCCACCTGAAAATCCACTAAGCCACGAAGGCTCACAATCTGATCATAATTTCCTGGATAACAGTACCATTCAAAAGGTGGTGCCAACTCTTTCTAGCGTCTCCTGGTGTGAAATGTGGCACAGTACCCTGCAACGCTGGCCAACAGTCAGCTCCATCACCCTCTCAACCATAATCATTCTGAGAATTTAATTCCTGGGCTAATCGATGTCATGCATGGCCGAAAGAATGCAAAACCCTAGCAAAAACTTCGTAGGAAATTTGAATTTAAATATTTAATGGCTAGCCTGGTCATTTTAAAATGTGACCATTGATAAGAAACCCTTCCTGGTAGGTGAACGGCCATGATGTACTGAGAAAACAACTTTAAACCTTTCTGACAAGTCAAAAACATCGTGGAAGTCAATGACCAATGAGAGACGAGTAGATCGATGTGTCAACATATTTGGACCCACCTCGAGCCCTTCTTCCTTTAAGTCATTCGGCGACCACATGATCTAAGACCTTTATATATTGATGAAATCCATCTAATTTCCCTAGTTTGGTTAAGTGATTCAATGAACAAGGCATTTCGTTGAATCGCTAAGTCTCTCATTGACCCTTGGTTAAATCAAGCGAACACAAGAAACCCCTTTAGTCATTGATTCATAGAATCTTTTAACTAACCCTGGGCCCAAGCTACCACATGTCACTTTCTACTTGCTCCTGCCACTCCATCAGCAACCACCTCGACACTTCCCTGACATCAGACCCACTTAAGACCAGATTCTGATCTAACGGCTAGTCTCATCTTCTCATGACCTCGGAAGATTCTTTCAGATTATATGCCTGCTATAGATCTGCATTAAACCATGACCCTACTGATACATGGGTCCACCTGTAAGTCTTTGTCAGCACTTGGCAACCAATCACACTCAAGCACACCAGCGAATGAGAACCCACTGATGAACCCCTGACAAAAAGCAAGATCAACGGTCATCTGAAAATCTCATACCTCTGACACAACCCTTACGAAGATACGACAACTGTCGATGTTCTAATGATTGTCAGAACCTTTGACCACTGAAAGAACCTGACCATACTGACAAGAAATGACTCATTAGCATGTGGACCAATCAGAATATGCCACCTATGCACACCTAGCAATGGACCCACTGAGAAACCTTGGCATCTAATCAGACAGCTATCTCAAGATCGCATGGCACTGATAGATTCCTTCAAATCATGAGACAACCATAGATCTTAGTTAAAATAGGCCCCACTGACACATTCTCTACATCACTACTCTCGACCAATAAGAAGCCTCCACATAGGATGACGTGGCATCAGACCCACAAAAGCATGAAGCACTGAGCAAAAGGGAAGATCGGCGGCTGTCGCAAGATCATCTGTCACAAGATCGTGAGCCTCTGACAAATCCAATGTGAATTCACAACAACCATTGATCTTCTCTAACTGGGACCCCACATAGAAGACTGCTAAAAGATTTAGCATCTACGCAACCAAAGGAAATTTGCCTAGTCACTAAATCTTTAGAGGCTTCACTATCTTATTTCGAGATCCTGTGAACACTATTCACCCAATCACTAAATGTTTTAGAACACTGCCTATGATTAAGAGAAATACTGCAGTCTCTAGTTCGCTGAAAGGAAAAGGTAACTGCTGGAAGAATAAGAGAACTGATGACCGAAGGAAGAATTACACACATGGGAAATGAGACCTTTAAGTTGCTGATAAAGTAACATCAAAATAGAAAGAAGGCTTAGGGTTTTTAGGGTTTTAAGCCTACAATGACTACTTTTACAAATATTTGACCTGTAGACCAGGGTATGAAACAAATTGGAGAGACCCAGAAATAAGAGATAAATTCATGAAAATTTTAGGGATGCTTGGCAGGGGAAAAACAGAGACCTGGGGATGGAAATAAGCCAAATTTGAATGCATATGAAAATTAGGGTAACATTTTGGTGATTTCTACTGGATGTCAGCTTACTAGACATAGATTAGTGGCCTATAAACAATCCATTGGGCATGGGGTCATTTTGAGGAACACAAAACTTGATAGAGAGACAAAAATTGAACATAGGGAGACAAACTTGTGCACAGGCACTTCTTGAAAAGTAGGAAACTAACCTAGAAAAAGGAAGAAAGTAGGAAAGCATTTTTTACAAAATTTACAGAGAGGTATTAACCTCAAAGCAGGGCTTCATGTGGAAACCATTCACTAAGATAGGCAGGGGAACTCCTTCATTATTTGATAGTTGAAAAGCATTGGATCCCTTGCACTCTATTATAATAAATGGTCCGCCCCAAAATGAATCAAAATTTGTATGTCTGCCAAGCTTGGACCTGAAATCATCCCACTCGAGGACTATGTCTCCAACCTTGAAATCTCTGATCTTGGCTCTTCTATCAAAGCTCCTCTTTGTCTGAATCTGATGGAATTCCATATCCTGCATTGATTTGTCTTTGAGTTCTTCCAATTCCATTGGCTGAGCATGTTTGATCTGCAAGGGGTCCCCTTCTTCAAATAGGAAATATTGAGTGGCTAAGTCCAGAGCTAGTAATTTAGTTGAAATGGACAACTTAGCCTCTCTGCCATACACTAGAACATAAGGAGAATTTCCAATAATCTTCTTTGGGGTAATTGTATCTAACCACATTGCAGACTTGAGATTAGTATGCCAATCTCTCTGATTTTCTTGAAGAGTCTTCTTGATTATCCTAATCAAGTTCTTATTGGTGGATTCTGCCAAGCCATTGCCTTGGGGGTAGTAATTAGAACTGGTATTCAGATAGATGCCATTTTTGACTGCCCACTCTGAGACTTTGAGGCCTATGAATGCTAATGCATTATTTGATATTATGGAATCTGGAGTGCCAAATCTGTGAATTATATCATCATAAAAGCTTAAGATAGCACTCTCATTTGATTCTTTCAAAGAAACTGCTTCTATCCATCTGGTGAAGTAATCTGTTGTAGTGATTATCCATTTATGGCCTGCACTAGATGGAGGATTGATCATACCAATGAAGTCTATACCCCATTTCATGAAGGGTTGCTCTATTCTGACTAGCTGTAAGGGCAAGGCTGCAAGCCTTTCTTTTCCTGCAAACATGGCACACTTGATGCATTTCCTCACATACTCATGACTATCCTTAAAGATAGATGGCCAATAGTATCCAGCCCTCATGATTTTAAAAGTAGTAGTCCTAGGAGAAAAGTGACCTCTAGAAGGTCCATCATGAAATTCAAATAGGACATTAGCTATCTTTTCTGAATCTATGCATCTTAAAAGGACACCATTGTGATCCTTTTTGAAAAGAACCTCATTTATCAGCACAAAAGGAACATATTGTAATCTATAATACCTCCTTTTGGCTGAATCTAGATTTGTAGGACATTGCCCTATCTTCAAGTAATTGATCATATTAGGCAACCAACTTGTTTCCTTGGTTTGTTCTTCTATAGAATGCATCACCAAAGATGCATCTATTTGCTTTGATTTCTTTGAACTTTCATCTGATGCCAAATGCTCACAAAGACCTCTTCCTCTAACCAGCTTGGTAGTTTGAATATCAATGTCATATTCCATCACCTTGGTGATCCAACCAACTCTTTTCTCATTTAGGTCTTTGGAAAGCAAAAACTCTTTGACACTTGGATGAGTAACTTTTAAGTGTACCTTTCTATGGGTCAAAAAATATCTGAAATTTTTAAGGCTCTTCACCATAGAAAGTACATGTTTTTCTACAAAAGAGTATCTCTATTCATACTCCTCTAAACCTTTGCTAAAGAAAGCAATGGGTTGCTCCAATCCTTCTGAATTTTCTTGAGTCAGCATTGTAGATATAGCATCATGACCTCCATAAGCATAAAGGATAAAATCCTTATTGAAATTTGGGTTTAGGAGAGTAGGGGCTTTTGTTAAGGCCTCTTTGATAGCCTAGAAATTGGCTTTCCCTTCTTTAGTCCAGCTGAAAGTTGAACTCTTCTTTAGCATGGCTATGAAAGGCTTGAGTAAATCTGCAATGTTAGGCAAGAACCTCCTAACAAAATTAATCTTTCCTATGAAAGATTGGAGACCTTTCTTGTGATGTGGTAGGGGTAGCTCTAGGATAGCTGTAATTCTCTTAGGATCCACTATAATTTCTTCTTTGGATACTACATATCCCAATAGTTTTCCTTCATGAACTGTAAACACACATTTTTTGGGATTAAGAGATATCCCAAATTCTCTACACCTTTCAAAAATCTTCCTCAAATTTTTGATATGATCTATTGCATGCTTTGAATAGATAGTTATGTCATCTAAGTAGACCAACACAAACTTGTACATTAGACTTTTAAAGGCCATATCCATTGCCTTTTGAAATGTAGCACCTGCATTTGACAAACCAAAGGGCATCTTTTGATAAGCCATGGTTCCCCACTTGGTTGTGAATGCAGTCTTATATTGATCCTCTTCATTTACTAAGATCTGATTGTATCCTGAATAGCCATCCAATAATGAAAATATCTCAGATCCAGAGACACATTGTAAGATTTGTTCCATGGAGGGTACTGGATGGCGGTCCTTTAATGAGGCCCTATTAAGATCCCTAAAGTCAACACATAACCTCAATTCCCCATTCTTCTTCCTGACAGGAACAAGGTTGGAAACCCAACTAGTATGCTTAATGGGGTAGATGATACCACTTTCTATTAGTTTGAGTACTTCTTTATGCATAAGTGGCTCCAGCTTGGGATTAACAGGCCTTTGTTTTTGCCTCACTGGTTTGGCATTTGGTTCTAACTCAATAGTGTGCTAGGCAAGGGCAGGATCGAAACCCTTGAGGTCTTCATATTTCCATGCAAATACATCACTGAATTCTTTAAATAACTAAGTGTAAGCTTGCTTCTCCAATTCAGTGTTCACTTTTCCAAATTGTAAGTTCTTACTTGGTTCCAACTCTAATTCAACACAATGTTCTTGTTGGACTACCAGGCCAACTTTATTTTTCTTGACTTCATCATCCTTGTTGAAGATATTCTCTAATGTAACAAGACCTCTAGGAATCTTATTGGACTTAAGTTGTATCACTTGATCACCATAATTTTGTGATAATTTATCTTGATTATGCCTTGAAAAAACATCTTCTTCAAACAAGAACTGAAAAATTTGTTCATCGTTGTCAAACACCTACCAATTGATGTTATTATCAGGAATAGAGGGTCTGACAATCCCTTTGATATGCTATTGATCCATTTCTTTTGAAACTCTATTTGGAATATCATAATAAGATCCAACATTAGCTAACCTATCTGCATTTTGATTTAGCTTCCTAGGGATAGCAACAATATTGAAAGCACAAAATTCTTCAATAGCATCCCAAAATCTATGTTTGTATGCTTTCAAAGTGTCATTCTTGGTTGCACTTATCCCTCTTACTTGGCTGACAAATAACTCACTGTCACCATAAACTTTTAAGGCCTTAAGCCCTCTTTTTCTAGCCCACTCTAGCCCATTGACTAGACTTTCATACTCTGCAGTGTTGCTGGTGCAGGAGAAACTAAATCTAAAGGTAGTATAATAATTTTCTCCTTTTGGGGACACTAACACATGTATACACCTAAAAATGGTCACCTAGACTATTAGCCCCTTTTGCTAAATCATAAATTGCTTATTCTTGATCAAATCCTAGTTCTATCATTTATTCGATTATTTTCTATGGGCTAACCATTTTATCCTAAGTTTTTATTTATTAAAAGGAATATTTCCTCCCCTTTTAATAAATAAAAAGCCCCCCTTTTCCTCTTATCCTAAGTTGCACAAATAAAGCATTATTCTTATTTTATAAAAAGAAGAAAAACACTTTTTGTCTTTTATGGACACAAAAGTCAACTCCTATTTTCTCATTGGAGGATACTTGTGCACATGGATTGCTCCTCTTTCAAGCTCCACCCTTGATTAAATCTTTTGCCTCTTAATCTCCATGGTCCATTCCTTTTTCATTTCTTATAAAAGGAGAGCTTTCTTCTTCATTTTCATATCTTAGGTTTTTATGCTAATGTTATGCTGCAAGTTTTCTAGGTCATTTTGGAGCTTTTGAAGATTTGGAGCATTCTTGGCTTTTGCATCTACATGTTATCATATTTTCATTTCTTGCATTATCATGGCATTCTTAGCTTAGATTTCCTTTATGCTTTAGATTAATCCATCTAGCTTAACTAGGAGGCTTTGTAATACTTGCATCTTTCATTTTCATAGCTTAGCTTGCATTTCCATTTCTAGCATTGCATTGCATTGCATTTTCATTCTTGATTCTTGAGGATATTGGCATTCTTTCCCTTGTCTTCATTGAATCTCCCATTGCATGGTTTACTAGCAAGGTTATAGGCTAAATAGCTCTAGCTGAGAGCATTCTTAAAACCCTTGCACTTCATGCCTAGGGAGCTATGGATCGATTTTTGAGACCTCATTCTTGACTGTTCTTGAATGTAATGATTCATAGAAGTGTGGTCAAATTTTCACCATACAACATAGCACCACCACCATAACCATGTCTACTTCTAGCTCCATCAAAAAATAGTTCCCAAACCTGATTATTCTGATCTTCTGAATCAGTGTCCTCTTTGAGGAGGCTTGGTTCTATGGCTCCACTCTCTTATATCATATAACTTTTGAAACCAAAATCCCAAATTAGATTTTCTTGGGCCTCTGAAGCTCTTTCATCTAGAAGAATATCAGGGATACTTTCTATCTTTGTGCTTGCTTCACTAATGGTTTGGAAGTCACTGTCATCAAATATGGGGCAGTTTACATTAATGGCATTGGATACATATGGTTCTACAAGGTATGCTACTAATGGTTCTAATTTAATGGTGACCTTGGTCCCATACCTTGTATGGAAAAGCATGTGAGACCAGTCAGAAGATAGGTAGCCTCCTATCTTAGCTGTAAATTCCCTTGAAAGACATATAGCAAATAATGCAGGGAGATCTATGATATATATATCAAGGAGGATTGAAAAATTAGGACTAGCCTGCAAGATTAGACTGGTATCCTTGGCCACACCTATAGGATTGAATGAGGATCCATCAAGTTGGATAACCTTCTTTTGGAAGGGCTCATATTTTAGTCCTAATTGGTCAGCTACTTTCTTAGGCATTACAGTGCTAGTAGCTCTACTATCTACCATACAATTATGTACTAAAGATTTTCCAATGATTAAAGATACATAAAAGGGGGGTGGCTTTGAGTTCCTACCTTGTGTGGCATTGGCCTTGGAGTTGCTACTTGGAACTTTCTTTTCTTGATCAGTGTTAACCAACACTGGCTTTGCAGCTTCTTTTGCAGGTTGAGGAGTTGCTACTTCTGTCATGGCCTTCTTCAAAATTTTAGGCTATCTTGGAAGAGCCAGAGAGTCCCACATGGACATGGTGACATTCACCTTCTTCATGTTGTCTACGATATTAAAAGGTGTCACAGTGTGTACTCTTTGTTGTGATTTCACTATGATGGGCTCTACTTCTTTGGAATGTTGGCCTTCTTTGCTTGTGATGATAGGAACCTCCTTAGGTGTGATGGGATTAGCTTGCTACGGTGGCTCTGTAGATGTAGTGGCTTTGGCATTGAAATCTACTATCTCCATGTCCTAAGCTCTTCTTTTTGCTCTTGTATAAGCAACAAAAGCAACTTCATCATTGACTCCATTAAAGTTTGGTTGCTCCCAATTGAAAAGTGCAGTCTCATTCTCTTGTGACTCTTGTTGAGGCTCTGACCCACTGGATGAAGGCTCTGATTGAGCTTGGGAGGCATTTTGAACCATTAGAGCTTGGTTCATCCATCCATTTGAACATGTAGCCTAATTATGAGGCTGATTACAAGGAAAACGTCATTCATTATCCATGGCCATATTATTTTGACTAGGAACCATATCCCTTACTGGATTTGTAGAATTTAGAGGTGCAAGATTATATGGTTGGAATGATCTTTGATTAAAACTTTTTCTTTGTCCTTGATAGCCTCCTTGGTATGGTGGCCTATTTTGTTGATAAGGCTGTCCTTGATTTTGATATTGCTGATTAGGACCTTGGCCTTGTGTCTGAAAGGGTGGTCTGATTCCTTGACCTTGTTTCTTCAAATTTGTGACCTCTTTAGTCAAGGTCTGCAACAAATTTGTCATTTCTTGCTGACTACTCTGTTGGCTATTCTTTATCTCTTGTAACTCTTGAGAAAAACTTGTTGTTAGCTCTTGACCACTGGTACTGGCCTGGGGTGCCAATATAGTAGGAATAGGGGTAAATGGGGGTACTTGTGCGGGTGCAATGGGTTGAAGGCTAGGAAAAATAGGCATAGGAGGCCTTCTTTGTATCATGCCTGCTTGGATTAAACAATTTTCAGCCCTGACAGCTATGTCAAAGGCTTGGGGTAAAGAAGTACCACCCATAGACTGGATCATGATAGAAATTTGACCATTCAAACTTTGCAAGTAATATAGGAAAGCATGGTCAGCTGATGGCCTTACTGAGATTGGAATTCTATTCCATGTTTTAAGGAATCTACTATTGTAATCTGTCATTTGCTCTTGAGGGTCTCTCTTAATGGTTGTCAACTTCTCAACTAGAGACAAGTTATCTGATTTATCCTCAAAATGCTTACTTAATGCATCCCCTAACTCATCCCATGAAGTAATGGAACCAATAGTTAGAGTCCTAAACCATTCAAGAGCCTTATCTTTTAGAGAGGCTGCTAATAATTTTGTGGCCACATCCTCTTGAGTTATGTTGTGTATGTTGCAGATGGTGGTCACATCTCTTATGTGCTCAAAAGAAGTTGTCTGCCCTTCACTTGTGAAATCAGGTATAGTCTTGAGTGCCACCAAGGGCACATCATGATGTTGAACAAAGGCCAATGGACTACCTTGGTTGAATGGTGCAAAGGCAAACTACCTAGCCATTGTAGGAGTTGGAATCTGAAGATTAACAACTATATGAGTTGTATTTGATGCTGGATTTGAATCCTCTTCTAGATCTCTGGTTAGAGACCTGCCTCTTCTTCTGGAATGAAAGGGAAAAGGTCTCCCTTCTGAGGT
This sequence comes from Chamaecyparis obtusa, assembly GCA_027943335.1. NCBI lineage: Eukaryota > Viridiplantae > Streptophyta > Pinopsida > Cupressales > Cupressaceae > Chamaecyparis > Chamaecyparis obtusa. Next base: position 100,294 of record BSBK01003517.1, on the reverse strand, counting down.
ATCAGGAGGTGTAGACTGAACTCTCCTTACAAGGGATGTTCTTTGAGTTGACCTGTCTTTATGACTTCTTTTTGAGGGAAACTCTAAAAATCTAGTGGGCTTTGAGCTCCTAGTCTCAATATTTCTCATAAACTTTGAACAAGGTTAGCCCTGATCCTTGAAATCAGTGGAGTCACCAGATATACTTGATAGAAATAACTTCTAAAAGCCTGCATTACACAATCTGTATATTAGAGATAACATAATATTCAACATGAATCTGATTCTTTTACTATCCCACCGGGCATGCCAGAATTGTTATACACTAAGTTTGCACCCTTGTCTCAAGCTCTTGTAGTCTTGATAACCTAGTATAACATGGGAATCATCTCCAGGTTGTGGGACCTATGGTAGCTAAGATGAGACCTCTAGGTTCTAGGCTAGTTCCTCTTGGATAATCACCTTAATTTGCTTCTAGACATGAAAAGTAAAATTTGGAGGGAAAGGGATAGAAGGAATGCTTAAAAGGGAAATGACTAAAAGTAAACTATCCTACTAGGTGATACACTGAAAATATGTTATGAATTACAGTATAAAAGATGAAATCAATGAATAGACTTAGGCCTAGGTGATCACAACTCACTGAATAGGTTTGCATAAGTGCTTCATAGAAGGGTCTATAGATAAAAAGAGTTATTTAGGGAAAGAGATTCTTTCACAAACAATAACACCCCTTGGAATTAGACAACAATCTATGACCTGCAAAAAAACATTTGCCTCTACAACTAGGTATAGGAATCAGAAAAGATATTTAAGGGGTTGAAGTATACCCATAGAAAGCACTCACATCCAATCATCCACAAGGATACACAAAATTGCAGAAAGAAAGAGGGATCAAGAATCCTAAGATATCACTGAGAAACATGTAAATACTGAATTCATTAAGAAATAAATCACACAAGAAGGCATAGGGACATGAAGAATGTCACAAAAAAACCTTCAATATCTGAATTATCAATGGGAGGTTACAGAATGTAGAAAACCAGAGGATAGAAAAAATGTCTTAGATAGCCTTCTAAGAAAAGATATTTTTTCTCTTTACAAAATGTGAACTCTGAGCTTCAAAAGCTCCAAAAACATTATATACATACTCAACTTGCACGCAGGCAGGAGTCAAAAAAGACCTAACTAGGGGTTACATAGTTTTACAATACAATAACCAAACCCTAAAGGTACTGATGACCTATCACCAAATTCTGAGAATATTGACAATCAGATCAAATCTCTTTGCGTGTTGATCCCTCTGAACTGAATTCACTTGTAGACACAACAACCTCGACTCATCTACCCACCTGCAACTCCACTAAGCCATGAAGGCTCACAATCTGATCATAATTCCCTGGATAACAATACCATTCAAAAGGTGGCACCAACTCTTTCTAGCATCTCTTGGTGTGAAAATGCGGCACAGTACCTTGCAACACTGGCCAACAGTTAGCTCCATCACCCTCTCAACCATAATCGTCATGAGAATTTAATTCCTGGGCTAACCGACGTCGTGTATGGTCGAAAGAATGCAAAACCCTAGCAAAGCCTTCATAAGAAATTTGAATTTAAATATTTAATGGCTAGCCTAGTCATTTTAAAACATGACCATTGATAAGAAACCCTTCCTGACAGATGAATGACCATGATGTATTGAGAAAACAACTTTAAACCCTTCTGACAAGTCAAAAGCACTGTGGAAGTCGATGACCAATGAGAGATGAATAGATCGATGTGTCAGCATATTTGGACCCACCTCGAGCCCTTCTTCCTTTAAGTCATTCGGTGACCATGGGACCGAAGACCTTTTTATATTCACAAAATCCATCTCTTTACCCTAGTCTGGTTAAGCGATTCAGCGAACAAGGCATTTCACTGAATCGCTAAGTCTCTCACTGACCCTTGGTTAAATCAAGCGAACAAAAGAAAATCCTTTAGTCGCTAATTCATAGAATCTTTTAACTAACCCTGGGCCCAGGCTACCACATGTCACCTTTCTACTTGCTCCTGCCACTCCATCAGCAACCACCTCGACAATTCCATGACATCGGACCCACTTAAGACCAGATTTTGATCTAACGGCTAGTCTCATCTTCTCATGACCTTGGAAGATTCTTTTAGATTATACACCCACCGTAGATCTGCATTAAACCGTGACCCTACTAACACATCGGTCCACCTGTAAGTCTTCGTCAGCACTTGGCAATCAATCACACTCAAGCACATCAGCGAACGAGGACCCACTGACGAACCCCTGACAAAAAGAAAATCTCATACCTTTGACACAACCCTTGCAAAGATACGACAACCGTCGATCTTCTGCCGACTCTCAGAACCTCTGACCGCTGAAAGAACCTAGCCCTACTGACAAGAAATGACTCATTAGCATGTGGCCCAATCAGAATACGCCACCTGCACACACCTAGCAATGGACCCACTAAGAAACCTCGACATCTAATTGGACAACTGTCTTAAGATCGCATGGCACTGATAGATTCCTTTAGATCATGAGATAGCCGTAGATCTTAGTTAAAATAGGCCCCACTGACACATTCTCCACATCACTGCTCTCGACCAATAAGAAGCCTCCACATAGGACGACGTGGCATTAGATCCACAAAAGCATGAAGCGCTGAGCAAAAGGGAAGATCGGCGGCTATCGCAAGATCGCGAGCCTCTGACAGATCCAATGCAAATTCACGACAGCCGTTGATCTTCTCTAACTGGGACCCCACATAGAAGACCATCGAAAGATTTAGCGGCTATGTGACCAAAGGAAATTCATCCACTCGCTGAATCTTTAGAGGCTTCACTATCTTATTTTTAGATCCTGCGAACACTATTTGCCCAATCGCTAAATGTTTTAGAATACCGCCAATTTATCCTACGATTAAGAGAAATACTGCAGTCGCTAGTTCGCCGAAATGAAAAGGTAACCGCCGGAAGAATAAGAGAACTGGTGACTGAAGGAAGAATTACGCACATGGGAAATGAGACCTTTAAGTTGCCGATAAAGTAACATCAAAATAGAAAGAAGGCTTAGGGTTTTCAGGGTTTTAAGTGTACAATGGCTACTGTTACAAATATTTGACCTGCAGACTAGGGAATGAAAGAAATTGCAGAGACCTGAAAACAAGAGATAAATTCATAAAAATTTCAGGGATGCTTGGCAGGGGAAAAACAGAGACCTGGGGATTGGAAATAAGCCAAATTTGCATGCATATGAAAATTAGGGTAACAATTTTATTTCAAATTAATTTAAATTGTTAATTTTTAGTTTTATAAATTATTGTAGTGTATTTAGTTTCTAATAAATTATTATTTATATTTTTAATTATTAAGTTTAGTTGTATTTTAGTTTAGGTGTAGTTTTCTTTAATTAGTACTATAATTGATTATAGTTGTGTTTTTTTGGATATAATTTAATAGTTAATTATAATTAAATTTATATTTTAATTAACTAATTTTAATTGATTTATATTTGAGGATATATGTGTTTTTGTTGTATTTTAAATATTTAATTAAAGATGCTTAGAGTGATGATATTTTATTAATTTTATTTAATTAAATAAATTATGTGTTTGGTATGATATGGGTAATATAATCTTAGGATAATATATGAATAATTCATTTTATATTTTCCATACGTGACTTATATGTTTAAAATGTTTGGTTGCATTATGTTTATGAGTAGTCTTTTTCGATCTTCTTTTTCGACCTTGTTCCATAGTGAAGTTTATATGCATGTTGATTATTCCTGAGAGTACTTTTGAGATGTTATGGTTATTTGAGAACCAATATGTTCCTAGTATGAGAAGGAACTTAAATGAGTTTTATTTGATCATTGGTGATACCTATGTGGTTGTTTATGTTTGTGAGCCTTGGGGAGGTTAAATAGGTGCTTCTTAGGGGAGTGGCTTACAATAGGGGTCCGGGACCCAAAGTGGTAAGAATCCGGGTAACCTATCGTAAGTTTGTTAACAAGTGATAACATAGTAATTAAAATTTGTAGAGTTCAATAAAAAGATAATTTAGAGATTATGCCTCACCTATGTCTTGAGTGCTTATTTAGGCTAAGGATGGGAATCAAATGATACCTAGAGAGTAGGTATGATTAGAATTCCTCATTTTCATGAGATGGTATTCTAGTTCCACGTGGGTCATATTGAGGGTCTGGGGCCCAGAGTGGCCAGTCCAGGGTAACTTAATTCTTGAGGGTCCGAGGTCTAGTGTGACCAGTCTAGGGTAACTCAAGTAGATGGCCATGTGATGACACTCCCATAGTATGTAGTCTAAGTATCCTCCATAGTTTTTGCATTTTCCTCTGGTGGTGTATCTTTGTTGTCTCGTTATTACCTGGTGGTTTATTTTGTATTATTTGGTGTTTTGTTACATGTTGGTTATTTGATGTTTATTTATCTTTAGTTGGTGGTGCTTTGAGATAGAAAGCCTTCACGACCTTTTCTTAGTTATCTTTGTTTGAGTTTATTTTCTGAGTGGGGTTTGTTGTTATCTTTGTTTGAGTTTGTTTTCTGAGTGGACCTTTGGTTCCACGAGGTCTAGTGGTGGTGTTTTCTTTTACCATTTGAGATTCTAACATTCTTGTAGCAGTGCTGGAGGATTCTTGTTGTTGTTATCTTCTTCTTGTTCTTCATTGGAGGCTTGTTCATATCTATCTTATGATATTTATAATTATATCTTGTATCAATGCTTCAGAGTTGTAGATAACTTTTGTGACATACCCTATGACTTGTGTAGAGGATGTTGTATCATTATGTATACCTTATGGTATTGGGTTTACTTGTTTTTGATTAAGTAAAATAGCTTTTATAGGGTGTCTGAAACCCACAGGTCTAGAACAAAAGAATGAAACTAAAATAAAATAAAAAATAAGCAGACCACTGAAAAGATAGGGCCAGATAACCACTGCAAGGAAGAGTGATCGAGGCTAGAGATAGCCAGGGCACCACCCAGAAGTCAAACAGAAGACACAACTAATCCAAGAGTGGCAGAAGAGAAGCAACAAAACTCAACCACCAAGCGAGGAATTAAGGTTGTAATATTTCTCCCTCAGTGCATTGGAGTCGTTCCTTTTCTAGGATACTCTTCACATCTATGGGAAGGTCATCTCCATTTTTCCAAAGCAACTTTGCATCCTTAGTGACTGCCAAGTTGGAAAACTAGTCTGCCACCCCATTGGCTTCTCTATACACATGGGAGATGAACACCTTATAAAAGGACTTAAGAATGACCTGAGTTTCAGCTATAATGTTGGCTATTGTCCAAGAGGGAGGGTGAGAGAGGTTGAGGCAATTGATGATGTTCATCAAATCTCCTTCCAGCCAGAGCCACTTAACCCCCTGATCTTTAGCAAGTTTGGTAACTTGAAGAGCCGTGCAGGCTTCAACATAGTGATTCATCTAAGCACCCAAGGGGAGACTGACAGCCACTATGCTAAAGCCAAAGTTGTTCCTAATTATTCCTCCACTACCAGCTTGACCAGGGTTCCCTTTAGCAATGCCATCAAAGTTGGCTTTCGTCCAACCAGTCGGAGGACTAGTCCACACACATTTCTATCTTTTTTCCTGAGAAGCAGCCCGAGATTTTCCTCCAAGAAGGTTAGATCTACCACAGTAGAAAAAATTCTCCTTAATAGCATGAATAATTTTTTCAAAGATAATTTTAGAGGGGGAAGAATAGTCACGAAAGATGCGATTATTACGCTCCTTCTAGATCCCCCAACAAAAATGAGGAAGAATCTAGGTACATAATAACCTAAAGTCCTGATCAAACCTTTTGAAAGCCCTTTGGGAGAAGAGATCACTAAAAGACAGGGGAAAACACCATGAGAGATTCAGGACTGAGAAGAGGAGTTGCTAGATTTGATTAACAAAGGAGCAATGAATGAAAAGGTGATCCACTGATTCCTCTTGACATTTGCAGAGAACACATCTATTTGTGAATTGGAACCCACACTTGATGAGATTATCCACAGTAAGGATATGGTTCTAGAGTAGGAGCTAGAGGAAAACATTGATTTTAGGCGTGAGACCAGGAGTCCAAGCTTTGGCCCACAACAGTTTCAAATCATGGATTTGGGTGGTTTGCGAAGAATAGGTGAAAGCCACTTTGTAATTCCCATCTAAAGAATCCTCCCAGATTATCTTGTCTTGATTGGGAGAGAGAGTAACTGCATTGAGAGTAGTCATCAAAGGAGATAGGTCCTAAGAGATCTGAGTGAGGTCCACCCATTTGTCATCCCTTTTGTAATTACAAACCTAAGTCCCATAGGTTTGAGAGCAAACATGTCTCCATGTGTATAGAGTGTCAAAGTTTCTCATACTGCCCATCTAAAGCCAGTTGTCATTCCAGAAATTGACAGTATGACCATTACCTATTTTCCACTTAGCCCTAGATTTAGCGAGCTCCTTGGCGACAAGGAGACCATTCCAAATGACAGAACCTTTGGGGGAATCTGCCTCTTCAAAAACTCTATTGAGTGAGTTATGCGAGAGTTATTTTTCTTCAAAGGTGTCCCTCCACTCACCTATGCTATTGAAAATTCTCTAGAGCTATTTGTCTTGAAGGGCTTTGTTGAAAGGTCTCAATTTCCTTATACCAAGGCCACTAGCAATTTTAGGATGACACACTTTCTCCTAGGTAATTAGGGGAATGCACTTGTGAACCTCTACTCCAGACCAAAGGAATCTTCTCTAGATTCTCTCCATGGCTTCCACAACTTTAGCCGGGATAAGCCGGGATAGGGAAAAGGCTGAGGGCATAGGTAGGAAGATTCTGTAAAGTAGACTTGACCAGTTGGCTCTTACCAGCCTGGCTAAGGATGACCCCTTTCCAACAAGCGAGCTTCCTGTTGAATCTATCTATCAGTTTATTCTAGAAGGCTTTTGGAGGTTTGACACCTAAGGGCAGCCCCAAGTAGGTAGAAGGTAAGGTATCAATGCCACATCCCAGAATATGAGCAATTTTCCTCTGTCTAGCTTTAGGTGTGTTAATAAAGAATATAGCATTTTTATTCCAATTGATAGATTGGCTAGTAGTCCTAATATAATTGTTTAGAATGTCCTTCACCACTCTAGCTTCTCCCATCGAAGCCTCACCTCCAGGAATGGTATCATCCACAAATTGCTGGTGTGTTAAAACAATGTCATTAGAGGAGGGATTGATGCCTTTCAGGTCCCTGATCATTTTAGAGGCTAAGATGAGTCTCCTGAGGCACTCAATAAGGATGATGAAGAGAATAGGGGAGAGAGGGTCCCCTTGTCTTAGGCCCCTGGTGGGTTTGAAGAAGGCAGATGGGGATCCATTAATCATGACCACCAAGGATGGGGTCGAGATGATTTGAAAGAGAAGCTTGCAAGAATGGGAGTTGAAACCAAAATCTTCAAGAACTTTGAGAAGAAACTACCAGTCCACCCAGTCATAGGCCTTGGAAAGGTCAAGCTTGAGAAGAAAGCCTTCCCTTTTTCCTTCTTCTAAAGAATGAATAACTTCATGCACCATCATTATGGAATTTAGAGTCTGTCTACCAGGCACAAAGCTGAATTGCTGCTGGGATATCAAGGAAGGGAGGACTTTGAGAATCTTGGAGGTGATAACCTTGGAAATGATCTTAAGAAAGGAGTTGCATAGGATTATGGGTCTAAATTTCTCAAAATAATCCGCACCAGAGGTCTTGGGAATCAACACCAAGAAGGTAGCATTGAGCTCTTTGAACCAAAAAATTCTTGCACTACTTGAACCACATCGTCTTTCACCACATCCCAATAAAGGTGAAAAAAGAACATAGGGAATCCATCTAGGCCGAGGGCTTTGTTCCCAGGAAGAGAGTCTAGAGCTTTCTTGACTTCAGTCATGTCCAGAATAGAGCATAAGTCTTTGTTTTGATGGTCAATAATGATTCTCGATATGTTATTAAGGAGATAAATATGGTCTTGTTCGGATATCCCCTAATCTTTAGAGAGGAGCTGAGAAAAGTAAGAGATAGCTTCATCAACAATATCCTTATCCTCCTTAAGAGCTTGGTCTCCCTTCTTGATTCTACTTATCCTGTTAATAGCTCTGTGTCTCATAGTGGAAACATGGAAAAAGTGAGTATTTTGGTCCCCTTCCCTAAGCCAGATGGACCTCGATCTTTTCTTCCAGAAAGTTTCTTCCTGTCCAATAATGTTATGGTAATCTGATAGGATGACTTTTTCTTTTTGCAATCTATCTTCATCATAGCCCTGTTTCTAGATTTCGGCTTGAATGCAGTTAAGTTCATTGAGAGTCTTATCTTTTGAGGTAAAGATGTGACCAAATTCATCTTTGTTCCAATTTTTGACATTACATTTGATATTCCTTAGTTTTTTTGCCACTCTAAACATGGTTGTGCCCTCAACATCTATGTTCCACCACTCTTTGACTTTATTGAGGAAATTCAGATGGGAAACCCACATCTTTTCAAATTTGAAGGGAAAGTTCCTTTTCTTGTTAATTTGATGCAGGGAAAGTGAGATGGGAGAGTGGTCTGACCTGCACAAACCAGGGCTGAGAGGTTAAGACTGTAGCGATTCAACTAGTCCGGTGAATACAGGGCCCTATCCAAATGAACTTGAATACAATCCATTCCAATCTGCCTATTTGACCAAGTGAAATCAACACCTTGAAGATTCGTGTCCAGCCGAGCTAAGTCATTAATGAAATCCATTAGGTCTTGTCTACTTTCAGTATCAGGTGCTATTCTTCCCCTTTTTACCCCTTCTTTAAGTGTGGTGTTGAAGTCCCCCATAATGATTCCCTTAGACTAGTTAAGAGGGGAAATGGTGGAGATGATCTTATTCCAGTAGGTCTTTCTTTCTCTTTTAGAATTAGGAGCATAAATATTCAAAATGAACCAACTTTCATTATCTTTTATTCTAGTAAAATGCATGAGAAGAAGGTTACCTCCTTCATAGATGACATCATCTCTGAAGTGATGTGAGTTCCACATAGTAATAAGGCCCCCAGAAGCTCCCTTAGAGCTAGTAGCTCTGTTTTTGATAGCTTTGCTGAATTTAATTTTCTCTAACTTATCCTTCTGCATTTTAGTTTCCTGAATTAAGAAAATGTCTAGTCTATGATCCCTTATCATATTTCTAATGACATCCTGCTTATGTGAGCTATTTAGCCCATGAATGTTCCAAGAGATGACTTTCATTTCTTAATGGAGGTGCTGGAAGCTTGGATAGAAATCTGATTTCCATTTGTTTTATTCAAGCTCACTACTACTTACCTAGTCTAGTTTATCCTTTTTCTTTTTGGGGTGCGGTTTCTACCCCTTTCCTTTTCCTTTTTCCTGCTTCTGGTGGTTGCTGGGGAAACAGGAGATGGGTCTCTGCTGCTTGGTTTCTTCTTCTTGTGAACTAAGATCCAACCCTCCTTTTCTTCCTTATGCTTGGCAAAGACCTCCACCATGATGTTGAATTGGTTTGGGGAGGCTAAGACCATCAGGTCCTCCATCTGTTGGTACTTCCCTGATTCCTGCATCTCAGGGCTAGGAATAGAGTTGTTCACACCAGCCACAGGGGGAGCAATGGACTCTGGGACCAAGGAAATTGAGATGGTGCCTGAGCACGAGTCACCACCTTCAATCTGAGCTTCATTCTTATTTTCTTCCTTAGTTTCTTGTTGATTGGTGACATGTAGATCCAAACCCAAAAGAGAGGGGGGGGGACACTTTGCTAGTCTCTTCAGTCTGGGTCAACATTGTCTTCTCCACTTCCTTGGGATCCTTAGTATCCAGATTGGGAGCTGGTTGTTCTTTTTTCTTCTAGACTCTATTGGTTTTGGGCTTTGGTCCCTCCTGGGAGACTCCTTTATTTTTCTAAGTGCTTGTCTGGCTTTCTTATCTTTCTCTTTAGCCCGGAGGATAGGACAAGTTTTGGCTTTGTGGCCTGCTTTCTTGCAGTGGAAACAAGCAAAAGGGATGCTTTCATAGTCCAGTTTCTGCACACACTTTCCCAGCTTGGATTGAAGCTCAATAACTTCTAGCATATCCTTGCCTTCTTCCACTCCGATACAGATCCTAGCAAAGGTGAGATGATGCCTTGCAACTGTAACATGGTCAATGAAAAGAAGGGTACCAAAAGATTTGGCTATCCCATCAAAAAACATCTTCATTCCAAAACTCCATGGGTAGTTCTGGCAGTCTCACCCACATTGGGGCCTGGACGAAGGAGTCATTAAGATCTAGTTTAGGTGTCCATTTTTGCAATGCCAAAGTGGCCTTTCCTATGACCTAGGTGCCAGCACAAAGGATCTTATCCAGGTCCTCTTTGTAGGAGAACTCAAAAGACAAAAACCCCTTTGCCATTGTAGAGACTTGGACATGACCCTTCAGGTCCCATTTTTTTTTGCAAAGATCTTGACAATGTCAATATTTGGTCTTGAGCCAACAAACTTGCCCACTAGTTTATGGTCCATGGATGCAATGTTGTGGTCAACTAGTTCGTCAGGGATTTCTATAACAAAGTTGCCTTTTTCCTTATCTGATATGTCCTTAATGGATGGGAAAGAGGACTTGCCTAAGGGTTTTATCCCAAAGAGTGTTGATCATCGACGATGAAGACCGTCCTGGTCACATGCCTGGGTCTTCGTAGAAGAAGATGGCCTAGGGAGGCCCTCGTTCTCAGCTCTTGCTCCCGCTTCCTTACCTGGGTCTTTCTCCTTTTCATGTGGGACCCCATCCTTTTTCTCTAGGTTTGCAGAGTCCTGATTTGCAAGGGAATCAACGCAGCAGGCATCCCCCGAGGAACCCACGGCCTACGATCCAGGATTCCCTCCCACCAATGAATTCAAAATTCCACCCGTTCGCACGCCCACTCCTGCTCCCACTCTCGTACTTGTTATTCATATGAGTTAATTGTAATTATTCTTAATTTAAGTGTTTATTTTTTTATACGTAATTCTACGTCATGGGACCCTTGAGAATTGTTAACTATAATTGAGTTCTAGTTATGTACTTATTTATATCTCATGGTTGGATTGCTTTCGCATTGTTTTTGATTAAAGCATCAACAAGTAAAGGGTGCTGACCCAACAGTACAAAAGGCAAACTAAGGAATTAACAAAGAGTTAATCGCCAAAGAGTGCAGCATGCAGCATGAAGCATAGAAGTCTACCTCGATAAAAAATTTAGCTATCATCATTGTTTGTAAGCATTTAAGAAAAATAAAAAATTCTATAAACTTAGTGACATGTGTTAGGTAAGTTTTCCTAGGTTCCCTGATGGGACATTACACACACACACACACACACATAGATAAATTCAAATTAAAAAAAGTTAAAAATAAAATGAAACCTTAAAAATATTTATTTTATATTGATTATGATTATGTAATTATTTTGTCATTTCTTAATATTGTAGACTCTAAAGCTTCATTTTCAATGTAAAGTATCATTGAAGTTGCATTTTTAAAAATATGAATATTTGAAAAAATTAAAATAATAATAATAATTAAAATTTTAATATTATTTAAATGAATATATTTAATTATTTACAATATTTTATATAAATTAAAAACTTATCTTTTAGATTTTATTTAAATGTATTATATGTAAGAAAATATTTTAAAATTAATAAAATCATTTAATTTTTAACCAAAAGCTTATTTATAACATTTCAAAGCGTAACTATTGCACCTTGTTAGGTGAAGTGCTAGTTTAATGATGTATCAGAATATACAACTGTATATTAAAAGAATCACGAGTCGCTACCATTAAAGCTCGCAATTAGTTTGTCTTATTAGATTGGACATAACGAAGGGGTGAGCTGAACGGGTAAGGTCTATGAAAATTTTAGTTTCCTCCGATCAAATAAACAAGAAGATACGTACGATAAACAAAGACATGGGTTTGAACGTTATGAGGTTGTATACCATTTATTTTCTATTAATGGCCTGTTTTCCATGCATCGTATTACAAACAAATTTAAATCCTTGTAAACATCTAATACTGTACCAATTCTGTCACGACGGTACAGCCATTTACAGGCCTTCCGTTTTTTCAAATGAAAGAAAATATACATTTTAAAATAATATACAAGTATAGGAAGATATGATAAAGTTGTCATTTTTGAAATTTAGATTTTTGCTTTTTTATATTTCTCACAGATTGTCTAATCATATACAAAAATTGAATTTTCTAGGTTGGAGTGTTAATCTAAATTAGTCACACTATCAATAATGGGTTGGATAAAAGAGTTCATAGTTTAGTTTATAAAGTATATTAGTAATAAATAAAAGCTTTATATGAGTTGTAATTCAATGTGGTACCAAAGTTAAACTATGCTCTTAAGCACTTACATTATGAATCGTTTATGTAGTCTATATCAGTTGATTCTATTTATTAATTAATTAAATATAGTCAATAGTACATTCTTGTCTCTGGTAGATTTTGTTCCTATATTATAGTTTAATCAAGGAAATTGAAAATAAACCACACCCAAATCTATCATGAAATATTTAAAGAGGAATGAACAACTCGATTGATAAGACACTTAAACATCATCGTAATTTAATTAATCTACGTCAAATTCAACAATCTTGTTATTAATTCTTAAAATTATTTTAATATTATCATTTGTTAATTCTTAATTAATACTTTTATTATTTAATTAATAAATAAACTTTTTTATATTCAATTCCTCTGGTCCATATTAACGGATATTTTTAATAAAAAACTCTTCAAAATTCTTATAAATATTTAATTTAATATTTTTGCAACCACTTTCATAAAACGTCAGATTAAAGCCATTGAAAATTTCAATGGCAATTTCTATGGAGGACAAAACTGAAACGCGAAACCTTCTCTATATTAATAATTAGAGGAGACTCCTGAGGTATTCTTCGTACAAGAACATTGAACGAAGTTTCCCCCGGGAGCTAATTAGTGCTGTGCAGTTTTACAGTCCAAACAAGATGGTAAATTTTATATGAGTTCTTTCTTTATTTCTCATTGAATGATAGTTATGGCAGCTTAGGTTTTGTACTAATGCAGAATATCAATTTGCAGGGGGAACTCACAAAAAATCCAGAAGAATCTAATGAGTTGGAAGGATTTGTGGACTGGAAGGGAAGGCCTGTACGGAAGAGCAGCCATGGCGGGATGCGCTCTGCCGCATTTGTTTATGGTATATACGACCATTCTATTTTCTTAATCAGTTAAAAACTTAAACAAAGCATGAACTAGAGAACAAATTCTGTTCTAAGCTACCTCCTGTAGGTAACTAGTAAGTATAGAATGCTATTAGAATATGAATGATAAATTTCAAGAATTAGATTGTATGAGAAGTTTTACAATTGGTTCATTCTAAGGAATATAATCTGAAATATTGATGTTAAAAATTCTCGCTCAATCCAGAAAAATCTACCACTTATAAACTCAAAGATAGATTAGTCCTGAAAAAGATCAACAGTTTAATATTCACTTTTCTGATGTTTTGCAGCAATGACAGCACTGGACAACTTAGCTTTTGTGGGGACAATTATGAATATCATTATGTATATCATGGGCGTCATGAATTTGGAAACTGCAGATGCAGCCAACGCACTGACTAATTTCGTTGGTACCACTTTCCTGCTGTCACTTTTGGGAGGAGTCATTTGTGACTGTTGGCTCACCAGATTCAAAACAGCTGTTTTCTCAGCTCTTATACAAGGAGCCGTAAGTCCATTAGATCGTTATTTCAAATTCTCAGATATTGATTCCATATACATCTGAAATAACCCATGTGTTTTTTTTTGTTGGGCAGGGATATGTTGTAATGTTAATACAGGCGCACTATAAATCGTTATTGCCTCCACACTGCGAAAGATCTGATCGGACTGCAGTCTGTGTGAAAGTAAGCGGCACCAAAAGTGCAATGTTATATGTTGGACTGTATCTGATTGCCATTGGAAATGGAGGCACCAAGGCTAGTTTGGCGCCTTTAGGAGCGGATCAGTTCGATGAAAGAGATCCAAATGAGAGAGGAAAAATATCTCACTACTTCAACATGCTGTTTTTCAGTGTGACCATGGGCTCAACTCTTGGAGTGACTGTGCTGGTTTGGGTTCAAAACTTTAAGGGATGGGATGATGGCTTTGGAATTTCAGTTGGAGCTATTTTTTGTGGAATGATATGCATTTTGCTCGGATGTACCACTTATCGTCACAGAATTCCACAAGCCAGTCCCCTAACTCGAATTCTACAGGTGTGTACATAGTTATGCTTATTCAGTAGTAATTTTACGGGGAAAGGCTTATTCATTTCGCAATGTTTTTAATTAAATTTTGATCTACCATTTTTTAAAGCTTTGGAAAGTAATTGTTTTCTAAATATCAGAAATTTACGATGTGATTGTTGCTCAGGTCTCTGTTTAAGTCCATAAGTAATTTTTAAGGGTTATCTAACCAAATTGAAGAAATATCCACTATTTAATCATACAAAGAAAATACAGTTTCTCTGAATTCAATCGTGTGTAACAATTTAGAATCAAGGTTAAGGATTATATTTACTTTTTCTCTATCTAATTTATTTTCTTGAATGAATTTTCTAAATTCAATCGTGTGTAAGAATTTAATATCAAGGTTAATAATTATATTTACTTTTTCTGTGTCTAATTTATTTTCTTCAATAAATTCTCTAAATTCAATCTTGTGTAAGAATTTAGTATCAAGGTTAAGGATTATATTTATTTTTTTCTATCTAATTTATTTTCTTGAATGAATTCTCTAATTTTATGGTGATTTGAATGGTGATTAGAGATTCTAATTAATTTGATATTCATAATTTTTATAAATAAATTAAGTAATTTAGGAATTAGTTAAAAAGTTTCTAGGAGAAGATGCAATTATTACTTTTGATATTAATTGAGAAAATTAATATAAAATATATAACTAAATTGAAAGACATGATATATTATTTTCTTATATTGATAAAAGGAATTTTTATAAGAAAATTAATTGCAAAGCGCTCTTTACATGTCATGTATAGAAAATGTAATAGATCTTTTTCTGTGTTGTAAACTTATCCTACTTTAACATTTTTATCTAAATAAACTAAGAGAGTTTTTTTAATCTTTCTTCAACATAGAAAAAAAAAATAGTCTTTTTTAATTTTTTTTTTTTTTTTTATCATGATCATATGCATAAAATTTTATACAAGTTGATTTAATTTCTTATTTTATTAATATATATGATAATTTTTTGTTGTATGCATATACTATAGAGGTATACGTTGTAGGTAATATTACAAAAGTATAGCAAGATGGAGGCATGAAAAGAAAGCTATTGTCTTAACAAACTCATCTTCAAAAGATGAAAAAATGATGTTAGTTGAGATATGTCATGCTACATAAAAAAATATGACAAAAATATTGAAGATTGATATTATATTTTACAACAAAAAAAATGACTCATTTTTTAAAACTATTGTATATTTCAAAAGTCTAAAATTGTTATGTTTTCTTAAAATATAAAATATAAGAAAAATTATATATTAAAGAAAATAATAGAACAAATAATAATGAAGGTTGCAATTACAAATTTTTAACAAAACAAAATTATATAAACTAAAATATAATAATATCATTTAATTAAAGTTATGAAGGTATACTGATCGAACCCACTTTAGATTAATAAGATTCTTCTTATGCGCATTAGTGATCTTTGAGGATTTATAGACTAAGCACAGAAAACCATATTGAAAGTTTATATTCATTTTCTTTGTTGCCTACCTTAATTTAATTTAATTTTAATCTCATATTTTGTGTGGAAGTGTTTGAATTATTTACTTTGCAATGATCAAAAGTAGTTGCCATTACACAGGTATTCGTAGTTGCATTCAAGAATCGAAGGCTTAAAACAACAGAGAATCCCAAAGATCTTTACGAGCTGGATGACAAAGAAGCAGATTTAATTACCGAGAGGCTTCTGCATACAAACCAATTCAAGTATGTATATTAATACCACGTTATTAATCACCACTGTCAAAATTTGTTACATCAAGGGACATGAATTAACTATTGTTTTGTATGGAGAGAACAGATTTCTTGACAAAGCGGCTGTGGAAACAGAAGATAGCAAGGGGAGAAATTCATGGTATTTGTGCAGTGTGACCCAAGTAGAAGAAGCCAAAATTATAGTGAGAATGATGCCCATATTTCTAAGCACGGTATTGATGAGCACATGCTTAGCACAACTACAGACATTTACTGTTGCTCAAGGTGTGACCATGGATAGAAGCATGGGAAAGCATTTCGACATTCCAGCAGGATCTCTTGCTGTAATTCCTCTGGTATTTCTAAATTTCATCACTCCAATCTATGACAGATTCATCGTCCCACTTGCTAGGAAATTCACAGGACATGAATCTGGCATTACTCACTTGCAAAGAATTGGAGTTGGACTATTATTGTCTGCCGTATCCATGGCCATAGCTGCTCTTGTAGAGGTCAAGAGAAAAAATGTGGCAATTGAGCATAAAATGGTGGAGAATATACCAATTGTGATGGCACCCATTCCAATGAGTGTCTTCTGGTTGGGATTTCAGTACTTTGTTTTTGGAATTTCAGACCTGTTCACGTTTGTGGGTATGCTGGAATTTTTCTACAGTGAAGCTCCTGCGACGATGAGATCCTTTGCCACTTCTTTCACATTTGCATCCTTGTCCATTGGTTACTTTCTCAGCACTGTCTTTGTTTCCATTGTTAATTCTGCTACTCGCAACATCACCAAGAGCCATGGCTGGCTTCATGGTCATAACCTCAACCGCAACCACCTTGATTTATTTTACTGGTTCCTTGCCATTCTTAGCATGATCAACTTTTTCAATTACATTTTCTGGGCACGTTGGTACAAGCACAAGCAAGTAGTTTCACCCGAGCCTTCTCTATTTAAACAGTCCAAGGACGAGACATAAATGTTCTTTAATTGCTCGAATAAACATTGGGTAGCAGAATGGATAACATCTGTCCCAGTTATTTTTCTCTTTTCCCTTTCATATGTAAAAGATCATCATCTTTTGGCTTAGAATGATATGCTTATCAGTTCTAAGTAATGATCAATTGATGTCTTTCGATTGCTGTTGAGTTCAAATCATCTTTCACATATATATGTATTTTCTTTTAAAAATATTGATTGACGTTATATAGTTTTGGATGATTCTTAAGGGGAGATATTTAATCAGATATTATTTCTTCTAGATCACTATGAGAGTATAAAATAAATTGACCAATCTTTAATAAATAATTTTTTTCGTTTATATATGTATGAATTTTCTAATTTTTTAATTGAAGATATCAATTATCAAATATTATTTTTTTCTAAAAATTAACATTATAGTATAAATTAAGCTTAACAACCTTCTATAAATAAATAACTAATAGAATGAAAATGTTAACATTCATTTACAAATTTAGTTTAGATAGTGTAATAGTATATATATGATTGTAAGGGTTGAGAAAATATTTATCTTGTATTTATCAATTTTTATTTTAGTTTTTATTAGATCTTTTTGAAAATCACTATTAGTAATATATTACTCTTTAATGAGTATATTTTGGAGTTGGTTATGAGAAGTGATGCTCAACTTTGTCGCTAGTAAAGGCTAGTAGACAACGCGACAGTTTATGTGAAGGGTATGGTAGTTGAATTGATTAGTGTCATTAAAGATTTTTAAGGGCTCAAATAAGTCAAGTTATCCTATTATAAGATATTTCCATAGTTGGTTGAATCGTGTGATGCACTAATCCATTGGTTGGAGATGGTAAGCAATGAAGTATGACGACCTTGTGAAGGATACTAAGAGTTTGTGAGCATGATATGAAAGTGTTGATTGGATAACCATAAGTAATCTAATTCTTGTTCATTTAAAGGTCTAAAATGTTAAGGAAATATACTTTAAAGGTTGAACCATATGATAGCTTGGTTTGTGTTGGGTTGTGACAAGAAGATGAGGACATTTGTTGTGAATATGTCAACATTGTGTTAGGTGTTCCCTCAACTCTAAATCAATCACATAATTCATCTAGAAACATAAATTAACAACTATATACTCGACCTATCAATGATGCTTCCATCACAGAATTGCTAGCCAAATAAGTACTATGAGTAGCCACCAATGCATGGGAATTGGTGAAAAATTGGGCAGTAGAGAATGAAGAGACTTTGCAATGAAACCATCTTTTTGTGCGGCTTCCCTATTAGTAAGGATACAAGATAAAAAAATTGAATGAATATTAAGAAGAATTTGTGCTTGAATCCAATGCTCTTGCATAGACTTTGGAAATGTTTTTTTTTAAGACGCTTCATTAATATATTACCATTTTAAACTTGGTATGCTTCAACATCATTTTATCATTTTTAACTCAGTACTAAACACTTAAAAGTCCATGGTAAAATTTTGAAGAACCAGAGCCCATAGAATGAATAGAAGGAAAGCAATGTGCTTCTTGGTGCATTTGTGATATGTTTGTCAATCTATTTCTAACTATAACAAACAATGGTCAAGTTATTTATGAATTTGAGTGACAAGTTAATTTCCTTCTATTATCTTCTAATGGTTATTCATCAGTATTGTGGTTTCAAAATAGTGCATACTAAATTGGTATAATACAAGGAGAGGTCACATAGTTTTTAGATATAGTAAATGAATTTTGCCTTGAAATTTATGAAGTCTAGATGCTTGAAAAGAAAGAATGGAGTTCATTTGGTAATTGGAAACTAATAAAGAATTTACATTATTTATGGTTATTACTCTATGTAGTTTTGGTGCTATTTGTACCCAAAAAATGAAGTAATTGGATGTCAACTTCATGTTGATGTCTTATTTTGAACTATTGGAGAGTAAATGTTCATCAAAGTTATCCAATGGTAAAGTTAATAAGAATTTGGTAGAAATTTTGGTAGTTTTAGAAGGATGTTGTGACACATTGATACTAAAGCTGAAGAGCCATACATTCCAAAAATTAATGGATTTTAGTTTATTTTCTTGTCAATTTAAACTTTCCTTGTTCCAAATAAGTAGAGTAAAATTTTACCAAATCCAAATGTTAGGTTGTCTATGCCTCCCACAATTTAAGTATATGGAGACTTCCACACAACTTGATATCCATTATATGCATCCTCTATGTTTGGGAAAAAAATTTTATGGTGTGAGAAAAGAAAAAAAAGAATATTTTGCATTAGGTTGAGCTATTTGTAACAAGGATCAAAGTCCAATTTTTTTGGTTATTTGGGCCTAATTTAATGTTAGTGAAGGTTTTTATGATTATCCTACAAAAGAACCTATTCATAATTGTCCTTTATATGTTTTCAGTTGGGCTATTGGAGGTTGCATTATTCCTTTGTTGCTACTTTTGGAGCTTAAGGTGTATTTATATCATATTGGAGGCTAGAGGATTTTCATCATCTATAGTTGGATTCTCACTTTGAGATGGTGCTTGTATGAGAAGCGATTTTGGATTTCATTTCATGATTTTTCTTTTTATCTCTTTGTTGATGCTAATAGATTTTTAGAATACATGTGTTGTGAAGGTTATGTTTTAAGGGGGAAATATTGGCGTAATACATTATGATATAATTGTAATAACTACAATGTTCACCTTCATTCCTATGAGTAGTTAATAGTTAGTGCTTAACTATTTTCTAAATTATAAAGTGGTGTAATTAATGATTGAATATATCATCAAATTAGCAATTATTCATGCTGCACTCCAACAAGGCCTTGTGAGGGGAAGCGAGCTCAATAGATCTTGTTTAATTTCTTAAGAGGAGTATTCTTAGGAGTTTATTTTGAATCTATAGACCAAGAGGAATAAGATATTGAACACAAACTAGATGCTTTGAGAAGGGGGGAGGGGGAATTAGCATAAAACAAAATCTCACTTAAGTGATATTCAATATCTATGCCACATAAAGCATTAAGAAAATAATGAACTTAAATAGTAACACATAAGCACCTGGGTGACCCCACAATAGTGGGTTATAATTTTTTAGACATGCTGATTTGTGCTGAAATAACACATTTTTAATAAAATATGATGATTTAAGCCTTGAGAGGTTCCATTTGAAGGAATTAATTACAAATAGTTATCTTAGAGCCTCTTAGATTAAAAAAAATATTGATATAATATCTATACTCATTATTCATACCTACAATGGAGTCTCCTTCACACCTATTAAAATGCTGACGAAAAATCACTTTGACTTTATCTTTCGGTAGATCAAATGAATTCATTTGAAAAACCTAGCTATGTAGTAAGGTACTATTGAGAAATATATTTCCAATGATTATAATGTTAATATATATTAATTTTATCATGACTTTGTATTTTTAGTTTTACTAAACATAGATATTTCACCATAGGTCTATCTCTATGTTTGACACTTATGGAAAAATAGTAAATGAGATAAAAAAATTCTAAAAAATATCTATGCCCTAGGTATTTAAGTTCTATTCTATAAAAAAAATAAAAAATGAAATTGGACAAATACATGACAAGTTATAAGCTATGTAGTCAAGGTATGTCAAAATTCCGATTTAGTCAACTTAAAACATTATAACATTATGCAATAATCATGATAATGTCATAAAACCAATTGCATGCCCTCCGTATGGATGTGACAAAACTAAATTCAAAACAATCACATTGATATCTGTTTTAGAAAAAAATTTATGCTCTATGAAAACAATGTAACTCTTTGAAAATGAGATTTTTAGCAACATACTAGTTTTCATGGGAGAAATAAAAACCATTCAAATCAATTCAAAAATAAAAATTATAAAAAATATATTTAGAATCTAGACAGAAAATCCTAAAAGACTCTAATTTACTTTATCTTCCAATTTCAAACAGTTTAACGAAAATATGCATTTGAATCCCAAAGTTTTTTTCAAAATGTAGAGTTCAGTGTCCGTTCAGGCAAAAAAGTGTAACCCATTATTGTGGGTTCACCCACCTATATTTTATACATGCAAAACCCAAATTAGGAAAAACCATAGTGAGCACTTTTTCAAAAAGATAATTCACTGATATATAGTTGGATTACAAATATAGTGAGAGCTCAGTGCTCTGGACTTGCAACTAGTGGCTCATTTCAAATACAACACCAAAATAGATAGGATGTCACTAATCTATACTTGAAAATTGAGGCCCACTGCCAAAGTAGTGAGATACAAAAAAGAAATTATGCATCCAAGACTCATTGTCATAGGGACAAGATACATACAAATATTCTCAATAGATATATGCATAGATTCTTCTAATAATGTAGTTTTTCCAGGCATAAATCTATTAACCACAACAACAAACTATCTCTACCTTTTCTTCTTGAAAAAATAACCTCATAAACTAGAATCTTCTCTTCTTAGATTTTCATATAGATCTCCACTTTCTCTCTTTTATCATACTTTATTTTATAAACTACACATTGTACTTATATACAACATAGATCATTAGAGTTTACAAAAAGGTCATAAATGCAAAAGGAAAATTAAAAGTGAGTCGTAGCACTAGAAAATTAAAATAAGGTCCCATGCTAGAAGCATCTGGAATAAAACATAGATCAAACATAATAGGGACCCATCTCGATAAGAGATAAATATTAAATACGTAGGTCGCATAACATGAATCCATCCTGATGAGAGATAAATATTAAATATAATACTCAAACCAAAAAAATGAAGCATGATCAATCCCAAGAGAATGAGAGGCCATGAACATGTTTTTGATTAGGTAAAACGAGATTTGAATGGGCCCTGAAACCATTTACAAGCAATTTTTGAGAGGAACTGTAACCCAAATAGGAGGAATTAGCACAAATCTAAGATGAGATAGCTGGGAGAAGAAGATAGTCATAACAAAGCCCCCCAACATAGGCTGCCAAAGGAACTACTAGCAGCCCCAGAACCACAAAACAACATCAACCAAAATGATGCTAAGCACTAAGGAACTAGCTGCGCGGAACCATTAGGGTGAAGCCTAAGCTTTACGCCAGTAGAAGGAGACCAGGGTAATCATGTACCCCAAACCTGTAAAATAGGTTTTGATGTGGTTCCCATAACCAATTTGGGTTTTAACCTAAGACCCAAAACCAACATGGTGGTGAAACCAATCCACCCTTGTAGATCCTAAGATGAGTAAACACAACAGCTTAAAATTATTGAGCAGTTTAAACTTGAGCTGCACCTAAGCATAAGGGTTTTGAAAGGCTCCCCAACCCTCACTAGAAGAATGGGGCAATGAAAGTCTCCCCAATCCACCAAGCCACAATCTGCTAGGAGAGAGAAAGTACAGGCATAGGGCTCAGGTAGAAAGAGCTCCCTCCAACACAGGCCAAGCCCAAGAGAAAAACTCCTTTGCACCACTTTCAACCAGCATCAAGCCTCCTCAATAGGCTGAGCCTCCACCTCAAAAGGAGCTTCCACCTCTACAGGAAGCAGGAAAGGAGGATGAAATAGTGGCCATTGGGCCCAGGTATGAAACCCCACCTCAACAGGGGTCTGCTCCACGGAATGGAAAGGGGAAAATGAACAGCATAGTTTCCCTCTAACCTTGTGTGATAGAGAAGTGAAGCCTCTCCAAACCAGAGCTGCAAGAGGCAAAGCACTCCGCAAGAAGAAAAGCCACAAGGAAGAGAGCTTTACCCCCACAGCCAATAGGCCCAAGAGTGCAAAGGGAGATAGGGTACCCAAAAAAATTCCACCGAGTGGAATGAAAAGAGGAGGATATGACAAATCCACTGAAAAAGCCAACAATGAGCCACCAGATCCGTCCCCCCCGAGAAAAAAGGCCACACTGCCGACAGAGCAGGCACAAGGCAAGGCAAAAGAAAATAAGACTGCACGACACCCTCTCCAACAGACCACACTCTGAGCAAGAACCACAAAGCAGGAAAGAGACCGGGCATCACGGGCAAGAGTGGAGAAGGCCACCCACATAGGCATCACCTGCCGTCCCAGCACAGACACGAATAGATAGGGACACCACGAAAGCATCAGGCTGAAGCACATCAGACACAAAAAGGACCCCATCCGCCAGATCAAGAATAAGCACAGGTGGGTCATCATCTTCATCACCATACTTGCTCAAATCCTCCAAAGAGCCAAAAAACCTAACCCCTGTGGCCCTGTTCCCGCTCCTACTCCGCTCTGTCATTGTTACACAAAGACCATGAACATGTTACACAAAGACCAATACCAGATTAATAATTTATAAAATGAGGACATAAAAAACCTTTAGGGGATACATTGATCATAATAGAAAACATAGGAGGTGTGACACATTCTGTTATCAATTTTAAAAACTTACCTTTGAAGCCATACTTTTCAACACTTTTTAATGGAATTTCTAAGAACATTTGTCATAAGCATTAGATATATCAAGTTTAAGGACCATACCGACTTGTTTACTAGTCTCTATTGAGTGAGTAATCTCTTGATTAGTAATTACTATACCAATGATATTTCTTCCTTTAACAAATGTGCTTTGATTATGACAAATAAGTTTGTCGAAGACAAACTTTAGTCTACTAAACATAAACTTGGATAATGTTTTTATAGAGTATATTATAGTATTACATAAGATGATAGGTCTATAGTCACTCATTTTATTAGCATTAGAAATTTTAGGGATGAGAGAAATAAAAGTAGAATTTATTGTTTTAACGAGTCTTTTGATCAAGAAAATGTCACAAGAATCATTATATATTTCCTCTGCTACAAAATCCTAGAACTCTTGAAAAAAAGGGAGTGGGAAAGCCATCAAAGCTACGAGATTTGTAGGATCCAAGGGATAATATAACTATATAGGATAAAATAATGTATGGGGTCCTAGAACAATGGTTTTCACATAAAAGAGACCCCAAAGCCAATATTTTACACTTACATTTGAATTCTATTGATATGGGAAGTAAATGTAGATGACTAATGTTGAAATCAAGAAATAAAGGTACTTACCTCCAAAAAAGAATTGGCCAAAAACCTTATCAAACAATCTCAAAAACTGTTGATTCTCACGATTTAGAACCAACACTGTGAGATCTACAAAACCCAAAAATATTTTTCTAAGATAAGATCAGGTCGACCTTAACCCTCATAAAATGTCAATGATGACCTGGAGATTTTGAAGGTCAATTCTGACTTTGTTCGAGGATCTCAGAAGTTCGGTGAAAAGGGTATCCAAATCTACTCTCAGATCTGAAGTTTCGCACCTGTACCTACAAGAAAAATGGTTTTGTTTGTTGGGGGGAAGGGGTTTGCCTTAGTTAAACCCCAATTTAGGAATTAACCTTGAAATTGAATTGAAATTTCTCAAATAAACAAAGTAAATGGAACAATTCACCTTGCTTGAGTTGAAACCCTTGTGGAGGATTCGAATCCTTGAATCCACAAGAATGGATGAATGTAGAATCAAATATAGGATGTCTCCAATCAATTGTCTTTAGATCTTCAACACCAATCTTGAATGGATCTTGAATTTGGAAGAGGCTTGAATGGAAGTAGAGGAATCTTCAACAAGAGAGCTCTATAGAGCTTGAATCCTTCAATGGCTTCTAATGGATCTCCTTGATGAATTGAATGCTTGAATGCTTGAAGGCTTGAATGTTTGATCTTCTTGTTTTCTTGCACTTGAGAGATTGAGAGATTATGAGATAAGATGGAAACTTGATGGAGAAAATGAGAGAGGAAGGCTCCCTTTTATAGTGATCTAGGGCACAAGAGGGGCCTCGTAGAAAACAATAATTAAGGGCCCATGGCACAAAAATCTAGAGAGGTGCACATGGAGAGGAAATTAAATTAAAGTCTTGACACAAAACTCTAGAAGGGGACCACCCTTAATATAGAAATAAAATAATTATTTAAGAGCCTTGTCACAAAATTTGAGTTAAGGCCAACCCCAAAGTTAATTTGAGTATTAGGCACAAAACTTGAGAAAAGCTAATCTCCAATAATAGATTAGGAATCTTATACAAATATTGAGAAAGGTCCACCTCAAATATTAATTTGAGAATTTGACACTTAATCCGTGAAATAGTGGCCCCAAAGAGGGAAAATGCAAGATTTTGATGAAATCCCAAAACTGGAAGCAAACCCCAAAGATCCTAGACCCTAGGGTGAAGGTCGAGTTCGAACTTGACTAGGTCAGGATCGAGCTCAATCTTGACCTAGTCAGGATCGAGGTCAACTTTGATCCCATAAGGTCAACTTTGACCTTATGGTCAAAAACCTTAGGTTCATAGTCCAGAATGCTAGGAAAATGCTAGGAAGAAGTGGAAAATGGGGTAGAATAGAGGAAAAGCCAGATCCAAGCCAAATATTCATTCAAGGTGTTAGACGTGACCCCAAACCACTTACTCAGAGGGCTGAACACTCTTACCATGGAAGTGCCTCCATTTTAAGATGATACATTAAGCCCCCACTTTAGCAAGATTATGGACTCGATGCAAACTCTTGGTAAAGGAGATCATAAAGAAAAAGATAATCTTATTGAAATCAAAGGGACAAAGGTATCCTCAAGCCCCCAGGGACTCAAGTCTTCATCAACTCCAAGATCACAATAAGAGAGACATCACTAAAGAACAGAGAGAAAAGGATAGAGAGGAGTGGTTAGCTCACCCAGTAAGATGTGTGTATCTCACTGTGAACCACAAAGAGGATAGGATGTCCCACCAAGAAAACACTTGATAGTCACCCCATAATGTTGTGCACCTTCTGGAAGCTTTGTGCATGTATGTAGTGCATCTTCTGATGGCTTTTATAAAGCACCCATGGATCCACCTTCTTGTATCACCATGGAATACAAAATGCGTGTCTCCTTAGGATTTAGCAACTTATGTGTGTTACCTTCGGAAGATTTAGCATATTGGAAATGTGTTTCCTTTTAGGATTTAGCAACTTATGTGCATTACCTTCCAAGATTTAGCATATTAAAAAATCTGAAAAATGTGTGTCTCCTTAGGATTTAGCAACTTATGTGTGTTACCTTCCAAGATTTACATATTGAAAAATGCGTGTCTCCTCAGGATTTAGCAACTTATGTGTGTTACCTTCGAAAGATTTAGCATATTTGAAATTGGAAATGTGTGTCTCTTCAGGATTTATCAACTTATGTGTGTTACCTTCTGAGATTTAGCATGTTGCAAGACAAAAGGTTAGAACAAAAAATACATAATATAGAATGAGGGAGGCCATATATATGCCCCCCTCCTTAATATGGAAAAAATATACTATTTTGACATGTTAAGGAAAGAAAAGAACAAGGATAAAGCCTTCTTCAGCATCAAGACAATATCCATAGACAACATCCAATCCAAGCCAAGAAGGTCTTAGCTCCTATGAGGCCATGGAAGGGACGAATGCAAAGAGATATCATGCAAGAAGTGAAAAAGTAACCCTTGTGAGGGATAACACACTGTTCAGCTTCCAAGGTGAGAGATTTATCCACCATGGAAACCCAATGTCAAACAATGGAATAGGTTGTGATCAAGGAAAAAGATCCTTAATGCAAACCAAAATGTTCATTTATGATTGGATATCATATAATAGATAGATACTTCTTAACCAAGGAAAGAGGTGAATCTCGGAAAGACAGAAAAGAAGGAAATGACATCCTTGCCCCCCAAGTGTAGGAACAAGGATGGAAGGAGACCTATTATATCACTCGCAACACTATGCAAGACAATGAGCCCCCAAGTATTAGGCTAACATTGTTTACATAATGTGGAGCTCCATAATAGGAACATGAATGTTATTTAGAGAAAATAGGATTGAAATACAACTCATTGCCACATGATATATAAATAACATTACTATCAATGAGCTGCCTAATATTATAATGTAAAGCTTGACATTCATTAGTAGACTGATCATGAAATCTATGATATAAACAAAAAGGAAGAGTCTTTAAGTGTGGACTATGTTTCTTTTTGCATTTAGGTCTAGTAATCATCTTAGCACGAAGGAGTTTATTCAAAAGAACTTCTTGGTCAAATTGCTTCATAGTTTCATCATGTTTTGAAGTGTTATTCGAGATGTTGTTAACATTGATTTGTTGTCGAGGATTAAATCCCAATCCATAAGAATTCTCATGCCCCCCAATGTGTAAGGGCATTTGAATTCCCTGTTTATGCTTACCATATCCTTGAGCATTAAATCCTTGTTTAACTAGGAAGTGATAACCAAGACCATAATGAGAAGCCATATCAGAAGAAGTCAATGGAACTTCAATAGTCACTATATCATCATTAGTAAGTTTGACAGGTTCATGGGTGATCCCACAATAGTGGGTTACACTTTTTTGCCTGAACAGACACTGAACTCTACATTTTGAAAAAAAACTTTCAGATTCGATTGCATATTCTCGTTAAACCATTTGGAATCGAAAGATGAAGTGAATTAGAGTCTTTTAGAATTTTCTATCTAGATTCTAAATCTATTTTTAATTTTTAATTTTATATTTATTTGATTGGTTTTTTCTTTCTCCCACAAAAATTGGTATGTTGTTGAAAATGTCATTTTCAAAGAGTTACATTATTTTCATAGAGCATAACTTTTTTTCTAAAATAGATATCAATGTGATTCTTTCGAATTTAGTTTTTTAACATCCATATGGAGGGCATGAAATTGGTTTTATGACATTATCTTGATTATTTCATATTTTATTAATATTTGAAGTTGACTAAACTATAATTTTGACATACCTTGACTACATAGCTTATAACTTGTTGTGTATCTGTCCAATTTCATTTGTACTTTTTTGGATAGAAAGATAACTTAAATACCTAGGGCATAGATATTTTTTAGAATTTTTTTTCTCTCATTTACTATTTTTCCATAAGCGTCAAACATAGAGGTAGACATACGGTGAAATATCTATGTTTAGTAAAACTAAAAATACAAAGTCATAATAAACTTAATATACATTAACATTATAATCATTGGAAAGAGTTTTCTCAGTAGTACATTACTACATAGATAATTTTTTCAAGTGGATTCATTTGATCTACCAAAAGATAAAGTCAAAGTGATTTTTTGTCGGCATTTTAATAGGTGTGAAGGAGACTCCATTGTAGGTATGAATGATGAGTATAGATGTTATATCTATATTTTTTTTATTTAAGAGGATTTGAGCTAACCATTTGTAATTAATTCCTTCAAATAGAACCTCTCAATAATTAAATAATCATATTTTATTAAAAATCTATTATTTCAACAAAAATCAGCATGTCTAAAAAAGTGTAACCCACTATTGTGAGTCACCCTCATTGTGGGTGGAAGTAGCGACAAAGTTATCACAAAGGGGTTTAGATGTAAAAGTTCACTATTCAAACTCTCTTTGTTTCTTCATAAAATCAAGATCATTAATCTTATACTCTCCAATAAAGGTAGGAGTAAAATCCAAGGTTCCCCAATCATTGCCAGGAAGAGCATTAGAGGAAGGAGGATTACTATTAGAAATAGGAGTAGTGTGAGTTTGAATATTAAGACAAGGATTAGGTGCATCATCCGCATGAAGTGTATACATCACATTGTTATGTATAAATTTGACTTTACGGTGAAGGGTGGAAGGAATGACATGCATCTCATGCAACCAAGGTCTACCCAAAAGAAGGTTATAATTGAGAGGTCTAGGAATAACATGAATAGGTGTATTCAGGATGACCGGTCCTACTTTGATGGTTAAGGTAATGATGCCTAAAGTGTTCTTAGAAATGTTATCAAAGCCATGAATAGGAAAATTGTTAGGTTGAATAGTTGAAAGATCGGCGTTAATCACTTTAAGCATGTCCATGCTACAAACATTAAGCCTAGATCCATTATCAATCAAGGTCTGATGAATAATACTTTTATTGATAGAAACCACAACCATAAGAGCATCATACTAATTTTGAACTTCTTTAGAAGGTAAATCCTTTTGAGTAAATACAATATCAGGAGGACCCGGGGTAGCATGCATGCATTTTAAGAAGTTATTGATGTTCTCTTGATTAGGAGGTGGAGTAGGAAGAGTTTCAAGAGCTTTTTGTAAGGCTTCATAGTAGGTAGGTGAAGTTTGAAAAAGCTCCCATAAATAAATCTTGGCAGGAGTATTTTGTAATTGGTTTATCTAATCATACTCCTTACTAGGAAGATGAGGTGGAGGAGGAAGAATGGGTTGAGAAGGTGGTAAAGAAGTAGAAACCATGGGATTAGGTTGAGGGTTATTCCTTGTATGATAAGTGTGACCTATAGAATCTTGATCATTGAAAGACTCCATAGGTTTACCTTTGATAGTAAGGTGAGGACAACCTTTGATAGTCAACAAGGGTTTAGGATAAACCATTTTAGTTGTCTCAACACTACAAATAGATTCACAAGAAGGAAAAAAAAGGACATCCTAGGAGGATATGCGGTAAGATCTTGATTCTCTACAGGATCATCACTAAGAAGGAGAGCATTAAGGGAATTCATATTATTCTCCACTAATGCCTCATCACTAGAAGGAATCTCAAATGGAGGTAAAGCATCTATAATGTCATCTTCTTTCACTAAAATGTCTACATGTGTTTTAGAAAAAGAGTTATCATCATGTATTACTATGTCATCTATTAATAAATTACCCTCTTGTATCAAAGCTTCTTTGTGAGGAGAGGATAAATCAATGTCGTTATCCAATGGATCATCCAAAATGGTTTCATGAGAAAGAGAGTAATCAACATCCAAATCCAAAGGTTCATCCCAAATAGGAGGATTATCATCCCTACCAATAAAGCACAATTTAGGATCCCTATAGGGGAAAGAAGGTAAATTATATTCTAAAGTAGGCTCATAAAAAAGACATGTATTAGGAAAAGAATTAACATCAATCCCCAACTCATCTCCAGAAAGAGAAATATGATGGAGAGATAGATTAAAGTCATCTTCTTGCTCTAATACATCCTTACAAGGTAATTCAAGAGAGGACAAAGCATAATCACACGCACTAGATAAAGTCTTTCTTGGTGTAACATCATGCAATGGTAAGGTAAGAGGAGAATGTTGTGTAATCCCAAAAGTTATAGAAGAATGTTTGGAAAACACTTGAAATAACTTGTGCAACATGATAACAAATAAAGAAGTGCATAGAAAATAGATTTAGATATATCCCAATGCATTCAAATGAAACTTATAAGCATGAAAAGGAACACAATAGGGATCTAATTCCACAAAAGAAAGAGTTGTCGTAAACGGGTTCACCAAAATGTATAGATAAAGGTGAACACACAAGATAATAGAAAGGAAGATCTAACACAATAGGGCATCTAAATCCAAAAAAAAAGAAAGGGGTATTCACGTTGGGTTCACCAAAATGTATACGATAAAATAGTGTATGTGGTCCTAGAACAATGGTTTGCACATAAAAGAGACCCCAAAGCTAATATTTTACACTTACATTTGAATTCTATTGATATGGGAAGTAAATGTAGATGAATAATGTTGAAATTAAGAAATAAAGGTACTTACCTCAGAAAAAGAATCGGCTGAAAACCCTATCAAAAGATCTCAAAAACTGTTGATTCTCATTTTAATCAACTAAAACTGCGAGATCTACAAAACCCAAAAATATTTTTTTGAGATGAGATCAGGTCAACCTTGACCCTCATAAAAGGTTAATGATGACCTAGAGATTTTGAAGGTCGATTTTGACTTTGTTCCCGGATCTCAGAAGTTTGGCGAAAAGGGTATCCAAATCTACTCTCAGATCTGAAGTTTCGCACCTGTACCTGCAAGAAAAATGGTTTTGTTTGTTGGGGGGAAGGGGTTTGCCATAGCCAAACCCCAATTTAGGAATTAACCTTGAAATTGAATTGAAATTGCTGGAATAAACAAAGTAAATGGAACAATTCACCTTGCTTGAGTTGAAACCCTTGTGGAGGATTCGAATCCTTGAATCCACAAGAATGGATGAATGTAGAATCAAATATAGGATGTCTCCAATCAATTGTCTTTAGATCTTCAACACCAATCTTGAATGGATCTTGAATTTGAAAGAGGCTTGAATGGAGATAGAGGAATCTTCAACAAGAGAGCTCCATAGAGCTTGAATCCTTCAATGGCTTCTAATGGATCTCCTTGATGAATTGAATGCTTGAATGCTTGAATGCTTTATCTTCTTGCTTGCTTTCACTTGAGAGCTTGAGAGATTATGAGATGAGATGGAAACTTGATGGAGAAAATGAGAGAGGAAGGCTCCCTTTTATAGTGATCTGGGGCACAAGAGGGGCCTCGTAGAAAACAATAATTAAGGGCCCATGGCACAAAACTCTAGAGAGGTGCACATGGAGAGGAAATTAAATTAAAGTCTTGACACAAAAATCTAGAAGGGGAACACCCTTAATATACAAATAAAATAATTATTTAAGAGTCTTGTCACAAAATTTGAGGTAAGGCCAACCCCAAAGTTAATTTGAGTATTAGGCACAAAACTCGAGAAAGGCTAATCTCCAATAATAGATTAGGAATCCTATACAAATATCAAGAAAGGTCCACCTCAAATATTAATTTGAGAATTCGAC
This sequence comes from Chamaecyparis obtusa, assembly GCA_027943335.1. NCBI lineage: Eukaryota > Viridiplantae > Streptophyta > Pinopsida > Cupressales > Cupressaceae > Chamaecyparis > Chamaecyparis obtusa. The sequence continues at coordinate 68,717 of BSBK01003517.1, read as the reverse complement.
ACTTAATCCAAGAAATAGTGGCCCCGAAGAGGGAAAATGCAAGATTTTGATGAAATCCTGAAACTAGAAGCAAACCCTGAAGATCCTAGACCCTAGGGTCAAGGTCAAGTTCAAACTTGACTAGGTTAGGATCGAGCTCAATCCTGAACTAGTCAGGATCGAGGTCGACTTTGACCCCATAAGGTCGACTTTGACCTTATGGTAAAAAACCTCAGGTTCATAGTCCAGAATGCTAGGAAAATGCTAGGAAGAAGTGGAAAATGGGGTAGAACAGAGGAAAAGCCAGATCCAAGCCAAATATCCATTCAAGGAGTTTGACATGACCCCAAACCACTTAATTGGAGGTCTAAACTCTCTTACCATGGAAGTGCCTCCATTTTAAGACAATACAATAACATCTCTAACTTCTTGAAAATAAAATTTCTTCACCAAACATTGATTGTTTTTTTGTATCACCAAATAGGGAATAACATCAAGCATACCATTAGGGTCACTAAAATGATGTAGATGAGTTTGATGGGATTAACAGGGAAGGAAATGACAATATTAGGTAATATTCATCTTCATTTCCCATGAAGAATCTATTAGGGAGTTGCATTTTTTTAAAATTTCCTCTTCTATGTTTTAAAGTAGATTGGTGAACAAAAATGGCAATTTTTCCCCTTCAACTAGCCATTGGACATGAGATTTATGTTTCCATACTTGACTTCTTCCTTCTTATTGATTTAAGTACATTTCTCCTATTGGATATTGCTAATGCATTGGGGAGGTGATTGATACATTTAATATGTTTAATCACTACATTGAGTAATGTTGGATCTGTTGTTGTTGTCATTAGTGTTTTGTCACTGATGTCAACATATGTTCTATGAAGAGAACATGCTGATTACCATAGTATACAGACACTGTACAGATATTTTAGGATGTGTGAAGACATATGAGAGTACATGAAGATGTTGTGATCTTATATCCAAGATCGCATCATGTAATATTGCATATTGAATTAGTTACAGTTGTTTTGGTAAAGACTAGCTACTGGACTATGACAGTAGAATTTGACAGAGTGAGTCTCTTTTTTTTTTGGTATATCTTACAGAAGGTATGGATTTGGTGTATGTGAGCTTAAGAGATGAAAGACAAGGTACTAAAGAATGTTCTATGATCAGTGCAAGGTACAAAATGTTGGATGACATCAGTTGTGGCGTGTAATATGAAGAAGAATTATTTGGGAGCTGACTTCAGTGATGTAGCATGTATTTTGTTTGGTGAATGTGAATTAAGGATGTCGGTCCTTAATTTTTGTAATATAATCATTGTATACTTATTTTAGATACTGTGTGTATCTTAGAAAGGGTTTATGTAATTGTTATGTAATTCAGAAAGCCTAATTGTCCAACCTGATCATGTAGAATGTAATAGGGTATATATGTAAGATATTTTCTTTGGAAAAGATATGGGATGAGATGTATGTGATGTAGAGGATATTGTGTAAGCTATGAGCTTGTGTCTATTTGATGTAGAGTAGAGGATTACTGGTGAGCTTCATTGAAATTCATCAAGCAAAGACAATTATTGTTGGATAGTTCAAAAGATTGTATATTTCTTCATATAAACTTGTGTTGTGAATAGTGAGTTTTGAAGGTGGTTTAACCTTCTTTGGGTAGTGAGCCCACCCTTCTTTCTTGACTCCTAACAGGGTCTTTCCTCTAACAAGGACTATGTACTATAATGTTTCAATAAGCTCCTAACAGGGATAGATCTTCTAACAAGGATACAATACTCCCAGTACATCATTTGTGGGTACTAATTCCCACCAGAGTTTTTACCTTTAACAGGGTTTCCCTGAGACCAAAATAATGTTTTATTGTTTTGGCATTCATTTTGTTCATTATATTTGATATTTCTTTTATTGAAATTTTAAAGTTTAATAATCTATCACTAAAATGATTCGCCCCCCCTCTCAGTTGTATTGTGGACTATTATTCATAACAATTGGTATCAGAGCTATTGGTCCTTAGAGAGAAAGCTTAACAACTTGAGGTGATCTTGGAGATGGTGTTCTATAGGAAGGATAGTCCAAAGTTTGATCCTGAAAACTTTGACAGTTGGAAGAACAAGATGTGAACTCATTTGCTATGTTTGGACATTGACTACTAGTTGATTACAAAGAATAAGGTGGATACGAAGAATGAGAATGATTTTCCATCAGCTAATGATGATGAAAATAAGGTATTCTCATACAACATGGTTGGAAGGGAAGCATTGATCAATGCACTCTCTGAAGGAGAATTTACCGAAGTTAAAGACTTGGATTCGACACACCAAATTTGGAAAAGATTGGAAGCACTATATGAAGGAGACAAGTATACCAAGAAAGAAAAATTACAGAACTGGGAAAAAAAGGATGGAGAAGCTACCAATGAATGATGATGAAATCATTAGGGCTTATGTTCAAATGGTTACATAAGTTGTGGTTGGAATCAGAAACTGTGGAGGCACTTATGATGAAGAAGTTGTTGTGAAGATCCTTAGATCATTGATGCCTGCTTACAAGTTTAAGGCTATATCTATTCAAGAGACTATACCCTTGACTTTGAACTTTAGTAGAGAGATGTTGATTACAAAGATAACTACCTTTGAAGCTACTGAAATGGGAGATTCTGTACCTAAAGTTGAGTCTGCATTTAAAGCATATCCACACTACATAATAATGTCTACACTTTCAGGCACCAACAATGAGAACCTAAAAGAAGAGCTTGGTGAATATGCTGAGGAGTGGGAATAGGTACAAGTAGAGGAAAGACAGATGGATGAACTTGTTGCACTGATTTTTAGAAGAGAAAAGAGAGGTAAGGGTAAATTTGAAGGCAAATTACCTTTGAAATGTTTTTCATGCAATAAGGTAGGTCATTTTGCATCTAGATATCCTACAAGAGTTCCTAAGTACAAGCCTAAGTTTTTCATGTCTAAGTATTCAAATGACAAGGAATGTTATTATGCTAGTGAAGGTATTTATGATGATGATGATGATTTTGATTATGAGGAGATTGGATTTGTTGCTATTAAAGATGAACTAGTACATGAGGAAAAGGCTTTGGTATCACACGTTGATAAGAAATCTGAATAGATAATAGATAGTGGTTGTTCACATCATATGACTGGAGACAAAAAAAAGTTTGTTAAATTAGTGAAGTATGATGGTGGTGTTGTGAGGTTTGGAGATAATCTTCCTAAACCTATCATACGAGTAGGATCTATTACTCTAGATGGAAAAACTAATACTGATAATGTACTACTTTTTGATGGACTTAAGCGTAACTTGTTGAGTGTTGGACAGTTGATGGACAAAGAGTTTCAGTTACAATTTAATGATGGTAAATGTTTTATCAGAAGTAAGGAAGGAAAGTTGCTCGTGTAACCAATACTAAATCTAGAGGTAATGTATTTGAATTAAATACATCTAGAGCCTCTTGTTTTGTCGCAAAGGTAGGTGATAGTTGGTTATGGCATAAAAGGTTTTGACATGTTAACTTTGACAATATTGTGAAGGAAAGTTTGACTAATGCAGTAAGAGATCTACCAAAGATTGTGAAACCATATAACACTGTATGCAGAGAATGTGTTATGGAAAAAACTAGAAGCCGTTACAAAAGAAAAGAATATACATCAAAAGGGAAGTTAGAATTGGTATATACAAACCTATGTGGACCTACAAGGGAAAAATCATACTATGGTGAAAGATATTTCATACCTTTTGTTGATGAATTTTATAGAATGATGTGGGTTACTTACTTGAAAGAAAAATCAGAAGCATTTGATAAATTCAATATATTCAAGGAAAAAGTAGAGAATGAATCAGGTTTAAAGATAAAATGTTTGAGGTCAGATAGAGGTGGAGAGTTTACTTTAGACTTATTCAATTCATACTACAAAGAGCATGGAATACAAAGAGATACATGTGCTCCTAGGACTCCACAACAGAATGGGATAGCAGAGCGAAGAAACATGATTATACTTGGTGCTGCTAGGACAATATTACTTGAAGGAAATGTATCTCATGTACATTGGAGAGAGGTTGTTGGGATGATAGTGTACACATTAAACAAAGTTCAAATCAAAGAAGGTACAAGTAGGACTCTTTATGAATTATGGTTTAATCATACTCCTACTATAAAATATTTCAGAATATTTGGTAGTAAATGTTATATCAAGAGAGATGATGAGATAGAGAAGTTTGATGCTAGAAGTGATGAAGGAATTTTCTCTAGTTATTCTACTAAGACCAAGGCTTGCAAATGTTTGAATCTAAGATTAAGAAAGATGATTGAAAGTAACAATGTGAAGATAGATGAAAGGTTTCAGATACAAGAAAGAATGTATGATTGTAATTGTTACCCTAATTTTCATATGCATGTAAATTTGGCTAAAACCTATTCCAAAGTATTTGTTTTACTCCTGCTGAGCATCTCTGAAAATTTCATGGCCTCATGTTTTGTTTCCTGGCCTCTGCAATTATTTCAAGTCCTTGGTTTGCAAGTCTAAATATTCATAAAACTAGCCATTGTGTTGGGAACCTTTTGAAACCCTCAAAACCCTTTGGCCCATTATAATTCTTCATTACCTTTTTCGGCCACTAAAGGTTTACATTTCCCATGTGCGCTAAATTCCTATTGGCCCAGTCGCCAATTCTCTATTTCCTTTCGGCGGTCCCCTTTTTATTCGGCGACTTAGCGAATACATCAATTCTCATAATCGCTAAGGATTTCCCGATCATCGTTTAAATTCTTGCGACCTAGCAACGGTTAGCTTTTCTTCAGTCATGTATTCGGGTCGAAGTCCGATGGTCACTTTAGTGGGGTCCCGGTTAGAAGGATACAATGACTGGTGTATCTTCGCATAGGCTAGTGTCAGAGCTTGAGATCTTAAGATGACCATTAGATCTTCCATGTCTGCAGTGCTTCAGTGTGTCAGTGGGACCGGTGCTATGTGGATCCATTTTTGGCAGCCTGTGATTGGCTAAGGTTGAATATAGGTGGAAGGTTGTCAGTGGGGCCGGGCCCTTTTAGCGGTCAGGAGGCTCTGACATCTGTAGAAGATCGACGGTCGATGTATCTTCGCATAGGCTTGTGTCAGGGCTTGTGATCTTATGACAACCACTGATCTTGGTTGGTGTCAGAACTTCCTTCGGTGGGTCCTTATGTGCTGGCTTGCTTGAATCCAATTGGTCCACATAGCAATGACTTGGATGATGCAGTGGGACCGTGTCAGAGGACCTGCAAGGATGTTAGAAAGATGAAGATTGATAGTTGGCGTATCTTCACAAAGGTTTGTGTCAGAATATGAGATCTTGCGCTAGCCATCAGATTTGCCAAAGTGTTCAGACTTGTCAGTGGGTCCGGTGCCAGGTCAGGATGAGTTGCCGAGTCCTTATTGGTCAGAATAAAGAGATATGTCAGGTGGTCCCAGTGACACGTATTGTTGACATGCATGCTTTTGATTGGCCGCCAAATGATGATGAGGATTTCCAGGTGGACTGATGTGTCAGTGGGGTCTCAGAAAGGTAAGGATCTAGCGGCTGGCATAAAAGCATAAGGAATATTTTGGGGCTATAAGATCATGCACCCGCCGTTAGATCGGTATCTCAAGCGGTGGGTCCGATGTCGGAAGGTCGCAACGTGTATCCGAAATGGGATAGTTTGATTGGTTGTTGACTACTGCGGTGGCGGTTGACTTGTCAGAAAGGATTTTAAGTTGTTTTAAAGGGCACATCTGGGCCATTCATTTGCCGGGAAGGTTTCTCATCGATGACCATGTTTTAAAATGACCAGGCTAGCTATTAACCTTTAAATTCAAATTTCCTGTGAAGGTTTTTGCTAGGGTTTTGATCTTTTTAGCCATGCGTGACAGTTTTGTAGGTAGAATTGATTTCTTCAGGACAGAGATGGTTGATGGTTGGAAGATGATAATGAATGATCTGATCATCAGCACTGTGGATTTTTCAGGGTACCATGTCGTGTTGAAGGTGCTAAATGGAGTGGCACCACCTTTTCCCAGTGTTATTATTGAAAATACAGATATCTATGAGATAAGATTTGAAGCCTTCATGGCTTAGTTGAGTTGTAGGTGGGTAGATGGGTCGAAGTTGTTGTGTCTATAGGTGGACTCAGTCTAGGATCAACACGCAAAGAGAAAGATCTGATCTAATGACTGGTTCTCAGTGACTTTCATGATGGGTCAGTAGTGGACACCTGGGGTTTGATATTTTATTGTAAAATCTGTAACTCTGGTTAGGTCAGTTTTGGACTCCTGCCTATGGGTAGTGAGTGTTGTATATATTGTTTTGTGGAGCCTTAGTGCTCAAGAGGTTCATTTTTGTAAAGGAGAGAAGCCCACTTTTGCAAGGAAGTCATCTTTTCTCAGAAAGCCATCTGTGGTATTTGTTCTACCCTCTGGTTCTTCTACTCTTTGTAATCTCCCATTGATGATCAAGGCATTCTTGAGGTACTTGTGATATTTGTTCTATCCTTGTCTTCACTATCTTGATTATCTCTTATTGGATTGAAGTTTATGAATGTTTTTAATGGAAATTGGGGTTCCTAGTCCCTCTCATTTTCTATGATTTTGTGTGTTACTATGTCTGATCTGATTTAGATGTTTTTTGGGTATACTACAACCCCTAGTAGTCTTGTCTCGTTCCTACACCTAGTTGCAGAAAAGGATGTTTTCTTGCAGGTCATAAGTTGTGTCTTTTGTTCAGACCCTCCTATGAAACACTTAGGCAAGCCTATCTAGTGAGTTGTGACTTATTAGACCTGATTTCTTCATTGGTTTCATTCCTACATACTGAGATCCAAACCCTAATTTTGGTGTATCACCTAGTAGGTAGTTTTCTTTCAAGCCATTTCCCTTACAAGCATTCCTTCTATCCCTTTCCGTCCAAAAGTTTTACTTTCATGTCAGGAAGCAAATTAAGGTGATTATCCAAGAGGAACCAGCCTAAAACCTAGAGGTTTCATCCCTGTTAGCATAGGTCCCACACTTGGGGATGAATCCAATGTTATACTAGGTTATCAAGACCAAGAGAGCTTGAGACAAAGGCACAAACTTAGTGTATAACAGTAATTAGGTTACATAGATCATAGAGGTTGTTGCTGTAGAAGAAGAAGAAACTATTGAGGCTAAATGCGAAAATGAGACTTGAGATAATGAAACAAATGAGGCTATTGAGGTTCCTAAAAATTTGGGGTATGTAAAGAACAATCATCCTAAAAATTAAATTATTGATAACTCTAATCAAGGAGTAATGACTAGATCAAAGGCTAGAGAAGAAATTTGTTTGATTTCTCAAGTTGAACCAAAGACTACATATGAAGCTTGTAGAGATGAATCTTGGATAAATGCTATGAAGGAAGAGTTAGATTAGATAAAGAAGAATAACACTTGGGAAATGGTTCCTAGACCTAAGAACAAAAATGTAATAGGAACTAAATGGGTTTTCAGAAAAAAAATGAATGAAGGAGGAGTTGTAGTAAGAAACAAAGCAAGACTGGTATTTAAAGGCTATTAACAACAAGAAGGCATAGATTTTGAAGAGACATTTTCTCCTGTTGCTAGAATTGAAGCTGTGAGATTATTCTTGGCTTATGCACATACTAGAACTTCAAGGTATATCAGATGGATGCGAAATCTGCATTCTTGAATGGGGATCTTGAAGAAGAAGTGTATATAGAAAAATGATGCAGGGGCATTCTTGGGTCCTCGGTGAATCTGCATGGTGGTGTGGTACTTGGACGGTGTTACTTAGTTGCAACCTTAACCGATGGTCTTGATTATTGAAGGAAGCTTAGTCATTGAAGTAACTTGGTGAAGCTTTTGGTGCTCTGTGGAACTGGTGCTTGGTAATGCCTGTGTTGCTGGCTTGGTCGGTTGTTTCACTGGTGGTCAGTTGTTTCTCTACCGCTCAGTAGTTCTAGTTACCGACAGGAGTTCTTGGTGATTTGGTTGGCCACCTTGGTGCATTTATTGTTGGTATCTTTTGTTGGATTCTCCTATGTGGATCTGGAGGGTGACATGTTGAATTTATTAATTGTAAGGCTATTTGGGAGCTGACTTGTATTGCATTTAATATTTTTTAGGAGTTAATGGATTCATCCAACTGACTTGTGGCTGATGATTAGTATTTAATGGGTGTGAGGGGTAGTTGTTTAGGCATTCATATCAAAGGTTCTGAAAGCAGATATGAGGGTAGCAGATAAGTGAAGTTGTGGAAAAGATCCTGCAAGATCTTGCAGATTAGATTATTATCTGATAGTTTATAATAATAGAGCTAGTGGTTTGCATACTTGGAGACAAGGAGATTTCTTGGAGGCTTGCGAGCTCAAGTTTCTAGATTTACCTTAGGGTTTCCATTAGTTGCTGATAGTTTTCAAAATTGAACTAGCTAGAGTTGTGTTGGATCTTGATGATCTTGTAGAATTACTTCTTGATTGTAATTGGCCCTAACTAGGAAGGCCTTACAGCCGGGCATGTTAATGTAAAATATATTTTGAAACATATCTTGTTGTGTTGTGTTGTGTTATTCTGTTGTGTTGTTTTGAAGTTGCAAGGTTTGGATTGTCCTTAATTAGATCCACCATCCCTTGACCTGCATCAAAAATTATGATGGATTTCCTTTATGAGAAGATGGAGACATGGTATGCAAGTTGAAGAATGCACTGTATGGGTTGAAGCAAGCTTCAAGGGCTTGGTATGCAAGGTTAGACAAACACTTACTTTGGCTTGGATTCAGAATAGGTAATGATGAAAATAATTTGTATTTAAGAACTAGTGAAGATGGAGTTCTGATAATAGAAGTCTTTGTTGATGATATTATCTTTGGAGGTAATGATGATCTATGTGAGAAATTTTCTAATGAATTTGAGATGTCCATGATAGGAGAAATAAAATTCTTTCTTTGACTGCAAATAAATCAGAGTGGAAATGGTATTTTTATTTCTCTGACTAAATATCTTAAAGAAATGTTGAATTTTTTTGGAATGGAAGACTGCAAACCAGTTGGCACACCCATGGTCACTGGTAATAAGCTAACAATAGATGATGAGTTGAAGTGTTTTTTTCAGACCAAGTACAGATCAATGGTTGGAGGATTACAATATCTTAGTCAAACCAAACCAGATATTTCTTATGTTGTTCTAGGATTGTGGCTAGATATTAGGTAGAACCTAAAGAGACACACCTAGCTACTGTAAAAAGGATATTGAGATGTCTGAAAGGAACAATAGACTATGGCATATGGTATGATAGAAATGATAGCTTTGAACTTCATGCTTATACTGATGTTAATTGGGTAGGAAATATTGATGATAGGAAGAGTACTAGTGGTGGTGCATTTTTCCTTGGGAAAAATTTGGTTTCATGGTTAAGTAAGAAGCAAGATTGTATAACTCAATCTACTGCTGAATCAGAGTATGTTGTTGCTACTATTAATTGCACTCAAATTGTTTGGATGAGATAAATGCTGAAGGACATTGGAATAACTTTTGATGAGCCTGTGGTTATCCAATGTGATAATACCAGTACAATGAATATGTCAAAGAATCCGGTGATGCAAACTAAAACTAAACATATTTCTATCAAGTATCACTTCTTGAGAGACAAGGTGGCAGAAAAGGAAATAAAGTCGGAGTATATTAGTACAAAGGAATAGATTTCAGACATCTTTACAAAGCTATTGCCAAAATACACCTTTGAATGTCTCAGAGGTATGCTTGGGGTTCAAGCCCCTCCTAGTCAGAATTAAATGCTGCAGGGATGCATCAGTCCAGAGGTTTTCAGAGCTTTATCATATTTTGGACTTGATGTAGGGATCTACTCCTCAAGGGGAGTAATTGTTGAAGGAAGTTGTGTAGAATAGTTGTTGAATCACGGAACCCTTTTCCATTGTTGTCAAAGGGGGAGTGTTGGTATGATAAAATCCCTACTGTATGGGGTTATTGTATGGAGGTGTACTATGAGAGTACTATTTGGTTACATAACTTTGGATTGATAAAAAATTGGGTTAATGGATTTTCCCATATGTTGACATCAATGCTAAAGGGGGAGTGTTGGTGTAATTAAATATTCCTAATTATACTTTACTTAATCTTACTTAGGTTAATGCATTGCATAGTAGTTTGTGATTGAGACACGTAGGAGTTTGCACCTCATTAAGCACATGGTGTAGGAGAAATTCCACTTTTAGTGTGAGATCCACCTTTAGTGCTCTTATGACATTATCATCCTAATCCCATTAATTGTGCATACTTGATTGCATAATGGAGGATGATTCACATTTGGTGGACATGTGATTACACCTAGCATAGGTGATAGCTTATCAACTCCTTATCATTCTCTCTTATCACCTTTCCTATATAAGGAGGCCTATTATGTAATCATACATCAAGGTGAATTCATTGGATCATTCAATATCAATCAGTGCATTCATATGATCTCTCTTGTGCTTTTCTTTAACCTCTAGATCCTCGGTTCAATCTTTGCTATTTTCAAATTCTTACATGGTATCAAAGCCATTGGAGCATTTTGATAAGCCGATTTGAAGAGATCTTGATGCAAGGTTTGAAGGTCCAAATCTCAGATCTGAAGACCAGCGTGTTGTAGAAGTGTCTTGGAGCAGATCTAACTTGACCATTACCTTTGGGAGGCTGTTTCGGTTAAAACTGACTATAAACTTGCCCATATTCGATGAAAGTCCAAATCGAGGCAAATTTTTTTTATAAATCGAGCCGTACGACCTAATCTGCACCTCTGCGATATGATTCTTAAAACAAAAAGTAATTTTATATTGTGCGTTATTCACAAGAGTTTTTTTTCGTACAGGGTAAAAGAACAATCGAGTGTCACCTTTTGGGCTAACTCAAATCACTCAGCCGAGTTATACTCGGCTGAGTCTAACATGAACAAGTACATGTAGGTGCCGCACGGCACCGAATGGCATCTATGTGGCCCATTAGACTGGGCCGAGTCGTACTCGACTGAGTAGGACTGGGCCGAGTCTAAATAATATTTTTAATATAAAAAAACATCACAAACCACTCATTTGCATAGTATTAGGCTATTTGAGTGGGGCCGACCCCTGGGGGGACTCGGCCAAGTCAGACTCGGCCCAGTCGGACTCGGCCGAGTCTACTTAGGTGGCATGCCATGTTGGTAGCCAAACCACCAAAAGCACAAAAAAACTAGAATTTTGCACTTCTGTTGTTCCTTTCTTAGATCAAAATAGAAAATGTTAAAAATCTAAAAGTACCCTTTTCTAGATCTTGAAAGTACGATTCTGGACATATAAATTTTATATTGTTTCATCTACAAAACATTAAACAAATTTGCTAAAAACTACATGTAGGTATATTAAACTTTGAGAAGACGTTGATTCGAAAAATATAGAAAAATGCTAAATCAATTTAAAATTTTTTTAAAATTATATACGGCACTAGAGGAGAGAGTCCTCTTCAAGAATATATAATTTATTTGATTTTTGGTATAGTTTTGATAGGGTAAAAGTGATGGGAGACAAAAACTATTGATTTCAGGTAAGGTCGACTTTCGATACTTATAACGGGTAAACTATAGATCAAAAAAACTTCTTTCTTTTTTCCTGCACTAGATATACATGTCATCTAAAACATATTCTAAAATTGGAGGGAAAAAAAATGTTTTACTTATAATGATTTGACGGGAAGTGAACTCCTTTATTTGTAGTATTTTCAGGATATGAAAAATAGACCTAAAAAATTAAAAAAACATATTAATTTTTGCTCAAATTAAATTTTTAAAAATTATAGACATAAAATTCATCCTATTTTACACATTTCATCAGTTTACATCATCTTCAAATTCTCAACAGAAATGTCACTTTTATGCCCTTGAAGTTTTTCAGTTTTTGTGTTGTTAGCCTCTTCCTTTGTAAAAGGGTGACAACTTATTGTGCTTTTACCCTACAAAAATTGGTTTTCAGGTCTGGTACGTGCCCTACAATAACCCAAGGTTTGGAGAATATTCTCTGTCATTCATGCAACATGCCTATTTCTACATTTAGCATCATCACCTATAGTGCACATCACCTGAGCTCGATGCCGCAACGGAGCTTGAGCCCAAGCACACTAGGTTTTTTGGTTTAAGGGTGGGCATTGTTCTATTTAAAAACCCACATTTCCATTTACATAGGCAATGTGGGACTAAACTCTGGTAGATGCTCCTCTATAGCGAGCGTGCCACCCGTGCAACACTGCTCTGACAGCGCACCCTCCACCCGGTCAGAGGCGATGCGACATCTTTATGACCACCACATGACTGCTTTGTTAGCGCCCCCACACCGTAAAAGTCAACACCTTAGTGCAATGTGGCGTGCCAATAGCTAGTTTCACGGTTCCACATGGCAACCTCCCACATTCCTGCCCATGCAATAGATCATGACATCACTCACCACATGGTGTAGCCATGACAAGCCACATCGATAGGACACATCACCAACCTACGTAGTCAGCATCCTCAGACACATCATCCATACGGACACTAACATCATCGACACACCATCAATACAGATTTGCCACATCAGGGCCATGTCAGCCAAGGGGCCATTTTTTGCTGACATCATCTGTTCCACGAGCCTAAATTTGATGGTCATTCAATTGTCAAAATAGGCTAAATTAGGCATTTTTTACGTCCATCCAATTGTCAAATTTAATATAGTGTTATTATGACATCATCAAGGTTTGAAAATTCTTAGCCTTTACCATTGGAGTTTTCAATTTGGTAGTCCAACTTCAAAGGGCCATATCTTGCTCATTTTTGCTCCTTTTTTCGAGAAATTATTTTGAAATTGGGTAGAATTTTCTAAAGAATCGAGTGGTGGTATTATTTTTACAATTTGGTGGCCAGATTTATCATAAATTGCAAATTTTCTTGACTGTTCCTGCTTGTTCCTGATTTCTGCAACTTCCAGGGCTTCATTTGGGCACATACGGTAATATTTTGAGGTGAATTATTTTTGAAAGTGCATGATTTTTCATCTTCTTTCCAGATTTGCAATCAATTTTTAGTGATTTGTGGTGGATATATCAGTTTTAGAAATAGGTCATTTTGGGGCTATATTTGCACTTGGTTAATCCTTGGATTTTAGTTTTTTAATTTGTATCAGTCATTTGAAGGAGTTATCAGTCATTATTTGGTTGTATTATGGATAATTCAAAGGTCAAAATCCTCACTCCATATAGCTACCATGAATAGAAAGTATCTTTAAGTGATCATTTTTTGAGTATTGGATTGCTTAGAATGACTCTTGGGCAGGATCAAGAACCTCAAACAGGTGTTGCAGAAAGGCAAAAATGGTTTGCCTTTCTCACGATTTGCACTTTCATATTGCATCTTGCACACATCCTCATGATGCTTGGGTCATATTGGATGGAGTCTTTGGTAAACCTGATATAATGAGAAAAGTCAGATTAGAGAATGATCTCATAGGTGTAAATCCTAGTGATTTTGACAATATTTAAGACTTTTTCTCTAAGTTCAATTCTATTAGATTGGAGCTTTCTACATGTGGCATTGTTAAAGGGGATGAACAATTGACCTTTTCTATTCTTTCCAAGCTTGGCCCTGATTATTCTATCTTTGTTTCTACATTCTATGCTACTATGGATGCTCTTGGTAGTGCATACAAATTTCCCTCTCTTGATGATTTTGCAGTGTAACTCACTAGGGAACAAGAAAAGTTGGCACACATGGGACAATTGAAGTCTTCCACACATCAAGCATTGGTTGCAAGTGAGTCTACATCAAAGGCTTCTAATGACAAAAGAAAGAAACAACATAAGGATCCTAAGCCTCATGACAAATGTAATGAATCTCCTTCACACAATCCTATTGAATCCAAGTCCTCTTCAAGAGAGGAATCATCTAGAAGAAAGAGGGATAAATGTGCATATTGTAAAAATCTAGGACATGATGAGCATAAGTGTTTTCAAAAGAAGATTGATGAGCTAACTCACATTATTTAGAAGTGCAACCTTAAGTTTCCCTCATCAGTTTCTACTCCTTATTCTACACATTCGGCAACTTCTACATCTCGATCATTATCCAAAGATAAAGGTAAAGGACAAGCAATTTTGGCTTCCACACATCTTGAGCAAGGTAAATGGCTTCTTGATTTAGGTGCATCACATCATATGGAATCTTCTATGGATATGTTTTCTTCTATTGAGCCTTGTAATTCTCCTAATATTTTGATGGGTAACAACACATTCATGAGAGGTTGTGTGAAATGTTCTATTCCTATGGGAGAGGGGACATTTAATGATGTTCTTTATGTACCATCCTTGACCACTAATCTCCTTTCTATTTACCAAATTACACATGGGACACAAGGTAAAATTGTTGAGTTCACTCCTGATTTTGTTTACATTAGGGACATGGAGACTAGAGATGTCATAGCTATGGGAGTTGTTGATCATACATCACGCTTGTATCCTTTTTCACATTTTGTTGTTGATGATGATGATAGTCATGATGTACACATCCCTTTTCCAAGGGATAATTATGAGGATAACTTTGGGCACTTGAATCATTTTTTTGTTGAGACAAGTGTTGAGCTTCCTACTCCTCCACCTCTCGCTTCTTCAGACATGGGCTCTACTATTCAGCAGGATGATCATAGTGTTTCAAATCTTGTAGAATGTGATGACTACTTGGATGCCTCTTCAGATTTGTTGATTCTCATGATGCAGATTTGGAAGACATACATGAGGGGGTTTATCTTTCCTTTGATGATAGCATCATAGTTGGGGATACTTCTTCACCTTCTTTGGAGATTGGCACTCTTTATTCTTCTCCTTCTTCACTCGATTTGTCACATGAGGTGATAGATTCTTTGAGCTTGGAGAGATCTATTCAGTCTTCAAAGATTCATGCATGAAGACCTTCATCTTCTTCCTCCTTCCATTCTCACAAGGATTGACTTCTTCATCATTTTATGTATCTATTTCTTCCTAAGGGGAGACATGTTTCTTGTAATCATTGGTTGATCTATTGTTTGTAGGTACTCTTCATCAACATGGGAGATTCTACATTATGGGAGGGGGATATCATGTCTCCAACTATCCTTCTTATGGGGGATAATTCTTTGTATATACATGATGTATGTAGTTCTTGGGGGGTCTTGAGCACCTCATCCATGCATCTTGTTTTCTTCTCTCTTTTTGGGGGAGGGTTTTTCCCATGAGGTTTTCCCTCTTTCTCTACTTTATGAGAGTTATGCATTTCATGTATTGCACTTTGTACATGGGTACCTAACATGGCCTAGTTTTCAGGACCCATCTTGCATTGTGAGTTTAAGTGCATTGCCCTGAGTTGCACTTAAGGGGAGGTGTTGGTGTAATTAAATATTCCTAATTACAATTTACTTAATCTTACTTAGGTTAATGCATTGCATAGTAGTTTGTGATTGAGACACCTAGGAGTTTGCACCTCATTAAGCACATGGTGTAGGAGAAATTCCATTTTTGGTGTGATATCCAGCTTTAGTGCTCTTATCACATTATAATCTTAATCCCATTGCACATACTTCATTGCATAATGGAGGATGATCCACATTTGGTGGACATGTGATTACACCTAGCATAGGTGATAGCTTATTAGTTCCTTATCATTCTCTCTTATCTTGTTTCCTATATAAGGAGGCCTATTATGTAATCATACATCAAGGTGAATTCATTGGATCATTCAATATTAATCATTGCATTCATATCATCTCTCTTGTGCTTTTCTTTAACCTCTAGATCCTTGGTTCAATCTTTGCTATTTGCAAATTCTTACAAGGAGATTGTTGGATATTGCTAATGCATTGGGGAGGTGATTGCTACATTTAATATATTTAATCACTACATTAGGTAATATTGGATCTACTACTATTGTCATTAGTGTTTTCTCATTGATGTCAACATATGTTCTATGAAGAGAACATGCTGATTACCATAGTATATGGATACGGTACAGATGTTTTAGGATGTGGAAAGACAAATGAGAATATAGGAATATGTTGTGATCTTATATCCAAGATCACATCATGTAATGCTGCATATTTAATTATTTACATATGTTAAAAAAAATTGGTTACTAGATTGTGACAATATAAGTTGAAAGAGTGAGTCTCAGTGTTTTTGGTATATCTTAGAGAAGGTATGGATTTGGTGTATGCGAGCTTAAGAGATGAAAGACAAGGTATTGAAGAATTTTCTATGATTAGTGCAAGGTATGGAATGCTGGATGATGTCAGTTGTGGCGTGTGATCTGAAGAAGACTTATTTGGGAATCGACTTTAGTGATGTAGCATATATTTTGTTTGACAAATGTGAATTAAGGATTTCGGTCCTTAATTTTTGTAATGTAATCATTGTATACTTGTTTTAGATACCATGTGTATCTTAGCAAGGGTTTATGTAATTGTTTATGTAATTAGGAAAGCCTAATCGATGAACTTGATCATCTATAATGTAATAGAGTATATATGTAAGATCTTTTCTTTGGAAAAGATATGGGATGAGATGTATGTGATGTAAAGGAGGTTGTGAAAGCTGTGAGCTTGTGTGTGTTGGATGTAGAGTAGAGATTACTGGTGAACTTCATTGGAATTGATCAAGCAAAGATAGTTGTTGTCGAACAATTCAAAAGATTATGTATTTCTTTATATACACTTGTGTTGTGAACAATGATTTTTGAAGGTGGATTTAACTCTCTTTGGGTAGTGAGCCCACCCTTCTTTCTTGATTCCTAATAGGGTTTGTCCTCTAACAAGGACTGTGTATTTTAATGTTTCAATAAGCTCCTAATAGGGCTAGATCTTCTAACAAGGATACTATACTCTCTATACATCATTTGTGGGTGTTAATTCCCACCAAGGTTTTTACCTTTAACAGGGTTTCTCTGAGACCAAAATATTGTGTTATTGTGTTGGCATTCATTGTGTTCATTGGATTTGATATTTCTGCTATTTAAAGTTTAAAGTTTAATAATCTATCATACAATTGATTCACCCCCCCCACCCTCTCAGTTGTATTGTGGACTGTTATTCCTAACATCTCCTTCATTATTATTTCTCCTTGATAGGTGGCTTGATCCTAAACACCCCCTTCCATCTTACTTTGAATATTCTTCAACTCTAAAGATACTTTTTTTAGCATGAAAAATGTTTCAAATGACATCTTTTTCTACCCTTTAACTTTGTTTCTATTTACATTAAGCTTCTAATTTACTTGAAACATGGGGGGGACCAATGCATAGTAACCTCCCCCAATGTTACAAAAGGTTTCAAAAATAAATATGCAAGGTCCACATGATCTTTTATATGAAAGGAAAGGGCCCCTTTTTAACAACTTCTTCCCAAGCAAGAATTAAAGCATTATTGTCTAAGCCAGTTTTGGGTTTAGCATTTAGGATAAAATTATCTAAGTTACTCCAATTAGAGGAAAAATGGAATCTATCTAACTTGACTTGTATAAGGTCCTTTCCTTACCTCCTTTTAGACCAGTAGAAAATAGATCCATGTATATCAATATCCATTAGACTAGTAAAAGATAAAAAGTCCCCAAAATATCTCATGATGTCAATGTAGTCATCAATACCCCTAGATTTATCCAAAGGGTACAAGGGAGAATTTAAATATCCTCAAAACATCCATTTCTTTAAATAGTTAATGAGAACAAGGGAAGTGAAAGACATGACACTTCTCTAGAGGATCTCACAATCGACACATACACATTAAACAGTTTCCATTTTGATCTCGAATTAAGGACCTTGAAAGTAATAATTAAGAAATTTTTATAAGAATTAAAGAAATTACCTACATAATATTGGAGTTGTAGAAAGTGAAAATGCCACCCAAAGAACCCTTTACATCAATGACCTCCCAGGTAGAAAGAGACCACATTTTATTTGTAATTTTCTTAAATCCTTTCTCCTTCATCTTGGTCTCTTGAAGTCTAAGAATATCAATTTTATTCTCCAAGAATCACACTTAAGCACATGTTATTTCACATGGTTGTTCAAGCCTCTCATGTTCTATGACATTATCTTCATGATCAACAATTAATTGAGAACAACTAAAGGTTAGGTTGTTTTGCACCACTCCAAACCAGAGTGGAAAAAACCTTTATTTCTTATTTTTTCTAGTTTTAGAGAAACCATTAATGGTTCTATATTTTCCACTTTCCACATCCTTGGCTACTTCTCTTTGTTTGGATTACTTTTTTGATGGTCTAACTTTATCTGACTCATTCCCCACATCGAGATTTTTTTTCTTTCTTCTTTTCTCACTCATAGTAATGTATTCCCATTCAGAGTCATCCCCATCGAGGCATATTATTGATTTACAATGGGGAGGAGTATAAGAGAACCCAAGAAAATATAGATTTTTCTTGAGTTTTTTAATTTCTTGAGCTTGAAAAGTATCTTTTAGAGTAGTCTTAAGGAAGTGATCAAAAGATCTATGTTATCCTTGTTGCCTAAATCTTCCTTAATAGATCTGGATCCATATATATTTGAAGATATCTTGGTGCCAATCCATGATAGTTAAATGACCACATTCACAGAGGTATCCAAAATAGGGGAAACTATTAATTAAATTTAGAAACATGTTGAGATCTACAATCTCCATGTATTCTCCATTTTCTTGATAGAATATTTATAAGATCTCCACTTTTGAACATTATCATCATTATTCATCTCTGAAGATGAACAAAATTTAGTTTATTCATTGTTAATTTTTTGAACCATCAATAACTCCTTCACGTTAACTTGGGAAACGAACGAAGGAGCATTCTCCTTTTCCCTATTTTCCATTAGAATGCCTTTCCCTCCCTTAGAGTATGAAGTAGTGCAATAAGCCAAGATTTTTTTCTTTCTATATCTAAGGGCATCTTCCATATCCTAATCCATAGGAAGGGCCTCAAATATATTTTCACTTCCTTGGACTTCCTTTTACTCATGTAGTTTCTCTCAGTGCTATGTTTTGAAGTTTTAGCGATTATATGAATTACTTAAAGAATCAATATTCTTATAGATCTAATAGAATTTTGAAGAATTCTCATATTCAATATGTTGATCCCAAAACCCATAATGAGACTAAAGGGTAACAAATTAAGAAATGATCAAATTTACCATAACATTGACATGAATCCTTGCAAAGAGGAGTTAAGATCTCTGTAGGGTTATCAGGTATCAAATGACAAGAGAGATGTAAAGAAATCATCGAAAGCCCTAGAAAATTCAAAGTTCCAAAATTGTAGAGAGAGACTTGGAAGGTGAATCTAGGTATGGGTTAAGGTCCCTAATTCTTTATGGGCATCAAAGCCAGTTTTCCATTTGTTGAGGGAGATAATATTATGGTTTTTGATTCTATATGTCTAAGGACCATCCATTGGAAGATAAATCAAATCTTCCTTATTAAAAAAACTAATTTTCACATTGCCCTTTACTTTTTATTGAGTTGAAACCAATTATCTTGAGTGGTCAATAGAATGAAAGAAAGAGAGAAACTTACGCACCAGTCAAAGTTGTAGTTCCACCATTGTCTCTTTCAAAATCTCATTAGAAATCTCAATAGTGGTCCCACTGACCTTATATGTAGAACTATACTCAATCTCAAAGGTTGGGTTTACCATCATAGGATGACTAACACCCATTTTATTATCCACATAAGTGGAAGGATTCCCCTCTGAAAGGAAGCAATATTAGGTGGAGGAAGGGAAACTAGAGAGGCTATGATGTGCATCAAAACCCGAGGTAGGGATTTCCTTCACATGTAGGTTCCTTAGACAATAAATGAGATTCCACCACATTGGGATGAGAAGAAGATGGGGAAATATGCATAGGATTCCCATCTAGAGATCCTATTAGGGATCCTATAAGAAGCAGTCAACAACAAAGTAGTGAACAAACCCTAGTAGAGTAGAAAACATACCCTACTAGAGATGTAATTTAATGGGTGTGTTACAAATTTTATTATAATAAAATCTTGGTGGAAGAGACTTTTTAATTTAAAGATTATAAAGTCCTTAAATAAATGATAAATATGCTTGAGTTCAAAATGAATATTTTTTTAAAATGGATTTTTCTAATTAAGTCAATTAGGAAATATCCTAAACCCATAAAATGAATCCTAAAGGTAGTTCTAAATAAATTCACAAGGAGTGAATTTAACTAGCAAAAAAACCAGACAAAAAATCTATCTAAAGAAGTAACAATAGACAAAATGAAAAGCTTGAGTAGAAACAAGGGATAAAATAAAGGAAAGGGGTTTTGACCTCCTTCCATTGCCAATTCATTTCCTTTAGAGTTTCCAAGAAATAGCTCTTCCTATGAGAGCATTGATCCAAGGTGAAGTAGATGGACCATCTTTCTCTAGCAATGTAGTCATCTCTATCCTTCTTCTTTTTTCTTTTCTATACTCTATCTCCTCTTGAAGAGTATGAAGTGAGTTAGTAGTTTTTTCAAACATGTCCTTGCTATAATTGATAATTTATTCATGTTTTTGGTTCACTTGATTTTGATTTGATTTAACATAGGCCAAGGACAACAACATCTCATGTTTCCCTTCCTTAGAGGGAATCATTCCCCTCAATTCACATACTTGTTCAACAATTGTATTCCAATTATCTAATTTCATTGAAATATCATCGACCACTTCCCAAACCCAAGCATCAACCACAATATGATACCAAGCCCCCACTTTAGCCTCAACCTTCATAAGAGATTCAAATCTATTGATCTTTTTATTTCTCATATGAAGTTTCACTATGAGCCATTTGATAACGAAATTATGATGATTATACATGATAAATTATTTATCCACTTAGTCGACAATACGGGGGTAGCCAAGAAATTCATATTTAGTGGTGGGGTTATGGGAATATGGGGAAGAGAACTCATGTCCTTGTTTAGGAAAAGGGCATGGAAAAATTGAGAGGGGAAGGGGGTTCCTGAGTCTGTTTAACATTCTTGAGGGGGGTGTTTTCAAGGGTCCAATTTGACTCTTTGGACCATGAAGAGGAAGACTCTTTAGAGACAATAACATTTTCCTCAATATTAGTCCCTTTTCCCAATTATTTAATCTTGGCTTTCATTTAGTGGTTAATCCTAGTTGAGCTAGGAGGGGTGATAGTGGCAAAGGAGGAAACAATTTTACTATCTTTCTAGTTAGAGAGTTCAACAATGATAGGGGAAGATTGATTGTAAGATGAAAATAAATTAATTTTTTGCAAGCTATTATATCGATTTTATTAATCTTTCATGCCTTTCTAAGTGGACCAAATTTTGTGGTATTAAAAAATTTATAAAATATATTACATTAATTTATAAAATCTATACTAATTGAACAAATATAAACTAAAGATCCATTCTCAAAAAAATTCTTGAAATATGCAAGAAGGACATCTAAGAGAAAATGGATGCAAACAAATTTTAATATTTTCATCATTTTTCTCAAATTTTAACTAATATATTTAATTAATTTTATATCTCTTCTTTCTCATTATTAAGTTTGACTTAGGAAAATTTAAAGCCTTAAAATTAATATTATATATTATTTAGAATAATTATAATTTATTATATTTTAACATTACAAGTATATTTTATATTAATTGGATATTAAATTATCTTTATATCTAATAATTAAAAAATATAATACATAATATAAATATAATTATTATAGGTTTATCAAATATAAAATTAAATAAATATAAAAAGTTAAATATCTTGAAGATAAGTTAATGTTGTCATTATTTTCTTAAAGATACCATTGCCTCCTTATCTAATAAAAAATTAGGGCCCACCCTATACAAAATAATTTAGATTTATTTTTAAGAAAAATAATATTAAAACATAGAAATTCTTTTCATATTCAGTTTTACACTAGATTAATAATTAATTTCTCATAACTCCAATACGTTTTATTTTCTTTTTTAACTTTTTAAAATTTAGTCAATAAAATATTAGATTGTTTATATATTAATTTAATTTCTATTATATAACATAATATAGAAATATAATATTAATGTAAAATAGATAATACAATATATATAATATCAAATATTATACATAGGTATAAATATAATTTAATCTATATTGTATAAAAATATATTAATTATTTATTTTATGATTTATATTTGTATTCGCTATATTTAAATATAAAATATATTGTAATAATAACATAATTTATAAATAATAATAATTATAATTATATTACATATAATTTATTTTATATTATAGAAATTAATATATAATAGTAATAATATAATTTATATATAGAGTAACTTCATATTTGTTGTAGAAATTTTAAATCACTCTTATATTTTTATAGTACCTTATTTACTTAGTGTCCTAACTATAATTAAGACTCAACGACATCACCAAACATGATGCCATCCCATTTTTGGCGCGCTTACTTTCACACATCAAATTCCGATGAGATCGGTCGCAGTGGGGAGGCCTTAAAGAGCTATAGTGGGCCTGTATCAACAGTACAAGATATCCCTGAACAGGAAAATGATGTTTTATTTGAGATGTATTCGGAATCATTTTCTGGGAATTCGAAATCTGGAAGATAAACTATCTCATAGACTTACAGCAATTTGTATGAGAGCTGAGAAAACGAGTGTTTTGAATCTGGTAAACCAACAGTCAGAAATAATGCCTCCCACCAGTGCAAGCAGAAAAGTTGTACCCGCAAAATTAGTAAGCGTGTTGGCTGCTTTGACAATTTCCATATTCATAAAGGCCGAGAAATATGTCACAAGTTTTACGAGGACTCCCACAAAAGCTAGGTTGTCCACTCCGGCCATTACTGCAACACATCAAAAAGGTTCTTTTTAGAACAGATAAAAGAAAAATATGATATTTTTCCTAAATCCTCATTGACTGTTTATATATATTTTTTTATCTGTGAAGAAAAGAGAAGTGGCATACCATAAACAAAGAGGGTGGAGCGTCTTCCACCATGGCGATCCTTCCGTGCAGGCCTTCCTTTCCAGTCCACAAATCCTTGCAACTCGTTCACCTCAGATTTGTGTTTGGATTCCTTGAGTTCTGCCTGCAAGTTAGTCTTCTGCATTCGTTTAAAAATTATGCTACCATGTCTATCATTTTCTGATAAGTAAATTTAAAGAAACCCATGAACTCAATTGTCGTATTAAGTTTACTATATTTTGACTTCAAAACTAGAGACCCACTTGGTTGCCCTGCTGCTCCAAGCGCAATTAAGATAACCTCCACCGACATTACTTTCATTTCAGAGCTTTAATTTCCTATTATATAGAAGAGGTCTCATTTTTAACTAATATAAATATCTATCGAAAACTTCTAATTCAATTGATATCGGCTAATCACTTAGTAAGATGATTGATATGTTTTTTTTAATTATGTCATCTACCAATAATCAAAACCTACAAAGCAATATATAGAATCTCAATCTCAATCACAATGACTTGGCCATAATAAAAATCCCCACAAACTGCAGCCTTCAATCATAATATAAACGCTCTTAACGAAAGATACGCTTGCTCTCCAAGCACAAATATTTGAGTTGTGAATTACTCGACCGAAAATATCTTGTATAATTTATCCATTTATCCGACTCAATAGAAAACCTTATCTTATTATTTTGTTTTAACCTTTTTCAGTTGTTAAATAAATTATTTGGAGCCGCTTACAGTATGTATGACGTACATGATATTGGGGGGCGCTCAACAGAATATCTTGTATAATTTATGCCTTTATTCGATTCAATATAGAGGTTTATCTTATTATTCTGTGTTTTCAATTGTTAAATGAATTATTTGGAGCCACTTACAGCGTGTATGGCGTAGATGGTTTGGGGCCTCGACGGAATATATTGTCACCTTCTTTATTTTTCTAATGGTATAGGACGAAGTGCATACATCTGAGAAGTCGATGTCTGTTTTTTCTTTGTCCAACTACTTAAATGTAGAGAGAACTTGAATTGATAAAAACAAAGGTTGGGGTCAGCTCTGCGTTATGGCCGATGTCAACAGTAATAAAAGACGTAGGCAGTGAGTTCAGTGAGCATCTGAGTAGGAAAAGAAAGAAACGCGCTGAAGGTAATAGTTACATTCCACTCTGCCTTTCTAAGGCTGCCATTGCATGATTGAAATCGACTTCATCCATTCTATATATTTGGAGAGATGAAAGAGATATTCTTTTGGAATATTTGTGGATGGTTAATTGAATAGGAAAACAATATTTTTAATTAATTTAAATTTATGATAACATTAATTAGTTTTTCTTTCTTCAAAGGCAGTGTCATGATATATAACTATGTTAATAAATTATATGGTTCTTTGAAAATTATAATTTAGATAGTTTTCAACATATCAATGTTTAATCTGTTTTTTTAATGTTTACATTTCATTTTATTAAATTCTTCCTACCCATTCATTTATTACTTTTATGCTTAGACTTATTTCTAGACAAATGCTATCCCTTGTGATTGAGCCTCTTTTGTATATGCAGACTACTTCAAGGTTCTGAGGTCATCATCTTGATTGTGGACTCGTCACACCCTAATTTAAAATGTTAGACCCTAATTTGACTCACTTTTCTCCTTTATTCTTTATGTATAGGATAGACAAATGACACGTTTGTGTAATATATTAGTTTATTTTGGTATTTAAAGACATTCAATGTATTTATTCTAACAATCTAAATTCAAAGAATCAATTGACATATTCAAACTTTAATTTATGCTCTAAAAGGAACATAGTGGTGTGTAGTCTTTCTATATGCACTTGTATGAATGAAGAAAAAGAGTTTAATGAAGCTAGCTATCTTCACCTCTGATCAGTTCCCTTGGCCCTTATAATAGCAGGGGGGGTATGGAAAGTTCTTTTTATAAATCCTTGGTCAATTTGTAATCTGCGGTGTAGCTGAGTGGTTATATTTTTTTTATGTTGTTAAATTTGAAGTGATTTTTAGAGGTACACCATCCTTGTGACTTAGTTGTATCAAAAATTCACAAAGTATTCATCAATACTATTGACCCATATAAACTTCAAGTAGTAGAGAAGAAATCAAAACACCTTGAGTAAAGTGAAGAATAATAATATATCAATCACATGTGACAAGTTCACAAGTGTACCAATTCGTAGTTGTATATCATCACTAAAATTTTGAGTTTTAACTACAAAAGTTCAACTAAAATATTTTATTTATAGTCAACCACTAACATGATATCTAGCATTCTTAATTCTGGCATGTTCTAGATTTACATCTTCTTCATTATTGTCAATTGTTAAGCTATGTTAGCGCCAATCCTAGGATTTATTTATTTATTGTTTGTTTTTTATGTTCATCCACATTACTCTAGTAATCCTATGGCGATAAAAAATATGAGAAAAATAGAAGTTAAGATTTTATTTTATGCTTGCAAGCTTCTGTCTCAATATTGCTTCTAGATCATGGTACAGGAAGTTCTTTTTATAATTCGTTGGTCATTTTGTAATCCGTGGTGTAGCTGAGTGGTTATATTTTTTTTATGTTGTTAAATTTGAAGTGATTTTTAGAGGTACACCACCCTTGTGACTTAGTTGTATGAAAAATTCACAAAGTATTCATCAATACTACTAACCCATATAAACTTCAAGTAGCAGAGAAGAAATCAAAACACCTTGAGTAAAGTGAAGAATAATAATATATCGATTGCATGTGACAAGTTCACAAGTGTACCAATTCCTAGTTGTATATCATCACTAAAATTTAGAGTTTTAACTACAAAAGTTAAACTTAAATATTTTATTTATTGCCAACCACTAACATGATATCTAGCATTCTTAATTCTGGCATGTTCTAGATTTACATCTTCTTCATTATTGTGTATTATTAAGCTATGTTAGCACGAATCCTAGGATTTTTCTATTTATTGTCTATTTTTTATGATCATCCACATTACTCTAGTAATCCTACGGCGATAGCAAATATGAGAAAAATAGAAGTTAAGGTTTTATTTTATGCTTGCAAGCTTCTATCTCAATATTGCTTCTAGATCATGGTACAGGAAGTTCTTTTTATAATTCGTTGGTCATTTTGTAATCCGCGGTGTAGCTGAGTGGTTATATTTTTTTTATGTTATTAAATTTGAAGTGATTTTTAGAGGTACACCACCCTTGTGACTTAGTTTTATGAAAAATTCACAAAGTATTCATCAATACTACTGACCCATATAAACTTCAAGTAGCAGAGAAGAAATCAAAACACCTTGAGTAAAGTGAAGAATAATAATATATCGATTGCATGTGACAAGTTCACAAGTGTACCAATTCGTAGTTGCATATCATCACTAAAATTTAGAGTTTTAACTACAAAAGTTAAACTAAAATATTTTATTTATTGCCAACCACTAACATGATATCTAGCATTCTTAATTCTGGCACGTTCTAGATTTACATCTGCTTCATTATTGTGTATTATTAAGCTATGTTAGCACGAATCCTAGGATTTTTATATTTATTGTTTATTTTTTATGTTCATCCACATTACTCTAGTAATCCTATGGTGATAACAAATATGAGAAAAATAGAAGTTAAGGTTTTATTTTATGCTTGCAAGCTTCTATCTCAATATTACTTCTAGATCATGGTACAGGAAGTTCTTTTTTATAAATCCTTGGTTGGTTTGTAATCCGTGGTATAGCTGAGTGGTTATATTTTTTTTATGTTGTTAAATTTGAAGTGATTTTTAGAGGTACGCCACCCTTGTGACTTAGTTGTATGAAAAATTCACAAAGTATTCATCAATACCACCAACCCATATAAACTTCAAGTAGCAGAGAAGAAATAAAAAAACCTTGAGTAAAGTGAAGAATAATAATATATATCGATTACATGTGACAAGTTCACAAGTGTACCAATTCATAGTTGTATATCATCACTAACATTTAGATTTTTAACTACAAAAGTTCAGCTAAAATCTTTTATTTTTAGCCAATCACTAACATAATATCTAGCATTCTTAATTTTGGCACATTCTAGATTTACATCTTCTTCATTATTGTGAATTATTAAGCTATGTTAGAACCAATCCTAGGATTTTATTTATTTATTGTTTTTTTTGTGTTTATCCACATTACTCTAGTAATCCTATGGCGATAACAAATATGAGAAAAATAGAAGTTAAGCTTTTATTTTATGCTTGCAAGCTTCTGTCTCAATATTGCTTCTAGATCATGTTAAATTATTGTACATTCTCCTTCATATTTTTCTAATTCTTTTATGTTACTCTCAATGTTGTAAGCCCTTGCTAGAATTCTATATGGATATCATCATGGTCCATCAAATATGTGCCTAACATTTGTGTTCCCATAGGTACTTTATTTCTATTATTTTGTTGACTAGCTATGGCCCTTTTCCAAAAAAATGAGTGGATTCTCAGTTTTAGTTTCCAATGAGTAGCAACTAGAAATGCAAACATAGTTTTTCTTTAGAGCGAATTTCCTGAATTGATCAATTCTTAATTCCTATAGGTTGTAATGTGACATGTCATCTTATTTTAAATGACTTGTAATATTTTTAGTGACAATGTAGTATATTATAAAGGGATTTGTGCATGAAACATGTCTTAGATAACAATAAATTTATATAGGTACAAGGATTATAACACACAATACATAGAAAATATGTGATAAAATTTATAAAATATGATCAATTTGATATTTCTATATCTTCATAAATTGTATTTTTCAAATATTTATAGTATTTATAGGTTAGAGTTTTCTAAACCCTTATATTTTTATTTTCAATATAGCTCATTGAGAGATCTTTCTAACAACTATTGAAGTTTTTCCTACCAACATGGTAAAATATATGGTGTGACCAATAAATAATTTTTATATATTATATTTAATTTTTTAGCTAGTGTTTCCTCATTCTAGTACCCATTTCAAATTCCCATGATAATATTAATGTAGTGAATCTTCAAATTCTAAGGAAAAATATACTCTACAAGTCTTAATTTTTTTTTGATGCATTTGGAATAATCATTATTGTATCATTGGAGGATACATGTTGAATGGGATATGGTAGAAGGGGTTTCCTTTTCACTTTGTAACCTTTGTGTGT
Organism: Chamaecyparis obtusa; assembly: GCA_027943335.1. Classification (NCBI taxonomy): domain Eukaryota; kingdom Viridiplantae; phylum Streptophyta; class Pinopsida; order Cupressales; family Cupressaceae; genus Chamaecyparis; species Chamaecyparis obtusa. The sequence continues at coordinate 40,548 of BSBK01003517.1, read as the reverse complement.
TGGTGCATGTAAGGGTTGAATCTCTATATTTCAATTTACAAGAAGGTGATGTGATTTGATTAGGTGCTTTTATAGTGGTCTAGATTTTTCTTCTTTTCTTCCTAGTTTTTTCATGCACGTTAGGCTTAGTAGCCTACACATGGAGATATTTTGAGGGGGCTATAGGATTCCTTTTATTTTTAGTTTAAATATATCATCCGAGATAATTAGGCTATTAGTAACCATGAGAATTCTCTTGGTTTTCTTATCCAAGTTGTACATAAAGCTATGTCTGATAACAAGGTTGATAATTATTTCTTGCAAAATGGCGAGTCTCATTCAATTCTTGTTATTAATCTTGATGTTATGTAACTAATGATAATCTTTGTTTATCACATAATTATTTTATTTATAACTTTGAGGATTTTAAAACCATGTTACCTTTTCCTCTAAATTGGTCATGTCCTAATTGGTAGCCAAAGAGTGATATGGAGGTTAGTCTAGCTACAAATAGTTTATTTTGTATGGGTTTTTTCTAGAATGATTGATTGGAACTTGATCGTTAAGGAAGCATATTACTTTCATAATCAATTTGACTTGTTCATTAATCCATGAAACGTCGAGTGGTTTTATCCAAATACATATATACCACCTAGGATTCTAGTATATCTTCACCTTCTTCATATTTGAATGAAATTTTAGAAACTTAAAATTTAGAATTCTATTAAGTTTTTCATGGTAAATATTTGATTCTTCCTCATCAAATGCAAAAACTGATAGTAATTTCTTATGCTTTTATTTACATGGAATTTGGTCATAATAATCTTATACTTCATTAAATAGAAAATAGATTAGGAAATACATCTATCCAATGGCTAGAGGAATATTTACAAAAAAGTTCCAAAGAAAATTTAGATGCTATTCATCTTCCACTAGAGATATCTATTACTTAAATAAATAAATAAGTGAAAGAATCAACTCATGTAGAAGAAGCTTACGTAAATGGGTATACTGTAGTGAAGTCTCATAATAAAGGAAGGAATGGAATAAATTAAAAATATTATGTTCCAAAGGACCACTCTAATAATATGTTCAAGATATTTCAGTACTTTTGACGATTTGGATTATAGTATAATTAATAGTGTTGGCATAAATGATGTTTTACCAATTTATTCTTTACTTAAATTTACTTAGGTAACCTCATTAATGAAGTAGATGGATATACTTTAGTCCTATTTGGACTCTAACATATCCTACAATATTCTGTTTCAAATTCTATCAGAACTCTACTTCCTCTAGATTGAGATAGTTATCTCAACCCTGTCCTTTCTTTTTATTTACTCTTGCACATTTAAAAAGAGCTTGTTGTATCTTTATACTCACCTCAATCAATACATTTCTTGTATAATATAGGTGGATGTTTGAGGCTGGGTTATGAGTATAGCTGATGAATATACTAACACAGTATCAGAGCCTAAAGTCTGACAACTTCTTCTAATTTTGAGAGTTTTCATCATTTTAGATTTTTGAGGTCCCTGGTTATTCTTTAGTTTACCAGTGTTTGACAGTAGTCTACTCTTGTAGTTAGGCCATATTGTTTCATTCATTGATTGCAGATTTGGTTTATACTCTTTTGTTTCTGTTTTATCTGATTAATGCTGGGTTTTCCATTACCCTTGCATTTATATTTCATTTCCTCAATCATTAGATTAACCCAACGTATACAACGATTTCATCATTAATGTCATGTTTCTGGGCTAGTGAAGACTTTTTTGTTTTTATTTCTGACATTTTGTCGGTAGATATCACTGCTTTCACAGTCAATTTTTTAATTCTCCATCACTAAGGGTGCTATTTTTCATGGGCACTATAAATCTTTTGCGCAAAGGTAGTTTGTTATGCCCTCAATTGATCATATTTTTTACAGTCTTAGTTTGTAGAGATCATTGGCATCTAGAAATGGGTTGGGCTCTTGTTCATTGTTGATCAGCTCAAGCTTATCATGTCTTTGAAAGTTACTAGATCATTTATGATCGCCTTTATTATTTTTAGTGAAAAAGTTATTGGCTGCAACTTTGCTTTTACCCACCGTCCCCTTTGATTATCGCTTGCTCTTCATTTATTGCCAGAAATTGTCTAGAGTAGGCACAAGATTCATATAGATCTCACATAGAGTCGGCATATCTTCATTTTTGTCGGTGGTATCCATGTGCAGCATGAGATGCTGCAGATACACTCACCGTGGCTTTATGAAGGTTGTGTAGCTCAAAATAGCCAGACGCATGGAGGGTTCAGACCCACTAGTTAGAAACTTGATCATTTGAAGACCGGCTGTGGACACAAATTGACAATGGAAGAACGTCCCTCTAGTTGTCATTTTGTTCACTCTCTGCAGCCTATCCTCTTTGATAGCCCATTCAATTTCTTGTGGGTGATTTGACCAGAGTAGTTCTCCTCTGGGAATTAATTTTATTGGTCTGAGAGTTATTCTCAACTGTACGCCCACGTGTATCTTCATGTGGGATATATTCCCAATGACAAGACCATGGGTGGAGGTGATGATGCTTTCAACACCATTTTCAGCCAAACCAGAGCTAAAAAGCACATCCAGCGGGCCATTTTCATAGGTTTGGAGCCCACTATCATCAAATTGGTACCTATCTCCAGTTTTCCCAGCTCGAGCCTAGGAGGGCTCTCTGGATTTGGCCACTTTTTAGGGGAGAGGGATCAATAGTTGTGAGGGGTCCAATAGTCGTGAGGTCATTAGTGAATATATTATCCAGTCTTACACCACATTTTTACTATATATTGTGATTAAATAATCCAAATGTAAATAAAAAAAATTCTAAATGTTGATAAAAAATGGACCAAATACTTGAACACATGAGAACCTATAAATGTTATATTAAAATAACATAAACATGTGAAATAGATAACTTTTTGTCTCAAATAATATATCATACTTATCTATCATATGTGTGTCAATTAAAAAATAATATGCCCACTTAATAAAATAAGATGCCCACTTAAACAAGTATTGTTATCTTAGTGCACAAATACTATTCTGATGTGTACAACTATTGGGGTAGCAATGTCTATGCATTAGAATATTTCATATTAATAATTGGTTTTATCACGAATATAAAAAGTGAACACAACCAAAATGCCTTGTATTTTCCCATGAAATGTGTGAGATTGTCAAAAAGTTTTAGTGTTCAACTATTGGTCCCTTTGTGTTTGGTATAGGTTGTATTTTATATAATAATGTGTTATTTTTATAACAACAAATAGGTTTTTTTTGTTGAAGCATTGGTCCTTTTGTGTTGGATTTAAAAGTTAGATATAACAAATATTTATGATTACTAATAGGTATATGGTCCATTTAAGTTGCATATATGTCATATTTTGTATAGAAATACAATCACCAACTAATAACAAATGATATTTTTAAATTCAAGTACTAGAGATTTTTAGATTAAGTTTTGGTCGAATCTTTAAAAAGCTAATTTTCATACACGTTTAACTAGGTGTGCTATTTTAATGAGTTGCGTGATGAGCCACACCTTCAAACCTTAGTTATAGGTAGTTAAGTGTCCATTTTACATTTCTAAAAAAAAATGAAGGTCTTACGATATTCCATGCAATGGCTACATGTTGACGAAGTTAGCCCTCACGACTATTGGTCCCTCTCCCCTAGTTAAGTGTCCATTTTACATTTCTAAAAAAAAATGAAGGTCTTACGATATTCCATTCAATGGCTACATGTTGACGAAGTTAGCCCTCACGACTATTGGTCCCTCTCCCCTATCACATGGAGCATTAAGAGTCACAGGTGGACAAACTAGTCGACACACAAAGTTTCCAGCAAGCAGCCTTTTGGTAGGCCATGTTCACAGCATGTGGCTGGAATCTTCAGCAAGCACACGATATATGGTGCCTTTACTATAATACTTGTATTTCAGTGTTTCTCTTATTTTTGGATTTCACTTTTTAATGGTCAATAAAAATGCTCATTGTTTAATATTCAATAACATAAATGGTATTGTTACTTGAAATTTAGTGATTTAGAATATCTGTTTAGCAGTTTAATTTGTTTTTTTTTTCATCCCATAAACATATTCTAATGTCCCCTTAAAGAAACATTAGGTGGATATTACTTATTCACTTCCAAATCAACTATCCCTCTGTTTCTAGTGTGTTTGGAGGTGGTTTTAAGAATGTTGAATATTAATGCTATTGCAATGATTTCTTATGTCAATAGTATATTTATATTTATATCAAAACTAATTAGATGTTGGTGTTTGTGTTTCCTGTACATTTATTTATTGACTGTTTGGAAGGTCAAGGAAGAAAAATTAAGTCAAGTATTATAATCTGAGATACATGTCACTAGGAAGTTTCTTGGACATTATTAAATTATTGCTCTTGCGCCCTTTCACTAAATAAACAAAGTATTTTTGAACATCATATTTGTATCCACCATAAAAATATCATTTGAGTTGAAAAGAATTAAGTTAGCTAGTTAGGTCAAATGTGACATTTGTAGGTGTCACAATCTTAGAGGGCTATTGTGTAAAAGTTTAGATTTTTTGGTATATGGAATTTTATGAGAATTTATTGGTCCAATGTAACTTTAAAGAATTGAGATGATTGGTCACAAAAAAAGATGTGTCAACTAGTAATGATCTACTCAATTAAAGGTGTTAGCATTATTAATTTAGCATCATGAGTTGCATAATGCAAAATCTGAGTCCTAGCACCCTTCTCTATATAAAATTGGATCATTTTACATCATTGCATGCATCACCAATATGTAAAATAGATGTGTCTTTAAAATAATTAATATAGGTATCAATAGTTGGACTAATAATTCATCCATAGGTTCAAATGGGATAGTTAAAGATGTCATAGTTTAAGAGAAGGCTCATAAAAAGATTCACATTTTATTGGTCTTGGGATCTTAAGAAATTTTGTTGGTCTAATCTAGTTTAAAAGTGGTGCAGGGGCACCTAATCCTAGAGGTCACTATGAGATGTATAAGGTTTTTGTGTCATTTAAAGTTAATTATATGATGTATTGATTCATTTTGAATCCATTTGTAAAGGTGTTGACAGGAAATGTAAGCATGTGCACAATATTGCTCAAGTTGTCAAATAGGTCATGTTTAGGTCTACATGGTCAAATTTGTGTAAAATGACCATGGAAGGGTAAATGCATTATAAAAGGTCTTAAATATTTTATTTGGATATGTATAGAGAGGTTTCACAAAATTTTAAATTCATTTTGTCAAAAATGTAAAAGTTACATAAAAAGTTGTAAAATGTACCATTGAGAAAGTTGCTAACATTGCAAAAAATGATGTAAAAAGGTAGATGGTTGGTCGAGGAGGTGGTTATAAAGTTACAAACTACCAAGTAACTTATAAATCTATTTTTATGGTCGATCCAAATCAGATTGGAGAGAATAGAGAAGGAGGAGAATATTTTAGAACAATTGGGTGTGTTTGAATCCTACATTTTGATTAGTTTTTTGTGTTAAGTTGCTATCTCCAGGCCTTGTAAAGCCATGTATGACCTAGAAACCCTATACTATAGTAATGGATAGATATAATGATGAATCTTATTTCTCATGCTTTTGGTTTGGTTCAATTTCATAAAGAAATAAATAAGTTATGCACGTTTTGGTAGAAGTTGTTGTTTGCAGATTCGAGATATCCCGGGAATAGTCATGTTGCATCATTTAGTACAAACACATATGAAAGAGTTAAGACCTCTAATTAGATTCATTGGAAATATATGTGAATAAAATTTCATTTCATTTTTGTGTGGTTTGTTTTTGTTCAGATTTGTGAAAGTTATGAAGGTTTTGGTAAAAAACTAGTTTAAAACTATGTTAAATGGAATTGCAAGCAATGGTTTGTGATTATCTCATGATTGAACCATGATAGACTTTAATGGATTACAGGTTCTGAAACTATAGTCATAAATGTTTCATATGAAATTGGTTTGGTGTCATTTTGTTATGTATTGTGAAAGACATTTGATGCCCTGATAGACATGGCTTGTGAATATTTTGAGAATACTTCAACAAGTGGCAGTTTGAAACAATTATTGGTTGTGGGATCAAATGATATCATACAAATTTTTAATTTTGGGAAATGGTAGTTCTTGATGTTGTCTAAAAACTTAATTGTTTCCAAAAAAATTAATATTGTGATTTTATGGGTCAAATCAATTAATCTTTAAAGATTGTCTTGAAGAAAGCAATGTTATCAAATCAAGAGACAAGGTAAGTGATGATGTTTGAACCTTGCAAGGATAATGTATTGAAGTTTTTTATGTGGATGGAACCATTTGAGATGGTTGATATTGTATATTGGAATGAGGAATTTTAATATGTTTATGCCTCTAATAAGTTGTCTAATTGATTGAAGAATTCTATTGGTGCATTGGGTGCATTGGAGATTTGGACAAACCTTGAAGAGGTTTTTGAACCTGTGATGAAATGGGTCCTTTTTTGAGACCTTAGAGTTGATTATCTAAGTTGTTGGATTTGTGGGTTGCTCTACACCAAATTGGCATCAGATCTTGAAGAGCTTGATTGTGTGGGTAGAGTGTCGAGGGAGGAAATCCACACCAGGACCTTGGATATTTGGTATTTGTTTTATTGATGATTTTTTGTTACAGATGCTCATTCATCTTGCTACAAAAGGAAGATATTGTTTTGTTGCATTGGCAGATAGGGAGTTTTCTTAGGGCCATGGTAAGGTCCAATGGATGCCAAAAGAACAAGGAAAAGATGAAGGATGAAACTCCTAGGTGAGGCATATGGGAGAGTTGTTTGTGGTGAGTTTGAAGAAGCAATGGTAAAGTGGATCTTTGACTGATAAGGCACCGTGGAGTTGCAGTCATTAATGCTCCTTTGATAGGATTATTTGAGAAGATGATTTTGAGGACATTCCTATTTCCTTAAGGCAAAAGATGATGGTGATAAAGGCATGAAGAGGCAAAGGAAAATGAAGGTGAAGATAAATATTTTTGTTATAATTTTTTTTGCAGGTTATGGCACACCTTTCCAAGAGACTTGGAAAGCTTTCAAGTTCGGCATTATGGTGCAGGGGCACCTAATCCTAGAGGTCACTATGAGATGTATAAGGTTTTTGTGTCATTTAAATTAAATTATATGATGTATTGATTCATTTTGAATCCATTTGTAAAGGTGTTGACAAGAAATGGAAGCATGTGCACAATATTGCTCAAGTTGTCAAATAGGTCATGTTTAGGTCTACATGGTCATATTTGTGTAAAAGGAAAATGGAAGTGTAAATTTATTATAAAAGGTCTTAAATATTCCATTTGGAGATGAATAGAGAGGTTTGAAAAAGTTTTAAATTCATTTTGTCAAAAATATAAAAGTTGCATAAAAAGTTATAAAATGCAACATTGAGAAAGTTGCTAACATTGCAAAAAAGAAGTAAAAGGTAGATGGTTGGTCTAGGAGGTGGTTATGAGGTTACCAAATACCAAATACCTTATAAATATAATTTTATGGTCAAACCAAATCAGATTGGAGAGAATAGAGAAGGAGGAAAATATTTTGGAACAATTGGGTGTGTTTGAATCTTACATTTTGATTGTTTCTTTTGTATTGAGTTGTTGTTTCTAGGCCTTGTATGACCTGGAAACCTTGTAATATAGTAATGGATAGATAGAAGTATGAATCCCATTTCTCATGCTTTTTGTTTGGGTCAATTTCATAAAGAAATGAATATTTTATGCACGTTTTGGTGGAAGTTGTTTACAAATTCAAGATCTCTTGGGAACAGTCATGTTGCATTGTTTGGTACAGATGCATATGAAAGAGTTAAGACCTCTAATTAGATTCATTGGAAATATATGTGAATAAAATTTCATTTACTTTTTATGTGAGTTAGTGTTGTTCTGATTTGTGAAAATTATGAAGGTTTTGGTGAAAACTGGTTTTAAAATGTGTTAAATGGAGTTGCAGGCAATGGTTTGTGATTATCTCATGATTGAACCATGGTAAAATTTAATGGATTACAGATTCTGAAACTATGTTCATAAATTTTTCATATGACATTTTTTTTGTGTCATTTTGTTATGTATTGTGAAAGATATTTGATGCCCTAACATGCAGGGCTTGTACTATTGTAATTTTATGGGTCAAAATAACCAATCTTTAAAGACTAACTTGAAGAGAACAATGTTATCAAATCAAGAGACAAGGTAAGTGATGGTGTTTGAATCTTGCAAGGATAATTTGTTATGTATGTGGAGCCTAATCAGACTCAGGTTCTTTTTGGCGCGGTTTCCCCCCTGACTTATCTACGGGGTCAAGGGGCAGAGCCCCTTGCGGGGTCCTGGGGTAGCACCCTAGGCGAGGTCAAGGGGCAGAGCCAAAAATGACTTAATAATATTGTAAAGGGTCAGCCATCAATTTTCTATTATTTGGAGTATTTTTTTCCCTAATTTTGTTATGTCAAAAATACTTGTAAAAAGGGCTTAGGGTTCGAGATTCATTGCATGAGGTTTTTTGTAGCTTCCTGTGGTGGTATTGAGTTGCAAGTTTCAGATTGTAATCATTGGATAATAATAAAGATATTGGACTCGTTGTTGGTGGACGTAGCCCAGGGATTGGGTGAACCACGTTAAATATTTTGTTATTGTTTTCTCTTCTGTGTGTTAATATTTGCATTTTTCTGCTTATTATCCTGACATAATTTATTGAAGTTTTTTATGTGGATAGAACCATTTGAGATGGTTGATATTATGTATTGGAATGAGGAATTTTAATATGTTTATGCCTCTAATAATTTATCTAATTGATTGAAGAATTGTATTGATGCATTGGGTGCATTGGAGATTTGCATAAACCTTGAAGAGGTTTTTGAGCCTGTGATAAATTGGGTCCTTTGTTGAGACCTTAGATTTGATTGTATCATTAAGTTGTTGGATTTGTGCAATGCTCTACATTAAAAAAAGATCAAGATCCTTAGGTGCCAAAATGAGACTACTAATAGTAGTAATCGACACACATAAATGTTGCATTGTTAGTTTGGCTCCATGAGGTGCACAATACATATTATTACTCGTGCCAATCTTTTAATAAATAAAGATGAAGCATTTTATAACATTTAATTCATTTCCACCATAGGAAAATGGATTTGAGCTAATGAAAAATGAGACAGGTATGTGACCACCAATCCCTAAATAGAATACACAAAATTGAAGTGAAATAATATTGATGTCATTGTTTGAGTGATTTTAAAATAGATGATATATATATATATATATATATATATATATATATATATATATATATATATATATATATATATATATATATATATATATATATATATATATATATATAAAACTCAATATGTCATCAATTTTTTGACCAAAAAAATTGTTTTAATCGATGCTCAGTCTATACTCGCGATGTATATAGTGTTGGACTACAACTGATTTGGAATCTGATTAAAGAATCTGTGATTAAAGATCACTAAGGAGTTGTTGATTAGATATGTAATATGATTAAATAGTATTATGTTGTCATTGATGTCAACTAGTTTGACAACACTTATCTTGTAAGTTACTATACCGAGACATCTAAAGAAAGGTGAAAGAGATGAAGAATAGAGAAATCTACATGGGGAAAGATGTACATGACATATGAGGATAAGGAACACATTGAGTAACTTGTTGATGAGTCTATGACTAGATGATATTGAATTTATTATGTTGCATTCATCTATGATGAAGTATAGAGCTGAAAGACACAAAGTAGTGTTGTCGATAAATAAAGCATTTGTAGTATACATCGACGGAGTGTAGTGTATACCGATCAAAGTATTAACCAAGCAATGTTCATCGATGCATTTCTTTGTTAACCAAGTGGAATAGAATGAACTAAATGATTAGTTTAGCCGATAGGATTGATGAGCTGTAAAGTACCTCAATTTCAGTGATAACAGATAATGTTTGTTATGAAGATTGATGGCTAACAAAATTAAAGGAAGATCTAATGGAGTAGATTGAAACATGTTACTGACACATTAGCCAAGAAAGTTTGAAGTGGCAAAATCTATGAATGTGGTTAAGCGGAAAAATTTGATAGTGGAGAAGAAAATGATTTACTCATCTATATAAGAGATTAGAATTTCATTATGGAATGATGCTGAAAGAAGTAGAAACTGTAGGAATATTGCGTGAACAAGGTTTTCATGCATTTTGATCATACTGGTTAAGTAAGAATCAAGCTGCAGAATAATTACCGAGCTACAAAGAGCAATTACTGACGGACAGTAAGTTGATACAGTATTGAATCTGAAGTGAAATATTGATCAGAAGGGTTTTTATGGACTGGATATTGATCTGTAATCTGTAATTGAAGTTGTATTAATGAAGCTCATTTACTCTTACATATTTAACGATTGTATACAGTCAAAATCTCTTAACCGGGTGGAATCTGAAAGTCTTATGATGTATCATTCATAGAATGAACATTGTTATCCTGTCAACCCCATAGTGAATGCTGGTTGGACGATAAATTCTAGTCTAAAATCCTCTAACAAGGTCACACCTGACAGTGTGTTTGTAAACCTTTAACAGGGTTGGGTCTTAACTGACCTCACTTTAGAAGAGTGAACAATTTTGGGTTGCCGGTCCCAGGTGGTTTTTCCCTTTACAGGGTTTCCACATTAAATCTCTTGTATTATGTGTTGATTGTGATATTGTTTGTTATCATACTTTACATGTTACATGTTAGATCTGATTGGTAATTGTTATGGTATTAGATTGGCAATCAGTAAAAGCACAAACATTGAAAGTAATTATTGTTTACCAAGGAGTAGAAATTGAAGAAGTTGTTTTGAATTATACATTTTATTTTGGGACACTGGATAACTGATTCAACCCCCCCCCCTCTCAGTTATTCTAGCAATTGGTATCAGAGCTATGGTTGCTTAGAATAGAGTTTTAAGAACTTAAGCAAAAAGGTCTCAAGATGTATAAGAGGGAAGTACCTAAGCTGAACAAAGAGAACTTCACAGTATGGAAAAGTAGGATGAAGCTGCACATATCTAGAATTGGGAATTCTGCACTAGATCTGTTGGAGAATGGCTACATACAACCGCCCACTGGTCCCTTAACTCTTGATCAACTGAAGGAAAGACATGAACACAATATCACTATGATGGAACTTGCTGCTGCCTATACCAATGCCAAATTTGAAGACATCAAGGGTTGTGATACTGCTAGGAAGATGTGGGACAAGTTAAATCTGATATACAGTGGAGATCTGAATGTCAAAAGAGCCCGAGCTGAAAGCCTAAGAGGCAAATTTGATGATATGAGAATGAAAGAAGGTGAGAACATTGTACAATACTCAAATAGACTAAAAGAGGTGGTACATGCTATTAGAGCATCTGATGGAGTGATTGATGATGAAACAGTGATAATAAAGATTCTCAAAACTTTGCTACCAGTTTATGCAATCAAGATCTCTGCAATTCATGAAACAAGAGCTACATCCAACCTTACTCTTGACACTCTGATTGGTAAACTTACAACCTTTGAATTAAACAACTTTGATAATAGTGTTATTCCTTATTTTGAATCCTCTTCATGTCTTCTTTGAAGATTGGAAAGTCTAGCAGGAATAGTAAGAATTATGATAGTGATGGTAATACCGATGATGAACTTGATGAGCTTGAAGCTCTTATGGCCAGAAGATTTCCCAAAGGAAAAGGAAGGTATAGAGGTAAGCTACCTTTGGCATGTTTTAACTATAAAGAAGTTGGTCACATCACTGCTAGATGTCCTTAGAAGAAAGGTGATGATAGATCCAAAGACCGATCTGAAGGAAGCTATGGGAGAAGAGTCAATAGAGGTTACTGACACAACAATAGAGACAACCAAGATGATAAAGGCAAAAAGGTATGTTACATAGCTGAAGATATTGAAACTAAATCTGATTCTGATGATGACATAGAAGTTCTATTTGTTGCAATGAAAGATGACTCAGAGGAAGAAGAGAAACATGAAGAGATGAGTCAGAGGAATAAGAGAAACATGAAGAGACAACACTGATCTCTAAAGTAAGCAGAAATGATACATAGATCATAGACAGTGGCTATACACATCATATGACTAGTGATGTAGAGAAGTTTGATCATCTTGTTGAATATAATGGAGGATCTATGAGAATGGTAAATGATTCACCTTGTATGGTAAGAGGTAAAGGTTCACTGATGATCAATGATAGAATATAATGTGAAAATACATATTGGGTAGATGGATTGAACTATAATTTGTTAAGTGTGGCTCAGCTAAACAATTCAGGCCACCGACTGGATTTTGAGAGAAAAAATGTGAAGATCTATGATGATGAAGGAAAACTTGTCAGAACTGGTACACAATCCAGAGGTAATCTATTCTATCTTGATATGGATCAATCATCTTGTTTGTTAATAAATGATGAAGATGCTTGGTTGTGGCACAAAAGGTTATGCCATGTGAACTTTGACAACATGATCAAGATTAGTAAAAAGAAAAGAGTTAGAGGATTGCCTAACTTGACAAAACATGATCATGTCATGTGCCATGAATGTCAGAAAGGCAAGATGACTAAGTCTAGTTTTAAAAGTAAAGACTACTCAACAAAGAAGATACTTGAGTTGGTTCATACCAACCTATGTGGTCCTATGAGAACTCAGAGTTGTTTTGGTGATAGATATTTTATTCTTTTTGTGGATGACTATACTAGACTGATGATTGTTATGTTCCTAAAAGAGAAATCTGAAGCCTTTAAAATGTTTAAGTGGTATAAAGCTACGGTAGAGAAAGAGACTGGAAAAGAAATAAAATGCTTAAGATCTGATAGAGGAGGTGAATTTATCTCTAATGAATTTACTAATTTCTGTAATGAGCATGGAATTTAGAGACAGGTCTTTGCATTGAGGACACCTCAACAAAATGGCATTGCTAAAAGAAGGAACAGGTCTATAATTGAGTGTGCTAGAACATTGATGATACATAAGAATGTTGCTTAGACATATTGGAGGGAAGCTGTTAGCACAGCTGTGTATGTTCTTAACCGAGTAAAATTGAAGAAGGACACCAACCGAACACCCTATGAGCTATGGTTTGGACACAAACCTACTGTAAGTTATTTCAGGATTTTTGGAAGTAAATGCTTTATTTTGAAAGATGAAAGAAATGGAAAATTTGATTCTAAAGGAGATGAAGGGATATTTCTAGGATATTCCTCTACAAGTAAAGCATATAAATGTTTGAATAAGGTTACACATAAGATAGTTGAAAGTACTAATGTTCATGTTGATGAGTTTGATGACAAGAACATAGAGGAAAGTACAAAGGAACTGGAAGACTACGATAGATTCACTTACATTAAACATCAAGAGTATCTACCGACACCGCAAGCTGTGATAACCAGTCAGCAGGGAAACAATACAGGACAACATGCAACACAAACCGATGAACAAGATGGAGCTACTGAGTGAGGAAATGACCCTGAGCAGGATGAGCAAGAAAGGAGAAATTGAGTTTTGGCTAGTTTTATCAGAAGACATCATCCTAGGCACAAATCATTGGAGATAGACATGCTGGAATGCAAACTAGAAGCAAAACAAGACAAGGTATATGTCTAGTTTGTGAATTTGAACCTAAAAATGTGAAAGTTGCATTAGAGAATGAAGAATGGGTTAATGCAATGAAGGAGAAAATAGAGAAAATAGAGAAGAACAAAACTTGGTCCTTAGTACCCCGACCTAAAGATAAGAATGTTATCGGTACTAAGTGGATATTCAGGAATAAATTGAATGAAAATGGTGAAGTCATAAGAAATAAAGCTAGATTGGTATGCAAGGGATATGCATAGGAAGAAGGCATTGACTATGGTGAAACATTTGCACCTATTGCTAGATTGGAAGGAGTTAGAATGCTACTTGCATATGCTGCAGACAAGAAATTCAAAGTCTATCAAATGGATGTGAAATCAGCATTTCTGAATGGTATACTTGAAGAAGAGGTCTACATCGAACAACCTGAAGGATTTGTTGATCCCGATGATAAAGACATGGTATGTAGATTACATAAAGCTTTATATTGCTTGAAGTAAGCACCTAGAGCATGGTATGAAAGACCGCATACTTACTTATTAAGTATTGGATTTGTTAGAACAAGTGAAAACAATAATCTGTATATGAAAGGCGATACTGATGATACTATTATCATTGCTGAAATATTTGTTGATGATATTATTTTGGAGGCTTAGATTTTGTATGCAAGACATTTGCTGATGAAATGAAAAAGGAATTTGAAATGTCTATGTTCGGAGAGATTAAGTTCTTTCTTGGACTACAAGTGATTCAGCAGAGTGATGGAATATTCATCACACAATCTAAATACATAAAGGAAGTATTGAAGACATTTGGCATGGAAGATGCTAAACCTGTGGGAACACTGATGGCTACTAGATGCAAATTGATAAAGGAGGATGAAACTACAGAGGTAAACTAAACACTTTACCGATCCATGATTGGTAAGTTAATGTATGTAGTTTATAGTAGACCAGATATAGAACATGTTGTGGGTATTGTTGCAAGATTTTTTGCTAATCCTAGAGAATCACACATGATAGCTACAAAAAAGATCTTAAGATACCTAAAGAAAATAGAGAATTATGGATTATGGTATCCTAAGGAAGGGAAGTTTGAACTGAAAGTTTACACTGATGCTGATTGGGCTAGAAATGTGGATGATAGAAAAAGCACCACCGGAGGAGAACTTTTCTTTGATGAAAGACTTGTATCTTGGACAAGTAAAAAGAAGGCTTGTATTTCTCAGTCTATAGCTAAAGCAAAGTATGTTGCTACTTCTACTAATTGTTCAAACATTGCATATATCAAGCAAGTGTTGGAAGGGATGAATGAGGTAATCACTGACCTGGTGATTATATATTGTGACAACACTAGTGAAATTAATAATTCAAAGAATCCTATGATGCACTCTAAGACAAAGCATATATCTATTAAGTATCATTACTTAAGAGAACAAGTGCAAGAGAAGCAAGTGAAGTTAGAATTTGTCACATCTAAAGAACAACTTGCAGATATTTTTACAAAGCCTCTACCAAAGGACACATTTGAATACTTGAGGACTAGACTTGGGGTCCGTCCCCTATCTATCGGTCACTAAGGTGATCTGGTTGTTGCATCAACCTACTTTTATTAGAAGATCATTCATGTTGATGTAGCATAGTTCACACTTTGAATCATGTTCAAGGTTGTGATTAAGTTTGGAGAACTTGAACCGATTAGGAATTCAGTATACTGACATACAGAGGAGGACATAATTGATTCTTTATTTATTTCTTTGGCATTGCTGTCAAAGGGAGAGATAAATAATATGAAAAGGGACAAGTACCATGATAATTATCTAAAGGACAGACAATTTGAATGAGACAGAGTAGGTAAGATTAGTTACAAAGAACAGAAGCAGGAACAAGAGAACTGAAAAGATCACAACTACAGAATGGTAAAGCTATATTATCTAATGCTGTTTAGTAATGTAGTGATTAAACATATTAAGTCTATTTGACGAATAGCATTTTGTTCAAAAATTTGTAGAATATATGTTTGGTATGTGTATGGTACATTTCATATTACTTGAGTTGCCATCAATGCCAAAGGGAGAGATTGTTGGACTATAACTGATTTGGAATCTGATTGAAGAATTCATGATTAAAGATCACTAAGGAGTTACTGATTAGATATGTAATATGATTAAATTAGTATTATGTTGTCATTGATGTCAACTAGTTTGACAACACTTATCTTGTAAGTTACTATACTAAGACATCTAAAGAAAGGTGAAAGAGATGAAGAACAAAGAAATCTACCTGGGGAAAGATGTACATGATAGATGAGGATAAGGAACACATTGAGTAACTTGTTGATGAGTCTATGACTAGATGATATTGACTTTATTATGTTGCATTCATCTATGATGAAGTATAGAGCTGAAAGACACAAAGCAGTGTTGTCAGTAAATAAAGCATTTCTAGTATACACCGACAGAGTGTAGTGTATACCGATCGAAGTATTAACCGAGTAGTGTTCACTGACACATTTCTTTGTTAACCGAGTGGAACAGAATGAACTAAATGATTAGTTTAGCTGATAGGATTGATGAGCTATAAAGTACCTCGATTTCAGTGATAATAGATAAT
The DNA here is from genome assembly GCA_027943335.1 of Chamaecyparis obtusa. Classification (NCBI taxonomy): domain Eukaryota; kingdom Viridiplantae; phylum Streptophyta; class Pinopsida; order Cupressales; family Cupressaceae; genus Chamaecyparis; species Chamaecyparis obtusa. The sequence continues at coordinate 24,294 of BSBK01003517.1, read as the reverse complement.
GTTTTTTATGAAGATCGACGGCTAACAAAATTAAAGGAAGATCTAATGGAGTAGATTGAAATGTGTTACTAGCACGTCAGCTGAGAAATTTTGAAGCAGAAAAATCTATGAATGTGGTTAAGTGGAAAAATCTAATGGTGGAGAAGAAAACAATTTACTCATCTATATAAGAGATTAGAATTCCATTATGGAATGATGCCAAAAGAAGTAAAAACTGCAAGAATATCGCGTGAACAAGGTTTTCATGCATTATGATCATACTAGTTAAGTAAGAACTGAGCTGTAGAATAATTACTGAGCTACAAAGAGTAATTACCGATGGACAGTAAGTTGATACAGTATTGAATCTGAAGTGAAATATTGATTAGAAGGATTTTTATGGACTGAATATTGATCTATAATCTATAATTGAAGTTGTATTAATGTAGATCATTTACTGTTACATATTTAACCATTGTATACAATCAAAATCTCTTAACCGAGTGGACTCTGAAAGTCTTATGATGTATCATTCATAGAATGAACATTGTTATCCTGTCAACCCCATAGTGAATGTTGGTTGGACAATAATTTCTAGTCTAAAATCCTCTAACAAGGTCACACCTGACAGTGTGTTTGTAAACCTTTAACAGGGTTGGGTCTTAACCGACCTCACTTCAGAAGAGTGAACAATTTTGGGTTGCCGGTCCCAGGTGGTTTTTCCCTTTACAAGGTTTCCACATTAAATCTCTTGTGTTATGTGTTGATTGTGATATTTGTTTGTTATCATACTTTACATGTTATATTTGATTGGTAACTATTATGGTATTAGACTGGTAATCGGTAAAAGCACAGATAGTGAAAGTAATTATTGTTTACTTAGGAGCAGAAATTGAACAAGTTGTTTTGAATTATACATTTTTTTTTGGGACACTAGATAACTGATTCACCCCCCCTCTCAATTATTCTAACATATAGTAGTTGACTATTCAATGAAGTTTGGTCGAAAGTCCTCAAGGAAATGTCGGTCATTCTTGACCTCCCAGTTGTCTATTTCAACGTTGAAGTGGTCAAAATTTTGACCAATCTATTAGTCAATGCCCAAGCTATACTCGTGACATATATAATAGTTGACTATTCAACCAAGTTTGGTCAAAATTCCTCAAGGATAGGTTTTCCATTCTTGACCACCTAATTGGCTATTTTGATGTTGAATTGGTCAAAATTTTGACCACTATGTTAGTTGAATGTTTGATAATAAATAAACTTGTGGAAAAATTGAAAAAGAAAGTTCAAAAATAATAATGGTCATTTGGTCAGCCAATTTGCATTGAATAATAGACTAATTTGCATCAAAAATTTGGCTAAAATTTACCAGTGAATCTTCTTGAACACATTTTTCGCTATTATTATTCAACATAGAGATTTTTCCAAATATCACATTTATAGCTTCTATGACTTAATTCACCCTTTTATTATAGCATTTGAAAGCATTACTATGTGTAGAGTATACTAAGAAGATAACTTCATCATATCTTGAATTAAAGCTTTCTAACGAGTCATTGTCCTTTTTAATAAAACATTTACAACCAAAAATTTTAAAGTTCTTGACATTAGTAGTTTTTCCATGCCATAGTTAATAAGGAGTATAAGTAGTCCTTTCTTTGGTTTGAGCCTTGTTTAGAATATATGCAGCTGTATGAACAACTTCTTTCCAAAATTTATCAGGTAGTTTGGCTTCATTTAACATTGATCTAGTCATTAACGCACATCACATTCATCATGGGCAAACTAGGAGGAGTAGGAGCAAGAGGATTTTCAAATTTGAAGGCGGGTGGGAGCTTTGGGTTGCAGGCTATGGGATCCTTTGGCATTGTTATCCCTACAAAGAAAGCCTCTGTGGACCCAGAGAAAAAGGATGGGGTCCCATGAGAAAATAAGAAAGACCCAGGTAAGGATGTTGGGGTGGGGGACGAGATTCCTCCCTCATCTCCCATAATCTTGAAGACCCGGGCAAGCGATCAGAATGGAATAGACTTCAACCACCAGTGGTCACCTCTCTTTAGAGTAAAACCCACAAGCATGTCCTCTTTCCCCTCTATTAAGGATTTATTTGATAAGGAAAAAGGAAAATTTTCCATAGAGATTCCCGATGAGCTAGTTGATCACAACATAGCATCTATGGGTCTTACTCTTGTTGGAAAATTTGTGGGGTATAGACCTAATATAGATATTGTTAGGATTTTTGCTAAGAGGAAATGGGATCTAAAGAGCCAAGTCCAAGTCACAACCATGGCTAAGGGATTCATGTCTTTTGAGTTTTCATGTAAGGAGGACTTGGACAAAATCCTTTGTGCTGGTCCCTGGGCTATAGGAAAGACAACCCTGGCATTACAAAAGTGGACACCAAAGATTGATCTCAATGATGCTTTCTTTGTCCAACCCTTGGTGTGGGTTAGACTCCCTGAACTTCCTCTAGAGTTCTGGTACGAAGATGTTTTCAATGACATCACCAACTCCTTTGGTACCCTACTATCGATAGACCCCATGACAGTGGAAAGGAGTTGCCTAACCTATGTCAAGATTTGCATATGGGTGGAAGAGGGTCAAGACATGCTAGAAATTATAGAACTTCAATCAAAACTAGGTAGAGATGTGCAAAAGCTAGATTACAAAAGTGTCCCCTTTTCTTGTTTCCATTGCAAGAAAGCTGGACATAAAGAAAAAGTGTGCCCAGCATTCCAAAACTTGGAGAAAGAAAGGAAAGAAAATATTGTTCAAAGAAAGATAAAGTCAGGAAACCAAAATAGTAGTGATAAGGCAGGCCCATCAAGGGAGACCACCAAACCTCAGGAGGGTACAAAGGACAACAATAAAAGAGTGTGGAAAAAAAAGGAACAATCAGAGATCTCTTCTGAGACCCCAAAAACTAGGGCTAAAAAGGAAAAATCGGCTGAGGGGGAGTCGACAAGACAACATAAAGACCCCAAAGACCAGGATAGCCAACAGATAGTAAATACAGTTCTTAGAGAGGAGCTCCCCTCCTTAGAAGGTGTAGGCCTGGAAGTCAACATACAATGAGATTCTATGGAAGAAACCAAGGAAGACGACTTGGAGGAAGGAGGTGATTCATGCCCTAGGTCGATCTTCATCTCCATTGTTCCAGATTCCCTTGAACCCCCACTAGAAGAATGCTTCTCCAGTTTGAAAAGGGACAAGTCAATAGGTTCCCCATCTCTAGAACCCTACCCTCGTCCTAAGAAGCAAGACTCAAACAAAGTCATAGAAATGAAAGAACTATTGTTCATTGTCTCTCCAAGGAAACTAACAAAGATGGAAGAGCTCTTTGTGAAATACAAAGATGTTAACGAGGGAAGATCCAAGACTCAAAACAAGAAGAGACCCAATAGAAGAGATCCCTCTCCAGTTTCCCCTGCAGCAACTAGGAGTAGAAAAAAATATGATGTAGGGGCAAAACAAAAAACTCTAAGAAGAAAGAGAGAAAGTTAGATCAGGCAAGAAGAAGCTAGTAAGAACATTGCAGATGGGACTCAGAAAACCATCCAGGCAGCCTGTAGCCCCAATAAGAAATGAAAGTTACTTCATGGATCCCCTGTGGGCTCAACTCACACAAGCAGGAAGTAATTAGGCACACATATATGGAACAAAAAAATCAATTTTTTTAAACCCAAGAAGCTATAATATAGATGGAAAAGTTAGAGAGAACCAACTTGTGGGTCACCACTAATCTTATAGCTATTATCATCTATGAGGAAGGAAAGGCCAAGTATTTGGCACAGGAGAAAAGACAAAACAACATAGGGAGACTTCTTCTGGGTGGATGGTCCAAATCCAATAAAAATGGAATGGTCAAAGGGAACTCGGGGAAAATAGGTAGTGGTGGTACCATCTTTGGATTCAGTTTTGCTGCGATCTTTTATCCTACCTCTAAAACATGGGTCATTTATCCCTATGTGGAAGCCGATTCTTTAAACTACACCACAAGTGCTGACAAGTTCGATGATTTGTGGGCCATCCTTGTTGTGGCCCACACTCATCACATGTTGTGGACTTCCAACAAGGTTGCTGATGGTATTGCCAATGAGGCTGTTAGTAAGTAAGCTAAGTTTAGTCGGCACCATGCCGAAGATCTCTCAGGTGATGTGAAGGATTTACTTGATGGGGATAGACTCCAAAGTATAGAGGGAATAATTAAAGATAATTATGAAAGTAAAGGGGATTTTTGGAGGTGTCATTACATTAATGACAAGCTCTGGAGGCATAGTAAGGTTATTTACTACGCATCCTCTCCGCATGCTTTCTGGGCTTCCCTTCCCAAGAACTATAATGACCTTCAAAGGCATAATTCAAGAAAGCCTAGAACAAAGGCTGATAGAAAGACAAAAAGCATTATGGTTTCGCATAACCAGAGAGAATCCAGAACCCAGACAATAGCCATGGTTGGGGAAAGACATAGAAGGGATCTGGAGAATGATAGCAAGAAGTGGATGAATCACACCAAAGTTTGGAGCACCTTGCAGAAAGGGGAAATCGCCACCTTTATAGAAAGAATCTATGGTTGCAGGAAGGAGATCACCAATATCTTCGTTAAAAGATGGAACGAAGGAAAGGTGGAAATAAAGGGAAAGTCCTTTACTATTATGCAAGAGGTGATTTCCTTGGTCACAGGCATTCCCATTGTTGGGAAATTTTTTTACAGAGATCGTAAAATTTCTGATAATGTTGTTAATGATATTTTTAGAGACGACGACGAGCTGAAGGAAATAGTCAAGAAGGGTACTCACTATCAGCCCATGGGTTTGAAAATGCTATGGCAGTTCATCCTCAAGGCCCTCATTTCATATGTCACTCTGGATACTAGGTTTCATAAAATTCATACCTACCATTTTGTCTTGCTGAATCACTTTAGGCATAGAAAGAAGATTTCAATTCCATTTTATCTCTATTCCTCCACAAATGAGAACATCAATGGATTTAGAGAAAAGAACATTGGTAACCCTGCTATGCATGAAGGCTTGCTTTTGTTAATTTATAAATTTTTCAAAACCCAAATTTTGGGTAAGGAAATTGTGGAGGCCAATGCTAACAATGAAGATTTTAGGTCGGACTACGTCCTGTTGGGTAATAGTGAGGGAAAACACTCTGAGGATAGTGTGGATAGTGAGGAAGAATAGGAAAAAATTAAAAAGGGGTCCTCATCCAAGAAGCGACCCTCGAACTTGGTCAAAATAAATAAAGCTCTGAAAAAGTAGGACAGAAAGGAGATTACATCGGATGAGGAATATAAAACAACAAGGAAGACATGAATACAGATGATGAGTTGGGCAACCCAGAAAAGCAAGCCACTAAAATGATGGAACAGGTTATAGGGGAAAACCCCAACTCTATGAGGGATTGCTTGGGTCACCTCTCTGTTGATCTCACAATCAGTGAAGATAACTCCCCCCTCTTAAGCCCCCATCTGGAACCAACAATGAGGCTCAAGATCCTATTCCCGAGGATCCCAAAGATGAACAGGGTAACCCCTCTACTAGGTCCCCAATTATGCTTGAGACCTCAGAAGATATTTCCAAAGGGGAATACCAATGTCAAGATTTCGATAAAGGGAAAAAGGTATGGAGGAATTGCAATATTAATACAATGTGCATGGGGATCATAAGGGAGGCTGTCTATCCACAAATCTTGGAAGATATCGAGGGCAAAATCCACAAAGAGGAGCTGATTGATCCCACTTTGGTGGTTCTCAGTGATAAAGCCAGGGAGATGGAGATGGACTTCCTTAACAACACTAAGAATAGCATGCTGGATCAGTTTAGGTCCTTCAAATGGCTCTTCCATGAAATTGAAGATCTCAAAGAGAAATTACAGAGCACTGCTGGAAAGGATCACAACACTACCGACGGAAAGAAAAGCTTGGAAGAAAGGGTTCAACACCTGGAATCTAAAATGATAAGTCTAGAGGAAACCCTAAAGGGTATAGCTGAGCAAAACTATAACATTCTCAAAGCATCCAATGACCACATCAAGCTTCTTATCAACAAAATGGAAGAAAAAATGGACAGTAGGGATGAACAAAGTACTATTAAGGAAGAAAAGAAGAAGCCCAACGAGGGTCCAAGAAAAAGAACCAGAGCTAGTACAAAGAAAAACAAGGATATTTAAAAATTAAAAGAGGTAGTAGAGAAAATGGAGATCCTTGAACTTAATGCAACTGCCATGCTCAGGACCCTGGCTTAATCTGGTGCCTGTCTCTTTTTTGCTCTGTTTTTGTTCTTCCTTTTCGGTGGTTGTTTCTTGGTTGGCCTTTCCTTGGCCCGTTGCTTAGTTTTTATGCTTTAGCTCTATTCTGAACTTGTTATTGCTACTTTTTATCTTGTTGTGGGTTTCAGGCACCCTGTAAAACCTATTTTACTTAATCAAAAACATTGTTCTAGTCATTTCTTTAATAGTTCTATTTTTTCTTTCTACAACATCATTTTATTGTGATATATAGGCAATTTAATAATGCCTCTTGATGCCACATTTTTCAAAATACTTAATGAATTCTTGGGACGTGAATTCTCCACCTCTATCTAACCTTAAAAATTTAAACTTTAGACTAGTTTCCCTTTTAACCATTTTTTTGAATATTTTGAAGTATTCAAAGGATTCACATTTATGTTTCAAAAAAGTCACCCAAACCATTCTTGAGTAATCATCTACAAATAACTATTATACACTAAGTTTGCACCCTTGTTTCAAGCTCTCGTAGTCTCGATAACCTAGTATAACATGGGAATCATCTCCCGATGTGGGACCTATGCTAACTGAGATGAGACCTCTAGGTTCTAGGCTGGTTCTGTTAGCCCCTATAAAAAATTTCATGGCCTCTGGTCTTTTCCCCTATTCTCTGCAGTGTTTTTCCTGCTCCCTGGTCTAAACCCTGGTAAAATGTTCAGGAACTAGCCGTTGGGAATTCAAAATTTAAATGTGCCCTAGCTTTGTTCTATTAGTGCGTTACCTTTTCACGGGTCACTTAAGCAAATTTTTCGCATGTGCCTTTTACAAAACCCTTTTATTATGCGTGGTTAAGTTTTTCTATTATGGCGGGTCCCTTCATTTTCCTAAGTCCGCAATCGTGCCCTGCAAGCTTTTTATTTCCTAAGTCTTCGGCCTTATATTTTCCTGGGCTCGGCCTCTGACATGATTTTAATCAAATGACTGGCATGTCTTCTCATGCGATCTGTCAGACCCTTCAGATCATGAGACCACCGTTGATCCATCCCTATGACGTAGCTTTTGTTTGTAGGCAGGACCCTTTCCAGCTCAGCGCATGTGGCGGTATCTTATTGGCCGGATGAAGGAATGGTCCATGGGTGAGTGACTCAGTGTGTGTCAGTGGGACCTAAATTTTAGAAGGCTCAGCGGGCCCTGACGATGTCAGAAGATCCTACGGTGGGCGTAAGTTCTCAAGAAATTTGTCAGACCTTTGAGATCTTACGCTAGCCATTGATGTTACTTTTCTTTGGTGGTAGTTCTTCAATGGGTCCTATTTGCCAAGTGGTTTCTTATGTGTCATGTTGTTCTATGTTGGTGGGTTTTAATTTGTCCACGTGTTGATGAGTTGGTTTGTGTCAGAGGGCCCACGTTGAAAGCTTTTAATCTAATGGTCGACGTATGATCTCAAGGAATATTCCAAGCCTTTGAGATCATGCACCATCCGTCAAATTTTATTCCATCTTGCCAAGTTGTCTATCATTCTCAGTGGGTTTGGTGTGACATGTTTGCGCAGTTGCTATGTTTCTATTGGTCGATGTGGATGTGCCCAGAAGTGGGGCCATTGTCAAAAGGGTCTGTGACGAGGATGAATCCTACGGTCGGCGTAAGTTCTCATGGGATTTGTCAGAGCCATGAGATCTTATGCTAACTGTTCATTTCAAAGGCTTATGTAAGTAGGTCCTTCATTAGTGTGACTAGGCATGGATCACGAATGGTTTAGTGACATATGGCACCAGGCGGGCCCAAGTGGGGTCTAAGGTTTGGCGGAGTTGATAAGATCTGGCAGTGCTGACAAAATTTAATGTGGTCACTTGTTCACAGAAAGAAAAGGCGATTTGCTAGTTTATCTGGCGACTATGTGAATAGTAGTCGGGAAGTTGCTAAAATATTTAGCGAAAGGGTGAAATGTTCTGCGAATTGGTGAAGGTTCTTTGTCGCCAATTCACTAAGTCTGGTGGGGCCACTTTTAGAAGAAAGTCATAAGGCCGCGAAAGTAAATGGATTGGACAACTACGTTTTAAAGTTGATAGATGTTTGAACGTGGGCCATCGTTTCTCTGCAGGTGCCAAAGAGGTGACCGTTAGGATTCAAATTTGAATTTTGTAGAGGGTTTCAAGCTAGGAAGTACCAGAAAATATATTTTTGAGTGGCTAGAGTGGGTGGAAGTGATTGCTAAGCATTACGATGTGGTCCAAGCTGCCATGGTAGTTGCAGAGGAATGTCTTGCCACGGGAACATAAATGAAACAGTACCCTGAAGTGTTGCAAGGGTCAATTTGGCTGGATTCCTTGGGGGTTTGATGATGATTTGGTACTTGGACTAGTACAGGGCTAGTTGACTATTATTTTTCAACTGTTTGAGCTTACATGTTGTGGTTCAGTCCCTGTCTTGTCCATGTTTACTCCTTGAGGGGGTTAGGTGGATTTTGAATTTCAAATGATCATTATGCTTGTATTGTAACCCTAGTATAAAGGGATTTTCATGATCATTTTGTAGCATTGGGAGTTAGGTATTCAAGCTTTTTTGGTTGTGAGTCCTCTGCCCAGTCTGAATTGTAATGCTCTGATTTAGCTTTTGTCAACAATTGAGAGAAAGTTGCAGGTTTAAGCTATAGTTTGCAAGCTTGTTTGTTTAGATGGATTGTATGCACTTAAGGATTCTTCAAACTTAATATAGATATATGACTCTTATCTCTCCTCTGTGTCATTGTAGATAGATTTTGAGTTTTCTAGCTCACTGCATGTATATCCATGTATATGTCTTTATTTTTTAGTTCTAATCCAGGATTAGATTAAATTATGCTTTAGATGAGACATAGGTCTATCTCTTGTCTATGTGAGGATTTCATATAAGTAGTAAAGGAGATTATAGATGTGTTTATGGCTTTGAATCTCAGATATAATGCTGGTGTGTGTGTGTGATCTATCTAAGAAAATTTGCCCAATGGATGAGGCACTGGCCTAGATGAGTATTTCCTTGTTGACATATCCTAACTTAGATTGTTATGATTCAAACATATAAGATTAAGAACCATTCCTAGATTTTTAGTATTTGGTTGTATGAGGTCTTGTCCCATAGTGATGAGGAGTCAATGAATGTGTGGTTATCATTTAATACTCTCTTACTATCCATTCATATGTTATATGAACCCAGTCCTTGGTGTGTGAAGTATATTTTATACTAGGTTAGGTGCACCCGCCTTGGTTTTGCAGAGCCAGAAGTAGAAGAGGGCAGTCTTGTCTCTATAGTTGGTCCAATTACCCTAAGACCTCATAACAATTTTGGAGCTAACCATTCCTAAAATCCATCTAAGGGTATATTGGCAGCCTTTTGAGCATAAGCATCATTTTGGACACCAACAAGATGGTGACTCTGCTGGGGATCATTATTCATGCCTATCTAGACCTGCAAGTCATCATTGGAAAATAGGGTTATCCATGTGCCTTGTCTCTCTAACTTATTGGAGCATTTTATGAAGTCAAGAAATTTCATTGTAATATTCCCAAAACACTTGGGTGGTGACTCAAAATCTTGGTAGCAGTACTGGTCAGTGATTTATTTTGCAGAATGAGTTATAAAGCTACTAGGTCCTGGAGAAAGCAGCATCCTGAAGATATAATGGAAGAAGTTATTCCAAGTACTTCAAGGCCTAGTCAGAGAAGTGGAGGAAAGAAAAGAAGAGGTGTTTCTTAGACTTGGAGAAAGAAGAGAGATATTAGACAAGAGACCCAAGCCAGGCCTAGTCAAGAAGAAGACAATTCAGAATATGAAGAGGCTGTTGACTTGGGACTGAATCAGTATGAAGATGAAACTCAAGTGGGAGATGATGAGTCTCAGACCACTCTCCCTGAATCAAAGGAGATCTTTGAAGAGGTTTATGAACTAGAGAGAAAAGTTCAGGAGTAGCTTGCCATTAGGCAGCGAAGAGATAAAGAAAAAGAAGAAAAGGTAAGACAAGCTATGATCAGGGCTGATTAGCTAAAGAGGCAATTGCTAGATTTGGAGGCAATTAATTTTTTCCCAGAACCTGAGAGATTAGAGGAACAACCTATTGTGCAAAGAACACATGAGGAAACTAGGCCAAAGGACAAAGGAAAGCAGAAGGCCATTGGAGTTCAGATCAGTGAACAAGTTGTTGTTGATAGAACATCAGATCTAGGACTGAGATTAGCTTCAGACCTTGAAATAGCAAGAAGGAAGAAAGAGATATTGGACAAAAAACTAGAGAAAGCTGAGTTGGAGGCTTCTACTACAGAAATCAGGAAAAAGATTGATTTTCTCAAGCATACTTCAGGACCTTCACATGTTGCTGCCTCTATCTTAGGACAAGGTGGAAATCAGGGTAACAATGCAGCTCAAGCAAATGGTATACCGGGTGCTACTAGGGTTCCCGATGGTTCAAACACAAGGACATCTATATTGCAAGGAATGGATCCACCACATGGAGCTCCTATTCATGAAAGGTACAAACAACTTACCTTCTTTGGTATTCCTGGCTATCCTAATGTAATCCCTGATGAAATTAGTAAAAAGCTTCCTAAATTTACTGGAAATAATGTCGTCACATGTGAAGAACATCTAAAAAATTTCATAGATGTAATAGATGATTACAATATAGAGCCTAATGGTGTTATAATGAAGCTATTTATACAATCCCTGATTGAGGATGCTAGGGATTGGTTTAGAGGGTTACCCCATGCTAGTATAGGGTCATGGAATGAATTCAAAAATTGTTTTAAGGAACATTATGGAGATAAAACAAATGAGGGTTTTATCTTGAATGAATTCAATAACATAAAGAAAAATCAGAATGAAGAGGTCCTTGAATTCAACATAAGGTTCCAAAAGGCCATGCATAGGCTCTTGTAAGTTATTAGATTAGATGACAGGGTATGTCTTGTGACATACTTGAATGCCTTTGATGCAAAGATGGGATATCTCTTGAGAGATAAGAACCCTAGAAATCTTGGGGAGGCTTACAAATTGGCCATCAATATAGAGAGAAATAGAAGGATATTAGGGAAGATAGGAAGAAGAGATGATTGTAGGCCTCAAATGTAGAGTAAGAAAGAAATGGGAAGGTCTGCTGACTCTAAAGCTAAAGAGGATGACAATCTGAAACAAATTTTGAAGGTTTTAGAAGGTTTAAAGCCTGGTGAGAAAGGAAACAATAGGGCTGTGGCTATGGAGAATTCAATACCAAACAACTTTAGCAGACAGCCAAGGATGCAGAATTACCCTTACAATACCCAATGGAAAGATGGCAAGCCCATTCTCCCAACCAAGCAAGAAAGGCCTGATGGAAGGATCCCTAATCCTTTGCATAGAAATTTAGTGAACATGACTGATGATATCCCATGGTGTGCTGCTTGTCAGTTTCCTCATAGTTCAGAGCATTGTGTCATTGCTCTAAACTTACAAGAGAACCAAGAAAATAAAGAGCAATATGACAAGGATGGGTGTGGGATGAATTCTTCACATGCATGGGATGAAGCTGCCTTTATTAATGAATAAGGAGAAGAGTTTGATGATGTTGGATGTGGTGTAGTGAGGGGTGAGGAGCGGGTTTCTTTAAGAAGACCATCAGATGAGGAAATTGCTCAAATCACTGCAGACATGGTCACTCAAGCTAGAAGCAATTAAAATTTGAGAAATAAGACAGTTGGAAATGCAACTAGTAAGCCTGGTAGTATGTTTATCAAGAGGATAGAAAATAGTGCTCAACAACATGAAGAAAAGGGAAAAGGTTCTTGTGGTGTGGACCAAGTGAAGGTAAAAAAGAAAATTATGCCTGTTACAGCACCGAGGAACAAAGCAAAAACATCAGATGTGGTTGTTCCTGCCTTTCAAAAGGAAGAGGAATCCTCTCTCAAGGACAAATCTGAGTCCACAAAAGATAAAGTTGTCATTGTTTTTGAAGAAGACATGAATAGCCAGAACTATGTTCCAATAGATATGTCTAAGTTGCTTTCATAGATCACTGTCAAGGTTCCACTTTTGGAAATGATGAGAATAGAAGAACACAAGGTCAAGGCCTTGAATTGGGTAAATGGTGTTTCTTCTGCAGGAATCCAAGAAATGAATAGAAATGACAAGCATGTGGCTTCCTTGGAAGACACACCTGATAGTAAGAGTGAAGAAATTGTTTCTAAGATTCCTCAAATCTTCTTGGATACAAATATTGTAAATAGTGCATCAGGGACAGTTGATCCTTTCTTCTTGTCTCTTGTTATTTATGGTAAAATATTAAAGAACTACATGATTGATTCAGGAGCATCAAACACTGTTATGCCTGCAGAGATCATGAAATCATTAGGACTAAAGGTTGATACACCTCATGGGAGATGCCAAGCTATGGACTCAAGAGAAGTGCCAGTTATTGGTACCATTAAGGCTCTACCTTATAAATTAGCTGCATTTCCTAATAAACAGTTGACTATGAGTGTTCTTGTAGTTGACATTCCTCCTCAATATGGAATGTTGTTATCTAGAAAGTGGAGTGCCTCCATGGGAGGAAGTATTCAATGTGACCTATCTTTTGCCACTTTTGACATTGAAGGAGAGAATGTGAAGGTGTCAAGGGAAGCTAGAACTCCACATATGATTGAGGAGAATGAAAAGGATAGCATGAATTGTTTTGTTGACATTGACATTGGTTCATTCCAAGTTCAGAGGAAAGAGATGCAAGAAAAAGTCAGGCCTATCCTTTGGACTGATGATGAGAGTAACATGGCAGAGGGTAATGTCTTATGGACATTATATTTTGATGGAGCAAGTTCTAGAGAAGGTGCTGGAGCAGGAGTATTGTTGGTATCCCCGAGTGGTAAGACTTTTAAGTTTTCTTTCACTCTCTTGTTTCCTTGCACAAACAATGTTGCAGAGTATGAAGCCCTATTGATTGGTTTGAGACAAGCATCAAAAAATGGGATCAAAAATCTTAGGGTGATTGGTGATTCTGAGTTAATAGTTTCTCAGATTAGATCAAAATATGCATCTAAGAATCAAAGGCTGAAATAATATAGAAATGCTGTATGGGATGAGATTGAGGGTTTCAGTGCCTTTGGTATTGATTGGGTGGATAGAAGCCAAAACAGGATGGCAGACTTACTAGCAAACATAGCCTTAAGGCTGGAGGACATTACCTTTGCAGGGATATCCAAGATTGAGTGTAAGTCCAGGCCTTCTATCCCAGATAACATTGAGAATTGGCAGGTTTTTTCTGATGATCAAGACATTTTGAGATTCTTGTAGTGTGAATCTCACTTTGATGGTCAGGAGATGGATTTCAGTACATATGTTGACATCAGAAATGGAAAGGAGAATGTCCTAGGAAAGGAAGTTCTACAACTAAAGTCAAATAGGATCCCTAGGGGATTGGTTTCTCTTGAAAGGTCATTTGATAGTAAAGAGAGGGCTTGTGTTGCTAAAGTTGTTGACAAGATAAGTGATTTAGAGGAAGTGAATCTAGGAACAAGCCAAGAACCAAAAAACATTTACATAGGTAAATGCTTATCCCAAAGAAATAGAAGAAATTTGATTGATCTTCTCAAAAAATTTAGACATGTTTTTGCATGTCTTATGAAGATTTGAAAGCCTATAGAGAAGATCTCTTTCAACATGAGATACCATTAAAGGAAGGAACTAAACCCTTTAGGCATAAATTAAGGCCTGTGAACCCTACTTTGGCACCAAAAATGCAAGATGAACTCAAAAAGATGATGGATGCTGGTATTATAAAGTCTGTCCGACATTCTACTTGGGTGTCAAATTTGTTTCCAGTCAGAAAAAAGAATGGTGGCATTAGATTATGTGTTGATTTTAGAAATTTGAATGTCAATTCTTTAAAGGAAAATTATGGTTTGCCTAATATGGAAAATATGCTGCAGAGAGTCACAGGATCAGAGTTAATGTCCATGATGGATGGTTTCTCTGGTTATAATCAGGTCATGGTCAAGGAGTCAAAACAATTCAAGACTGCATTCACCACTCCTTAGGGAACATATGTTTATGTTAGGATGCCATTTGGCCTGAGAAATGCAGGAGCAACTTTTCAGAAGGCTATGGATGTAGCTTTTGCTGATTTCATAAACAAGTTTTTAGTGGTATACCAGGATGATCTCATAGCATATTCAGAAAAGAAGGATCAACATTGTGAGCATCTAGAAAATATTTTCATCAGAGCTCTGGAGTATGGGATTTCTTTGAATCCAAAGAAGTGTTCTTTTGGTGTTATAGAAGGCAAGCTCTTAGGACATATTGTGTCCAAGGATGGAGTGAGAATTGATCCTGAAAGGGTTATGGCAATAGACAGGCTTTCACCACCAAGAAATGTTAAAGGAATACAATCTTTCTTTGGGCAGGTAAATTTTCTAAGAAGATTTGTTACAAATTTTGCAGAAATTTGTATTCCCATCTCTAGAATGTTGAAAAAAGATGCAAAGGTAGAATGGAATGAAGAAGAAGATGAATCTTTCAGAAGTATCAAACAGGCCATTAAAGATGCCCCTATTTTGAGGACCCCTAATTATGGTAAGCCCATGCAAATTTTCTCTTTTGCTTCTTATCATACAGTTGCAACAGTCTTATTACAAAAGAATTTAGATGGATATGAGAAACCTATATCATTTTTTAGCAAGTCTTTACATGCAGCAAAATTGAAATATGATATCACTGAGAAACATGCTTATGCCTTAGTCAAAGCAGTCAAGGATTTTAGGTGTTATCTTGTGGGAGCTAAGGTGGTTGCTTATGTCCCTAGTGCTGTTGTTAAAGACATATTGGTGCAACAAGAGGTATCAAGAAAAAGATGTAGATGGATCTACAAGATCCAAGAATTCAATATAGATATCCAGATTACAAAATTAGTAAGAGGCCTAGGCCTTGCAAAGTTGATGGCACAAAGTAATTTGATTGCTAATCATGTGAATATGCTAGAGGAGGAGGAGAGGCCCTATATTTGTGATATGGATTACTGTGATTGGTATAAAGATGTCATCAATTACTTGCACAAGTTGGTTCTTCCCCCTCACATGAATGAAAATAAGAGGAGGACTGTCAAGTTACAGTCAGCAAGGTATGCCATTATTCATGGTGAGTTGTGGTGGAGAAGCAACGAAGGAGTATTGCTAAAATGTGTGGACCATGAAAGATCTAGGACTCTAATGGAAGAAATGCATCAAGATGTGTGTGGAGGACACTATATGGCAAAGACCACAACCCACAAGATTCTTAGGTCTGGATTTTGGTGGCCTACAATTTTTAGGGACACACATCAGTTTGTGAGGAAGTGTGATGCATGCCAGAGATTTGTAGGAAAGTTAAAATTCAATGGGAATTTTCCACTCAGGCCTGTTTTAGTTCAGTCTCCTTTTCAGAAGTGGGGTATTGATTTCATTGGTGAAATTACAAACAAGTCTAGTGGTGGACATTCATACATACTTGTGGCAACAAACTATTTTACCAAGTGGGTTGAAGCTATCCCTACTAGGAGGGCTACTAGTAAAGTAGTAATTGATTTTGTAATGCAGAATATTCTCACTAGATTTGGTTGCCCAGAGATAGTTGTGGTTGATAATGCAATGTGTTTTAGATCATAAGAATTTGGTGATTTTTGTCAGCAATATGGGATACACATTTCATTTTCTTCCCCATACCATCCATAAGGGAATGGCCAGGCTGAATCCAGTAATAAAAGCCTTATCAAGATTCTCAAAAGGGTGTTGGATAGAAATAAGAAAGCATGGGACTCAAAGTTATGGTGGGCATTGTGGGCTGACAGAGTGACTATAAAGAAAGCCATAGGTTGTGCCCCATTTGACCTAGTATATGGGATAAGTGCTAGATTACCTCTGAACAATTTGTTGCAAATGTACAGGTTCATCTAGGCTTATGATGAAGATTTGAATGATGAGATGAGGGTGAGAATGGAGGAGTTGATTCAGTTAGAGGAAGTAAGGAGGGATGCACATGAGAAAAATGAGACATTGCAGTGGTAGTGTAAAACTTTGATTGATAAGAGAACAACTCAGAGGAGTTTTGAAATTGATGATCTGGTCTTGATGTGGAATGCAAGGTTGGAGGATAAGGGAAAGCATGGAAAATTTGATCCTATTTGGTTAGGCCCTTATCTGATTGAGAGCAAGTGGGGAATAGATTCATATGTTTTAAAGGATTTAACTGGTGGTACTTTGGAATTGCCTGTTCATGGACAATTCTTAAAGTTTTACTTCTCTTGTGGTATCTCTTCCATGAACAGTAGTTTAGGTTCCCCTGGTTTTTGTCTGTTCTGTGTTTTTGTGTCAGAATTTTGAGTTGGTCTACTCTCCCAGTGATTCTGAATCCTTGTCATGCTTGCAAGAGACATGCATCCCCTAGTATGAGCCACTGTTAGCCCCTGTAAAAAATTTCATGGCCTCTGGTTTTTTCCCCTGTTCTCTGTAGTGTTTTTCCTACTCCCTGGTCTAAACCCTGGTAAAATGTTTAGGAACTAACCATTGGGAATTCAAAATTTAAATGTGCCCTATCTTTGTTCTATTAGTGTGTTACCTTTTCGTGGGTCACTTAAGAAACTTTTCCCCATGTGCCTTTTACAAAACCCTTTTATTATGCGTGGTTAAGTTTTTCTATTCCGGCGGGTCCCTTCATTTTCCTAAGTCCACAATCGCGCCCTACAAACTTTTTATTTCCTAAGTCTTCGGCCTTATATTTTCCTAGGCCCAGCCTCTGACATGATTTTAATTGAATGGCTGGCGTGTCATCTCATGCGATCTGTCTGACCCTTCAGATCATGAGACCACTATTGATCCATCCCTATGATGTAGCTTTTGTTTGCAGGCGGGACCCTTTCCCAGCTCAGCGCATGTGGCGGTATCTTATTGGCCGGATGAAGGAATGGTCCACGGGTGAGTGACTTAGCGTGTGTCAGTGGGACCTAAATTTTTGAAGGCTCAGCAGGCCCTGACGATGTCAGAAGATCCTACGGTGGGCGTAAGTTCTCAAGAGATTTGTCAGACCTTTGAGATCTTACACCAGCCGTTGATGTTACTTTTCTCAGGCGGTAGTTCTTTGGTGGGTCCTATTTGCCAAGTGGTTTCTTATGTGCCACACTATTCTGTGTTGGTAGGTTTTCATTCATCTGCATGTTGATGAGTTGGTTTGTGTTAGAGGGCCCGCGTTGAAAGCTTTTAATCTAATGGTCGGCGTATGATCTCAAGGAATATTCCAAGCCTTTGAGATCATGCGCCATCCATTCGATTTTATTCCATCTTGCCAGGTTGTCTATTGTTCTCAGTGGGTCCAGTGTGACACGTTTGCGCAGTTGCTGTGTTTCTATTGGTCGACGTGGATGTGCCCAGAAGTGGGGCCATTGTCAGAAGGGTCTGTGATGAGGATGAATCCTATGGTCGGCATAAGTTCTCATGGGATTTGTCAGAGCCATGAGATCTTACCCCAACCGTTCATTTCAAAGGCTTATGTAAGTGGGTCATTCATCAGTGTGACTGGGCATGGATCACGAATGGTTTAGTGACATATGGCACTAGGTGGGCCCAGGTGGGGTCTAAGGTTTGGCGGAGTTGATAAGATTTGGTGGTGCCGACAAAATTTAATGTGGTCGCTCATTTGCAGAAAGAAAAGGTGATTTGCTAGTTTATTTGGTGACTGCGCGAACAATAGTCGGGAAGTCGCTAAAATATTTAGCAAAAGGGTGAAATGTTCTGCGAATTGGCAAAGGTTCTTTGTCACCAATTCGCTAAGTCTGGTGGGGCCACTTTTAGAAGAAAGTCATAAGGCCGCGAAAGTAAATGGATTGGACGGCTACATTTTAAAGTTGATAGATGTTTGAACGTGGGCTGTCATTTCTCTGCAGGCGCCAAAGAGGTGAGCGTTAGGATTCAAATTTGAATTTTGTAGAGGGTTTCAAGCCAAGAAGTACCAGAAAATCAATTTTTGAGCGGCCAGAGTGGGTGGAAGTGATTGCTAAGCATTACGATGCGGTCCAGGTTGCCATGGTAGTTGCAGAGGAATGTCTTGCCACGGGAACATAAATGAAACAGTACCCTGAAGTGTTGCAAGGGTCAATTTGGCTGGATTCCTTGGGGGTTTGATGATGATTTGGTACTTGGACCAGTATAGGGCTAGTTGACTATTTTTTTTCAACTGTTTGAGCTTACATGTTGTGGTTCAGTCCCTGTCTTGTCTGTGTTTACTCCTTGAGGGGGTTAGGTGGATTTTGAATTTCAAATGATCATTATGCTTGTATTGTAACCCTGGTATAAAGGGATTTTTCATGATCATTTTTTAGCATTGGGAGTTAGGTATTCAAGCTTTTTCGGTTGTGAGTCCTCTGCCCAGTCTGAATTGTAATGCTCTGATTTAGATTTTGTCAACAATTGAGAGAAAGTTGTAGGTTTAAGCTGTAGTTTGAAAGCTTGTTTGTTTAGATGGATTGTATGCACTTAAGGATTCTTCAAACTTAATATAGATATATGACTCTTATCTCTCCTCTGTGTCATTGTAGATAGATTTTGAGTTTTCTAGCTCACTGCATGTATATCCATGTATATGTCTTCATTTTTCAGTTCTAATCTAGGATTAGATTAAATTATGCTTTAGATGAGACATAGGTCTATCTCTTGTTTACGTGAGGATTTCATATAAGTAGTAAAGGAGATTATAGATGTGTTTATGGCTTTGAATCTCAGATATAATGCTGGTGTGTGTGTGTGATCTATCTAAGAAAATTTGCCCAATGGATGAGGCACTGGCCTAGATGAGTATTTCCTTGTTGACATATCCTGACTTAGATTGTTATGATTCAAACATATAAGATTAAGAACCATTCCTAGATTTTCAGTATTTGGTTGTATGAGGTCCTATCCCATAGTGATGAGGAGTCAATGAATGTGTGGTTATCATTTAATACTCTCTTACTATCCATTCATATGTTATATGAACCCAGTCCTTGTGTGTGAAGTATATTTTATACTAGGTTAGGTGCACCCGCCTTGGTTTTGCAGAGCTAGAAGCAGAAGAGGGTAGTCTGTGTCCCTATAGTTGGTCCAATTACCCTAAGACCTCATAACAATTTTGGAGCTAACCATTCTAAAATCCATCTGAGGGTATATTGGCAGCCTTTTAAGCATTAGTGTCATTTTGGACACCAACAGGTTCCTCTTGGATAATCACCTTAATTTTCTTCTTGACAGAAAAGTAAATCTTTTGAGGGAAAGGGATAGAAGGAATGCTTGTAAGGGAAATGACTGAAAGCAAACTATCCTACTAGGTGATACACTGAAAATATGGTATGAATTACAGTATAAAAGATGAAATCAATGGATAGACTTAGGTCTAGGAGACCACAACTCATTGAATAGGTTTGCATAAGTACTTCATAGAAGGGTCTATAGGTGAAAAGAGCTATTCAGGGAAAGATATATTCTTTCACAAAAAATAATACCCTTTGGATTTAGACAACAATCTATGACCTACAAACAAACATTCACCCCTGCAACTAGGTATAGGAATGAGACAAGATTGTTAAGGGGTTGAAATATACCCACAAAAGCACTCACATCAAATCATCCACAATGCTACACAAAATTGTAGAAAGAAAGAGGGATCAAGAATCCTAAGGATATCATTGAGAAGCATGTAAATACTGAATTCATTAAGAAATAACTCACACAAGAAGGCATAGGGACATGAAGAATGTCACAAAAACACCTTCAATATCTGAATTATCAATGGGAGGTTATAGAATGTAGAAAACTAGAGGACAGAAAGATGTCACAGATAGCCTTCTAAGAAAAGATATCTTTTCTCTTTACAAAAATGTGAACTTTGATCTCTAAAGCTCTCAAAAAACAATATATACATCTCCTCTTGCATGCAGGTAGGAGCAAAAAATCTAACTAGGGTTACACAAATTTTCATATAATAATCACAACCCTAATTCTATCAAGTATGATCATAAATTTATCTTTGAAAATATCTCAACTGATCAGATATGTCTTTGCGTTTCCATCCCTGTACTAAAATTGCCGGCAGACAAAAGACCTTGATCCAACTACTTCTCTGCAAGTTGGGCCTGCCATAACTATCAAATCTGGTACTCTTAGAAGGAGAATCCACCGAGAATGGCTGCCTAGATCTTTTCCTCACCTTTTCAACTACAACCGCCCATGAAAACATTAATTTGAGCTACCCGCGCTTGCAAACGTTCCCTACAGAAACAACAGAAGGGAACCCGCGAAAGATACTACAACCCTTCTTTGAAAAAAGTCAAAGGCCACATCACCAGTCGGAACCAATGAGAAAAGACCACCTCAGCATGACTGAAACCTCAGAAGTCAAAAGAATCCAGTCCTTGGATCGAACGGTGGTCGCATGATCGCATGGGATTAAAAGATCCCATGAGATCATTGTTGACCACCATTGATCTTGGATCAACTAGCGCCTCTACAAATTCTCTAACCATTAGACCCACTAAAAGCCCTATCATCACCTAGCCGGCCACTAAAATACAAACACGTCACCACCCGAGGACCCACTGTCGGAAGCCTTACTATGAAGTGAAATCGACTGTTGTTGTATGATCACAAGGAATATTCCTGCCCCTTGCAATCATGTGACCACTGCTGGATTAGAAGGAAGGGCAACCCATTGGGCCTGCCGCTGACCTACTTCCACATCACAGCCTCAACCAATCAGAAGCATATCCCTCATGCTATGTGGTAGTGGACCCACTGACATGAAGCACTGACAGCTGAGAATGAAGAAAGGGCCCGCCCAGACAGGTGTCACCCTGTCACATGATCGCATGGGCTCAGAAGATTCCCATGCGAACATGCGACCACCACAAGTTTAAAGGGGAAGTCACCTTAGAAAGTATCACTGGGAAGACCTAGGTTCTAAAGGAAATATTAAAAAGGGACCGCCGCTCAATGAACTAGTGGTAACACATGAAGGTGGTCATTCTTAATAAAGCACATGGTTTTTAAGTGGCTAAGTGGCTGAAAAGGTAATGAAAGATTAGAATAGGACCAAGGGTTTGCTAGGGTTTTTTTTGGGGTAATGACTATATTTATGAATTTTTGAATTTCAGACTAGGAGATAGAAAGAATTACAGAGGCCAGGAAGCAAGACATAAATTCATGAAAATTTTAGGGATGCTTGGCAAGATAAAATTGCAGACTTTAGAATAGGATTTAGCCAAATTTGTATAAGACAGGAAAATTTGGGTAATAATAACATGAAATATTTTTCACCATTCAGGGACAAAGTTTTAGTTGCACCACATAGGTCAGTATGCACAAGCTCTAGTGGTCTATTAGATAAGTATTCTTTGGTTTTGAATATGTTCTTGTTTGTTTACCTTTTACACACTCTTCACAAACATTATCTGGCTTGCTGATTAGAGGTAAGCCTCTAACCTTTTTCCTTTCATTGATCCTAACAAGATTATGAAAATTTAGGTGTCCCAATATTTTATGCCATAACAAGTTTTCCTCAACTTGACTCACAAGACAAGTATTAATCAATGATGACTCTTGAACTGTAGAATCAATTAGATTATAAAGATTCCCTCCTATTCTTAAACCACTAGAAATGAATTTATTCTTTTCATTCTTGATTGAACATCCTTTAGCATTAAAAGAAATGGAATATCTGCTATCAAAAATATGAATTACACTTGGAAGGTTATGTTTTAGACATTCTACATAATATACATCATGAATGGGTGTATCTTTATTGAGAATTACTGAACCATGACCTGCAATATGGGCACCTAAATTATCTCCAAGCTGAACAAACCCTCCATAAAAATCTTCTAGGGTTTTAAACTTGCTTTTATAGCCAGTCATATGATGTGAACAACGCTCTCCAAAACCCAAGTTACGGGTTTATGGGCAAATAGGGTTGTTTCAACAATCAAAGACTTTTCAATATTCATGAAAATAGGTTTCCATACTTGTTTGGGCTTTAAATTTAGTTTACATTGATTAGAAAAAGTGCCCATTAATAAAAGCACTTGAAACATCTAATTATTTTCTTAAATCCATATTAATATTTGCTCATCTTACATTTATGCCTTATGACCAAAAATATTACAATTGAAACAATAACCTTTGAAGATATGGTTTGAAACCTATTTTCAAGACTTTCCCCTTTTCAACTGTTTTGACATTTAAATTAGATTGGTCAATCTTCTTTTGCAATAAAATTAGTTTCTTTTCTTTTTCATCAAGTACGATTTTTTTAATTTTCAATCAGCTGATTTGCACTTTCCAATTCAATTTGCAAATTTTGATTGTCTTTTTCAAGATTAGAGATTAATTTCTTTAATCTCTTTATTTCTTGTAAAGAGCGAAGAAGCTCTTCCTCAAGACCAATCTCTTCATCTGAATTAGATGAAGATTCTAATTGACTAGTTTCTGATTTTGAACATTTATTATCTCATCCATAAACATGCTTTCTCCTTCCTCATCTGGATCACTTGATTATTCATTTGAGTCTTGTTTTGATAACAGACTCTTCTTTTTAAAAATGATTGAATATCTTATTTTGATTCATGGTTTCTTTTAAAATTATTTTCAGATTTCTCATCATCTTCATCTTGATTAGCATAGGGGAATTTTGCAGAAAAATGTCCCAATTGTCCACAACTAAAACATTTTGGCTTTCCTTGATATTTCTTTTTCATTTTTCTAACCAACAATTCTTCTAAAGCATCTATTAGATCAGTATCACTCTCATCTTGTTTCTCAGCCTTAAAGGATATCTCTTTTAAAGTGGAACCAACATTATTACTAATTCTCATTTCACATGTAGTTAAGGTTCCTTTTAACTGGTGTAATGTCATTTTAGAGAAGTTTTTCTTCTCTTCCAAGGAGGAGATTTTTTATTCAAATTTAGGTAGTACAACTCTAACTACCTTTGACACAATATCATGTTCTTCAATTATCTCTCCTAGTCCCCTTCTAGCATTTACTACTTCATCAATTCTCAATAAGTAAACATTTATGCTTTCATATTACCATTTTTTATTCCTTAACCTTTTCATCACCTTGATAGATAGTTTCAAGTTTTTCCCAAATGTCATTAGCAGAGTGATAGTACATGAAGTTTTTACAATACATCTTTAGTAAGATCACAAAGGATAACAAATTTTCCTCTTTTATCAAGTTCATACTTGGTTTTATCATCAAGATCTGTGGGTATAGTTTTTGGTACAATATATTTTGTGACTACAACTTCACACATACGAACATCTAAAGATTTTATGAAGGCTTCCATCATTACCTTCCAAAAGACATAGTTAGTGCCATCAAATAATGGGGCTCTAGTAAGAGAGGCACCCTTATCCTATGCCATTGTTACTTCCAAACTGCCCCTGGATAATCCCTATAGGCAGACCTAAGAAGAGACCCTATGCTTTGATACTATTTGTTGGAAGTAATGGAAGTTCTGAGAGGGGGGGTGTTGAATTAGAAATGAGTGATTTCCACCTATTTTAATCTTTTACAAAACAATTGAAATACATGTAAAAAATTTAATAATGAATGTAAACTAAATACAATAATGAATGCAAGATATTAGAGAAACTAATACATCTCACATAAAAAGGAGACACAAGATTTTGTGCCGAGTGGGAAATCCTCAAAACCTTTCAGTTTTCTCATAGGGAAAAATACACTCCATTGGAACTTGTCATCTTTATTGAGTAAGAACTCCTCTTTACATCCACAGTTATCATTTCTTAGGGCTACAACCATCTTTCCTCCTTTTTACTTTGGTTCCAATATTACATGCATATCTAAATGTATGTCTTTACCATACATCTACATATACAAGCAATAATATCATGTAACTTTCAATGCAATAAAAATGCTCCATACATAAGACATAATAGATAGATATCTCTCCTTTTATTTTATATTTGAGATCCTACCTATGCTCCCTTAAATAGGGATGCATCATATGCATTTTAAAATTAGAATAGATCAATATCAGTTACAACCAATGCAACTATTTTAC